>CM057846.1:139258325-139269489 GCA_030068395.1 Apalone spinifera
CAAGGGTGGCATGGCACGTGCTTGCACATGCACAGGTGGCTGCGTGATCCATGGGAGGCATGGCCCACGTGCGCGGTCCCTCGTCTCCCTCCCCACCTCCCTCCCGGGCAGGGGACAGTGCTAGCACTTACCCGGTATGGCCTCCCTGGCCGACCCTGCCGATTCCGGTGCCAGAACAGCTGGCGGTGGCCCCTTCAGTGCACCCAGGTCCGGGCCCTCCAGTCCCGGCTCGCTGCCTCCTGGGCTGGCGTGGACCGCCCCGCCCCCCCCAGGAGTCAGTCGAGGGCAGGGAAGTAGGGGCAGGTGGCAGCCCCTGCTGCGGCGCTGCCCCTGGTGGCCCTGGCATATGCCTGCTGCAGCTCTTTTACTTTCAGGTGCACCTGCTCCTGGGTGCGCCTGTGACCCTTTCGGGCCATGGTGGCTGCTATGCGGCCATAGACGGCCGCGTTCCTCCTCCTAGTGCAGAGATCATGGACGTTGGGGGCCTGCCCCCAAACCTCAATGAGGTCCATGACTTCCGCATTAGTCCAGGAGGGTGCTTGCTGTCTACGACCTCTGGCTGGCCCCTGGGTGCTGGGGGACTTGGGGGGGGGACAGCTGGCTGCCACTGGCTGCCTGGCTCATCCTGGCGCCACTGGGTCAGGGGCAGAGACTGCTGGTAGGGCTGGCTCTGGCGAGTGCCGTCTGGCCAGAGTCTACCCATTTAAGGGCCCCGGGGCTGGGGGAGAGGAGAGGAGCTTTCCTGGTTTGGCCCAGAGTGGCCACCAGGGGGAACCTGGGAAGGGCTAGCCTCCAGCTAGTTCAAAGTAAGTGGCTACACAGCCCTTAATTCGAACTACTGAATTCGAACTAGACATTACTCCTTGTAGAAGGAGGTTTACCTAGTTCGAATTAAGTGCTCCGCTATTTCGAATTAAATTTGAAATAGCGGTTTGCATGTATAGCCGCTATTAAAGTTAATTCAAACTAACGGCTGTTAGTTCGAATTAACTTTGTAGTGTAGACATACCCTAAGGTGCTACAGGACTTCTGTTCATAAGGATAAAAGTAACTTTAACGGCTGCACTAGTTTACACCCCACGCAACTCCAGAGAAGTCTGTAGTATTATATGGTTTGTAATCTGAGTGCAGAATTTGGCCTGCTGTTTTTATATAGGGTTGTTATCTTTGATATGAAAGTCTCAAGGTATAATTTGGTGGTTTTATCTGTGCTCAAAAAGCTCATTAATTACTGAATACACACGTGTATCATTATTCTGTGCAAATCTCAATGCATTTTTAAAATTTGAGTGTCAGTAGCTAAGGTCTGTCGTGTCTTTTTAAATTCCTGTTTTCGGGACTGCATAAGTGGGCTGTAAATATTTGTTCTAATTTAAACCGTTGCATAAAAAGATTCAGACAAGGGAGTTAATTTTTTAAATAACAAAATGAGGAAAAACTCCATATGGCAATTTTAGTCAAATCTGTCACTGAAGGAAATAGAAGACAGCTAACAGTTCAGTCACAGAATAAACATATGGCCAGGGTGCACCCTCTCTGCCAGAGGAGATGCTAACACTGTGGGTTAGGGAAGAATGTCCACATCATATTCCCTCTTTGCCCCGATCCTGTAGAAACTTTTCCACCCTATGTCTGCTTTGGCTTGGAGCTCTGTGGCTGTCAATGCCAGGGCTGTGAGCAAAAGCCTGTAAAGCTTCATTCCCTCCCTCATCCCCCCAAAAAATCCTTTCTGACATTGCTTCCTCCTTTGTATTCTTTAGAGTTATGCAGGCCTTCTGTTACCTTGTTTTAGTTGGATTAAATAGCCTCTCTGCCAAAAGTAATTTCTACATGTCTGATGTCAGGGTGTTTTAGACTAGCTACCTTGTTTTTTGAAAGTCTCCAAGGGGCAGCCATGTTAGTCTGTAACTTTAAAACAACGAGTAGTCCTGTGGCACCTTAGAGACTAACAAATATATTTAGTATTGTGATGGATAGGAGGAGTGCAGGTCAGCAACTGATGACTAAAGAGTTAAACTTAGATAGCTAGTACGGGGTGTTGGCAAAAAAACAGGCAAACCAATGGGAAAAAGCTGCTGAAGTTTAAATTGTATAGAGAAACAGCAGCGGGTATGTTGTGTGAATTCTAAGTAAGGGCTGGAGGGAGCAGATGCAGTATTCAGAATTACCATCTGGGAGGGGCATATAGGGGGCAGCCCAGAGCTCCTGGCTGCTGCTGCCACTACTGCTGCCACCCAGCCAGAACCCTGGGCTCCACAGGCCTCCGATGGCTGGGGAGGGGGACGTGCCGTGGTCTGGGCGGTGCTATGGACTGACTGTTCTCAGCTCCGCCCCTTCTGGGGGCTTGGAACCATGTTCCACATACACCTTGCCCTGGGGCCCACAGTGGCTGTCAGCCCTGCTGGTTGTGCTAATATTTTAAAAGGGTGAATAGGATGACTAGAGTAATTTTAGGCTTGTCAATCTGACGCTTATCCATGGCAAAAAAAAATAAAAATAAAAATGGAATGGCTAATAAGGGTGCAATTAATAAAGAATTAAAAGAGGATCTGAAAATTAAAACCAGTCAATATGGGTTTATGAAAAAAATACCTTGTCAAACTAACTAGATTTTATGAGATTGCAAGTTTGATTGACAAAGGTCATTGTGATGTTGTAACATATGTAGAGTTCTGTAAGGATTTGACTTATTATTGTGAAACATTTTGATTAATAAAGTAGAATAGTATGTTAGCCACACGACACAGATTAAAAACTAGCTACCTGATAGGCCCTAAAGTGTAATGTGTAAAAGTGAATCATCATCAAGTTGGTCCTTAGTGGGGTCCTGCAAGGTGCAAGTCTTGCCTCTATGCTATTTGACAAGGAAAGACATCTCTCTCCTCTAAAGGCTACTGTCACTCTCTTCGGTGCTAATACAGTAAATAAAGTTCAGAAAGTTGTGAACGCTTTTTATAAAATTTTTCCCCTTCAAACGTTTCATAATAAAGAGCTCAAGTCTGAGAAATTTGAGCACATGAAAACAAAGGTCGTTGAATGGAAATGGTTGTGTAATCTTAACTTTTTTGCTTTTATTGGATTTCAGCTATAATGTATGTGTGTATAGTCATGAATTTCATTCCTGTGAAAGCTGTTGGATTGATAGGATTATCAAGTGAAGGGCTGTTGAATGGATACAACATGGCAGTATATGTTTTTATTTTTCTCCACATAATTAAACCAATGTGCCTTACTCATGAGTGACCTGGAGGGCCCATAACTAGCAATCAATAGAAAATGTGGTGTCTATTTGTATTCAGTCTTGGTCTCTATCCTAAGTCTACTAACAAGACATTGTGTTGTGTGTGTGAGTCATAGATGTGTCCGTTTGCCCACTATAATATAAATGGCCTAAATGGCCAGGAGAACTTTTGATTTTCCATTTACCTGTGGGGTAGACTCAAGAGAGCACATATTCAGATACCTAGCCCCATGACATTCAGCAATATAAACAGATACTCTTAAAAAGAATGCAGGGTTGTTGTTTTTCAAATACACGTTTCCTCATTGCTATTTTAGTCTCATTATTTTCCCCATCTTTATTTACCCATAATTTTCTACAAAAATTTGACATACTGGTTCTTTTTTTCTAATATTTCAAGGCCAAGATAAGCATCCTTGAAACAGATGTTAAACATTAAAAATAGCAAAAAGTAATGATGAATAATTGAGATGATCTTGAGGAATAGATGAGATGAAATGGAGGAAATAATGTAAGAAAATAATTCCTATTACCTTCACAAAGGCAAAGTAAAGTGAGAAAAAGAGCTAATCACTGTGGAAGATATCCCACCTGTCCAAGGGGTGCTTGTGTTTTTCTTCATTAGAACTCAGATACAGGAACTCCTCTGCCCTCTCCTCATCTCCACATTTCACACCTGCTGATTAGTAGCTTTTATTTTTATTTCTACTAGATTCATGACTCCAATGTTGAAAGCCAAAGAACTTCAACTATGGGACCAATATTATCAGTATTATAGATGGGTCAGTGCTAGGGGTAGGGAACCTAAGGCCCATGAGCCAGCTGCAGCCTCTGGCTTGCCTGAAGTTCGGGGCTTCCACCAGCATTGGGGGAGCCCAGACTGGTGAGGGGTGGGGTTTTTTCTTCTCACTTGTGTGCAGTCCCTGACTGATTTTTTTTTCAGTGGGTCAGTGGCCCCTGACCCAAAAAATGTTCCCCACCCCTGGTCAATGCAACCTCATCTTGCCCTTAGGGCTCTGTGAGCTTGAGCCATGCTGTGAAGTGGTAAGAAGAGCACTGCTCACATGGAGCTCCTAGAAGCACTGGGTCTCCTTTATCTTAGTTTTACAGTAGGGTGTCACTCTACTGAGGCCACTGGACTCGCTCCTTATTTACACTGCTACAGAAGAGCACAAAGAAATCCACTGTGCCTGTAAAGGCCTACAGCAGGAATACTGCCTGCAGTGATGCCAGAGGCAGCATGCTCCCTGGCATTTATATTGCAGCGCTGTGGTGCTTCCCTACACTGCCAACTAACGTGAAGATGTTAGGTCATGATCAAGCCCCTCCAGCTACACCCTCGTCAGCCTGGCCCAGAAAGCAACACTGACTCCCCAGCCCACCCTTGTACTCCCAGTGTTTTTGCTGAAGAATGGCTGCCTTTTTATGGTTAGAAAAGAGGAGACCCGGGGGATATGATAGAGGTCTATAAAATCACGACAGGTATGGAGAAAGTAAATAAGGAAAAGTTATTTACTTGTTCCCATAAGAACTAGGGATCACCAAATGAAATTAATCGGTAGCAGGTTTAAAAAAAACAAAAGGAAGTTTTTCTTCACGCAGTGCACAGTCAACCTATGGAACTTCTTGCCAGAGGATGTTGTAAAGACCAGAACTTTAACAGGGTTCAAAAAAGAACGTGATAAATTCATGGAGGATAAAACATTCCTTTTTAACTGAGGAACTTCAGCAGAGCTTGGTGAGTCATAAGGCCTGGAGTTAATACAGAAGCTTGTCTGACCAAAGGAAGGTAGGGAGTGGGCCAGACCAAAAAGGCATGTGTATTGAAGAGACAGATAAAGCCAAGAGCCGTTAGGCCTAGGTGGGGTGGAGGTGTGGACTGCAGTGATAGGGGAGGCCAGGGACCAGGACAAGATAGTGGAGTTAATATGGACATATTGGGTTGATGGCTGAAGGGGGTAAGGCATGAGAGAGAAATATTTCAAAATGGAGGATGACACCTGTTTGAATTTGTACTTTGAGGCCCATGTGAATATTATTTCATCCCCACACCCAGTGCAAGCACATAAGGAAGATAGAATTTGGCCTTTCAGTTATAACTTACATATTTAAAATAGTTATGCTACATTTTACTTATATATTCTCACTAAAGTTTAGTACCTGTTCATGTGGCTGGTCCTTCAGAATTCCATTCCTGGGATCAGTCTCACCCTGGTCAGGCCTCTTTACTTCTCCTGAAAAGGGATGGTGTGACATCTGGCCAGCAGAGGGGGCTTGTTCAGTTGAGGCACTGTGGAAGGCAGACACAAGCTATTTTCTGAGGATCCCCTCATAAGCCCTGGTGCAGGTATGGGTGCGCCAGAAGAATGGCATGTGGCACGGTTGACATTGTAGGCAGTGCTAATTAAGAATGCCTAGGTAGGCTGTAGTATCTTAGGCCCACCCCATATAATTATCTAAATTACCCTGGAGTGAAGGTGGGGAAGAGTTTCTTCCAATACCTAGAGCAGTCCAGAATCAACAGGGTGGCTTAAACCATCTTAATCTCCCCCCCCACACACACACCTGGGTTGTGAGTTCTGTGCTTTGCCACTTGAAGAGACATTACACACAATCTCACTCCTGACTTTTTTTTTAAAGGAAGCATTTGGTAAGGCTTATAGCCACAAGTGACTGTTCTTAATTTTTGATTAGGACATTTTGTCCATGCTAGTCATATGCCTCAGAAGTGTTTTTTGGGCCCCCTCCTCAAGCCCAATCCTTTAATTCTCTGTGTGCAGGTGCAGTAGTGCACATGCAGGCAGTATGTTTCACCATTGGGTGGCTTAGTCATCACCTAGAAAACCCTATAGTACAAATTTAGTTTTTAAAAATTGTTCATTGTAAATCAGTTCCTTCACGCCCTACTCATTTTGCCATTTCTTCTTTGATCTCCCCACAGGTTGTCTGTTGTTATCTAGTTAAGGTGCCTGGAATGGAATGGAGTGTTCCTGGGAAGATCTGTCTGTAGTGAAGAGAAGGCTGTCAACCCTCCATTCCATGACAAGACGGCTCTGCTTTATGCAACCTAAAATTGTTATGGCTGCTTTGTTGCCATTTAGCAACTTCTGATTTGCTGCCCAGCATTGCTCGTACTGAATGTTGGCCTTGACATTATTGATTTTCAGGTTTCTTCCTCTCACTCAACCTCTCTTTGAACTTAAAAAAAAAATCATTTTATTATTTCCTCCCCATATGTTTCTAATTTCTCTAGATCTCTTTGTATCATTTCTCTACCTTGATTGATAATAACACTCCCCTCTACTTTAGAATCATTTACTTTAGATACATTTACTTAATGTGCACTTTACTCTCTGTTTTGGATAATTAATGTTAATATTAAATAAATCAATGCATTAAAATTCTCAGTTGATATCTTTCTGCAATTTGGTCTATGGCTGTTATCAGTATTGTTCTTAATTTAGGCTTTGATGTTGCCAACTATTTAAGCATATATTTAACTTTAAGTATTGTGATAAATTTCAGAGGTTTCGGCAATGCTTTCTTGCTTAAGTCTTAAGTGCAATAGGAAGTATGGCTGTAACAAAGTACTTTGTTGAATTGGTACCTCCATTTTCAGTCCCTTCCTCTCATTTCCCACATTTCTGCTAAGGAAGGAAGGAATCCCAAATCAAGCAAATGAAACATCATATTTTGCTTGTAATAGTTGTCTTCTTTATTTCTCTCTACTTATGGCTTATATTTCCAAAATCCTATTGCTGTGTAATTTTCCCCGAAATATTTGGTCTATTTTATTGATGACTGATGAAAAATATATTGTAATAGCCCAGATTGATAATATTCCTGGCTAAATTAATACCCTATTTGCTTTTTTCCAGGCCTCTAGAACTTTCAGAAACAATTGTCAAACTGTTTAGTACATCATCTGACTAATTCCCTTAACACTTTAGGATTAGTACAATTAGACCTGCTGATTTATGCAGTGGATGTTCAAAATGTCCAGTTATTCCCTATTTTACAAGGTTTTCATTACTTTCCTACTGGTCAAATCCCTTTGTCCTTTGATGCAAGCTTATACAAGGAATTCAATGTCTCAGCTATTCTTCCACTTGAGTTATTAATGGTCCTATTTAATCTAGTATTTCTTTCCCAAAAAAATGTTTCTGAAAGCCCTTCTTATTCCCTTTTGCCACTTGGATTGGCATTAGCTCAGTTCAGTTTTTGCTGCCCTTGTCCCTTCCTTTCCCTTTCACCTACTCTTCCTTTTTGTTTCCTACTGTTTGTTTTGATTTATTTTTAATCTCTGTCTGGAGATAAAATGCATTGTTGTCATTGACCCACAACTACACATAATCATAAATATAGCTGTGCCACAAGGATCCAATCAATCACAGAATTCCGCCATTTGTCTCCCAGGGCTGAATCTGCACCCTCTTTCATTTTTCCTACTTTTGTTATTCTACAGTGGAAGGGGGATGGCGTTAAGAGTCGAGGCATGTGTCAGAGTGGCCAAAATACTATCATGAAAACTAATGAGCAAATATAACATCCTGCATATCCCATTTCAGTAGGATAAAGGCAAGAAATTTCTCCCTAGGAAATGATTGGCTACATTTTATGTAATTTACGGTTGCTGACACAGATTGCAGTATGGGGGTAAGGCAGGAACTGATGTTTTTGTCGTCTTCTCTTGCTCATGTGTAGGGGCATTTGCTACATGCCCTAAGAGATCCTCTTCTGTCTCTAATTTCTCAGTGGGCTTTTCCCATTTTAGTAATTATCTCTGAATCACTTGCCTGTTTCTCTCCCTCTTTTTCCTGGTGGTCCTCTTTCTACAATCTGTTGCTTTGGAAATGCCTTCACTTTACGCATGGAGGACTGCTTTGACTGCTATTCCTATCAGGCTGGAGGTATTGGTGTATAGATGATGTTTCAGCAATGATAGATGTCTTCTGTGTCATACCCTTCGCTGTGTGCATCCAACCCCTCCTCTCTCCCTTTAGTATGGGAAGATGCAACCCAGTTGTTCCTTTCCACGTACAGATATTTCATTTTAAAAGCTCTTAATTACCCAAAAGATGAAGCTGAACATTTCTGAAATGTTTTAAAGAGCCCATTTCATACTAAGAATCTCTATCCATATTCTCTTAAACTTCATCTTGCACTGTTCAGCGGATGCATGAACCCTCTGTGTCCACATTGACTAACGGGAACGGATACAGTCATACACCTTTTTGCATGACAGGAAATATTTTTGTGCATGGAAAAACTTCCTAGTGAGTAAGTCCAGCATGTAAACACAGCAGGAGGATTACTGTAATCAGTAGCAGTATTTACTGCCTCCAGGCATTTTTCCCACTTCTGGTTTTGTTCTTTCTGTTTTGCTGCCTCTTATGTTTAGGAATGAACTCCCAGCTCTTTATGCCAAGCCCCCTTACGCTGCACTATCAAATAACATTGGAAAACCCACATGTTCATAAAACATTCCAGTCCCCCTTATTCATAAAGCATTTCAATCAGAAAGGACTTAGGCATTATAGTGGAAAACCAAATGG
Organism: Apalone spinifera; assembly: GCA_030068395.1. Taxonomy (NCBI): domain Eukaryota; kingdom Metazoa; phylum Chordata; order Testudines; family Trionychidae; genus Apalone; species Apalone spinifera. The sequence continues at coordinate 139,267,122 of CM057846.1, forward strand.
ATGTGAGCTCTAAGGGCACATCTATACTTACCCACAGATCGAAGGCTGATCTTCTGGTGTTTGATTTAGTGGGTCTAATATAGACCCATAAATCAAATGCTGAGCAGCTCCTGCACTCCTTGCAGTCATGAGGAGTAAGGGTAGCCAAGAGGAGCATCTGCTGCCATTGGCCTCCCGCTGTGTAGATGCCATCAATCTTGGCTTTACTCTGACACAAATTCTACGGAGCAGGAATCGTGTACCTTAAGCTGACCTTCCTGATCTAGTGCATACCAGGCCAAAGTTAGCTGCTCTGGCTAAGAGTGCTAATACAATCTTTGGCTGTGTAGGCAGAGGAATATTGAGTAAGAGCACTGGGGTATTAGCTTTTTTTGTATACAGCATCAGTGAGACCATTACTAGAACAATGTGTCCTGTTCTGCCTACACTTTAAGGAGGATGCTGAAAAATTATACAAGGTTTCAAGAAGAGCCACAAGACTAATTCAAAGTCAGGACAAAGGTTCCTGACAGTGAAAGAGTTAGCAAACTCAGTCTACTTAGCTTATCCAAGAGGTTAAGCGGTTACTTGATTGTATTCTATCCATATCTACATGCAAAGATTTCTGATAGTGGAGGGCTCTTTAATCATCAGACAGCGGCATAGCAAGCCCCAGTGTCTAGAGGGTGATGGCAGGTACATGTTTTAAAGAATTAGAGTAACTGGAAAAACTTACTAAAGGGCATTGCTTTAAATCAATATCATAGCCTTTCTATGTTCTTGTACAATCAGTAGATACAGACTATATGCAGGACTGGATTATTGGGTGGCATTCTGTTATTATGGATATCAGATGAATGTATCATTAAGGTCTGACCTTCCAGTCTATGAATAAAGACCTTGTCCAACACTGACCTGACGGAGGTATTTTACAATAGACCTGAGAAGAAAATAATATGGGGCAGAGCCATCGCAGAGAGAACTTCAGGTGGGATTGTGCCCGGGTGAATGGACGGATCCTTCCTGTAGCTCACATTTGCACAGGGGAAGGTACATGCTTGTGCTTTCTTAGAACAGTGTACCCTACTTTTCATAATGTAGTCAGCTCACTCAGCAGAGCAGTGCAGAGGTGGAATGGGGCATAGATTCCACACCCAGCTAGTCTGACTTCCTACAACAAGACACAGAACCTCCCACAAAATAATTCCTATAGCACATCTTTTTAGAAAACATCCCACATTGATCTAAAAATTGTCAGGGATGGAGAATTCATTAAAATTGTTGCTCAATTGCTCCAAAAATTATGCCTTATTTTGTCCTACATTATAATATCTTTCAGAAAAAATTATATCATCGTACATTTGGCAAGTTATAGTGCCGCACATAGAATCATAGAACAGTAGAACTGGAAGGGATCCTGAGATCATCAAGTCCAGTCTCCTGCCTTCATAGCAGGACCAAGCACCATCTAGATCATCACTGACAGATGTCTATCCAACCTGCTCTTAAATATCTCCAGTGATGGAGATTCCACAACCTCCCTAGGCAATTTATTCCAGTGTTTAAACACCCTGACTGTTAGGAAGTTGTTCCTAATGTCCAACCTAAACCTCCCTTGCTGCAGTTTAAGCCCATTGCTTCTTGTCCTATCATCAGAGGCCCAGAAGAACAATTTTTCTCCCTCCTCCTTATAGTACCCTTTTAGATACTTGAAAACTGATATCATGGCCCCTCGCAGTCATCTCTTTTCTAAACTTAATAAGAGCAATTCTTTCAGTGTCCCCTCATAGGTCATGTTCTCTAGACCTTTAATCATTTTTGTTGCTCTTCTCTGGACCTTCTCCAATTTCTCCACATCTTTCTTGAAATGTCGTGCCCAGAGCTGGACACAATACTCCAACTGAGGTTAATGAGTGCAGAGAAGAGCCAAAGAATGACTTCTCTACTCCTCATGTCTTGCTTGCAACACTCTTGCTAATGCATCCCAGAATCATGTTTGCTTTTTTTGCAACAATGTCACACTGTTGACTCCTATTTAGCTTGTGGTCCACTATGACCTCTCAATCCCTTTCTGCAGTTCTCCTTCCTGGACAGTCACTTCCCAATCTCTATGTGTGAAACTGATTGTTCCTTCCTAAATGGAGTTCTTTGCATTTGTCCTTATTAAACTTCATCCCATTTCCTAAGAATATTTCTCTAGCTTGTCCAGATCATTTTGAATTATGACCCTATCCTCCAAAGCACTTGCAACCCCTCCCAGCTTGGTATCATCTTCGAACTTAGTAAACGTAAGTAATGTAAGCCAGCAATGTTCCTGGCGCAACTTAATAAGTATACATCTAGGCTGTGTCTAGACTGGCCAGTTTTTCTGGAAAATCAGCCGCTTTTC
>CM057846.1:139269791-139285971 GCA_030068395.1 Apalone spinifera
TTTTCCGTTAAAAGCATTTCCGGAAAATCATGCCAGTCTAGACGTAGCCATAGTTTTCAGTACTGGAATGATTTTTAAATCTCACTGAGATCTATTTTAAAAAAGCCAAATTTGAACAAATTTGGTTCAATACTTATAAAATTAGATTATAAAATCTTTAAGGAAGTAACTGTAACTAATTATGAGTCTGTGAAGTACCTAGCACAATGGCATCCCCTGACAGATGCCTCGAGGTACTACTACAATGAAGCTAATGAAAAAGGAGAAGAAGAAAGCGATGAATGTCTAAAATAGTACATCCAAGAGGAAGAATTGGGCCAAAGTTTAAGAGAATCTTATATGTCATGTGGTTCTGTGTTCGAAATTACAGGTTGAAACTCCATTATCTGCTGCCTTGTGACCTGTGCTCAAACCAGGCTATTTACAAGAGCAAGGCAGGACAGTGCTTGCCCCTTCACTGCTGGCTGCTGGCCCCCTTAGGGCTCCACTGCTCCAGCCCCAGAGTGCCATGGCTCCACTGTTCAGGCCCCAGAGGCACTGGAACTCTGCTGCTCCTGGCACCAGGTTTTCATGGCTCTGCTGTTCTCTGGCCACTGGTCCAGCTCCTTGGATCTCAACTGGTCCGGCCCATGGGCCCACTTGAGTGCAAGGGCTCTGTGGCTCTGTTCTTCCCTAGTCCAGCAATGATCCTGGCTCAAGCCCACTCGTTTTTCCCCATGAATGCTTCAGCCTCAGAGTACCCATGAGGTTGCCAATGATGCCAGACCAGGGGAGTTGCTGGACTAAGGAATCCTGGATTAGAGAGAGTCAACCTGTATCTCAAATTTTGTATTCTGTCAACTTTGAGATGATCCTCGAGATAATCTCATAGTAATAATCAAAATAAGAAGATAATATAGTGTCTATGCCTTTCTTGCTATTACTTCATCTATGATTGCATCATATAATTTTGGTATGTTATGCTAGTAACTAAGAAAAATGCTATCTGCACCTTCCGATGTTGGGTTTTGAAGTTTCTTTTTTTTTTTAGATGGGACTCCCCAAGTGTTCACATTGCTCTTTTTTTGTTCATTCAAAAAAAAAAAAAACGTGCAGCAAGGCAAACATCTGGTCTTTCATGCTGGTGCAGCATCTATTTCTGTATAAATGGCACAACGACTTTAAAAACAAATTGATCAGATCATCAGAATATCGACAAGCTATGATTACTCTATGTACTTAGCCCTTGCAGTTTCTTAAATATCCAGCAGAGAGCTCTTTCTCTCTAAAACTTTTCTGTGCGGCAGTATGTCTGCTGTTTTTCCTGTATCTACAAGAACATGCCCCAGAATTTCAACTCTACAAAGCACGTATGACATAAGAAGGAAAAATGACATTAATGTAACATTTAGAGTCTGATTTGAGGCAGTGGAAGGAAAAGATGACTGAATTAACTTGCCAGTCCTTTCTTGGTTAGGCACATCTCTGCTAGGTATAAGAGAAGGCTTGGCTACAGATGAAGTTTCAGCCTACAAGTCATTTCTTTAAATAATGTAAGTTTAAATTAGTTATTTGACCATTTAAGGGTATTATTTGTATGCAATTAAAACATAAAAGCTGAGAGAGGTCAGCCGGTTTACTACTTTCTGCTGTGACTTTTCTAAGCCCCTTTGTCCCACTTTGTGCCCCTGTATCTACATTGTCATTTCACTGAACAGAACTTGCCATCACTGCTCAGCGAACAGACGGGAAACCATGGTCATGCCTACACTGTCAACTCCCGTGCAATCGTGTGGCATTCACACTTGTGGCATTTGCATCAACATTTGGTGCAGTGCCCTTCAGGCAGCTGTCCCACCACAGAGCATCTCTCTTTCTTCTACCACTAAATGATGTGGGAAGGTGGAGAGAGGGTCAGGGAGCATCTCAAGGCCTTCCTCAATGCCCCATGATGCATTGCTTCCTATTCCAGCAATCCCTCTGCTTCCATCCACATTTGGGCCATGTTTCAGTGGTTTGTTTACTGCACGCTCTGCCTCACTGATCTGTGGGCATGGATCCCACACTGCTGACCAATACTCTGTTTGCTCTCACTAACGCCTCACAAGTGGCAGTGGAGTTATTACTTAAACTACAAAGGCAAAAGGTGTCCAACACTGATCTTGCCACGCTGAGTATCTACATTATCTTATTGCTTGTGGCATTTACGGAGGTGCTGACCACAGCGGAATGCCACTTTTGGGCTTTGGAAACAAGCACTCAGTGGTGGGATCCCATCATCGTGCACATGTTGGATGACAAGGAGTGACTGCAGAACTTTCATGGAACTGTGTGGTGAGCTTGCCCAGCCCTGTGACAAAAGGACACGAGAATATGGGCTGCCCTGCTGCAGAGAAGTGTGTAGCTATTGCACTGTGAAAGCTGGCTACTCCAGACTGTTATAAATCGGTCATGAACCAGTCCAGAATAGGGAAGTCGACCGTCGGACTCATGTTAACGGAAGTGTACAGGGCCATTAATCACATCCTGCTGTGAAAGACCGTGACTGGGAAATGTGAATGACATTGTAGATGGCTTTGCACTGCTGGGCTTCCCTAACTGTGGAAGGGCGATAGATGTCACACCTATTTCCGTTTTGGTACCACACTACCTATTCACTGAGTACATTCATTAGAAGGGGCATTTCTCTATGGTTCTCCAAGCACTTGTGCGTCACTGAGGCTGTTTCATGGACACTGATGTAGACTGGCTTGGGAAGATTCATGACACACACATCTTTTTGGAACACTGGCCTGTTCAGGAAGCTGCAGGAATGAATTTTCTTCCCAGACCAGAAGCTCACTGCAGGGGAAGTCAAAATAAGGATTATGATCCTCAGAAACCCTGCCTAATCCTTAATGCTGTGGCTTATGCAGCCATACGTGGGGAACATTGACAGCAGCAAGGAGCAGTTCAACAGCAGGCTGAGCAGGTGCCCAATGATTGGTGAGTGTGCTTTTGTTTATTTAAAGATTTGCTGGCGCTACGTAAATGGGAGGCTGAACCTGGCTGATGACAGAATTCTGATGGTTATAGCCACGTGCTGTAAAATTTGTAAAGGGGGAAGGGTGGAAGTTTCAGTCAGGGCTGGACTGGTGAGGCTCAGCACTTGGCAGCTGAATTTCAATAGCAAGAGGCGGGGCTGTTACAAGGGTGTTTCATGGGGCCATAAGGATCAGGGAAGCCTTGAGGCAGCAATTTGAACTTGACAGCCACTAATGTTTGCTGCTGTGCTCAGGAGTTCAATGCTTGTCATGCTGATAAGGGATTGGGATTGGTGTGGACGATGCACTGGGACGGTTTAATAAAATTGCTTGCTGCTTTGCAGGGCTATGCTATGTTTGCTTTCAGTTAATGGAATAAAGATTGCTTTCAAACTAAACAATTCTCTTATTAAACAACCACCACCGGAGGAGACAAACCAACAACAACAACAACAAAAAACACTTTGGCACTGGGAAGGGCAGGGGAAGGGAGTGTCCCAGGACAAGGTGGGGTCCCAGGACAGTTAAGGCACTTCTACACCGCAGGGCTTAACTCGAAATAAGCTACGCAAATTGAGCTACGTCAATTGCGTAGCTTATTTCAAAATGGGGAACATCTACACAGCACTTATTTTGAAATAGAGTTGCCTTCCCTTACTCCTTGTACAAAGACGGTTACAGGAGTCCTCCAGTCTGACAGTATTTCGACATTATTTTGAAATAACTGCCTGCTGTGTAGACGCAGACTAAGTTATTTCGATATAACACTAGTTATTCCAAAATAATGTTGCTGTGCAGACGTACCCTTACAGATTTGTGTATGGCCAAGAATCAGATGCTGATAAGAATGTGTTCATGGTGTCGGAGAGTGGGGGGCACGGGAAATAATCTTTTGTGATAGCAGCTACGTGGGAGGATGGGAGCGGCACTGCTCAGTTTGCAATCCTATGAGCACCTGGAATATGTCTGCTTAACACTCCATAACGTTTAAGCCACATTCCATGGCTTCATTCTGGCACACCACATTCTCCTTTTGGCAACTGTTCTTGCTGCCACTCCTTCAATTCTAGTTTTTTTCTGCCATGGAGTGCAGCGTACCACCATGCAGAAGGTCCTCCCTACTTTTCTGCAGCCTCTTTCTACTCCTGTTTAGCTGGCGTTAACAAAAAGGGAGCCTGGGCTCCCTGGGTCAGATCGATGACGCCAAAATGCAACATTTAACAGATGCACTATTGTTTGCAACACACCGAGCACTGAATCAGTGTTTTAAAACAACCACTGCTCACATACGTATCACTGACTGGCCAACCGCGGACAAGCACACATCAGTCACAAGCCCCCCCTGAATGGTAAGTAACTGCAAGGGCAGGGGAATTCAATCTTCCAAACTACTATTGTGCATGGGGCTCTTCATGACAGTTAGCAATGTAGGGGGTCATTTCAATCATTGCTATCTCTACATCTTCCACAGGCGGTGTTATTATTGAAGCTAGCTCACTGCTGAGGGTGATCAGGGAATTAAAGGAGGGTTTTCTCCAACACTGTGGCTTTCGCCCAGGCCCCTTTGCAGCTGGCCTGTAAGCTGCAATGGTGTCCCCACCTATAATGGGAGGAGATGCTGTGGAGGGGGGAGGAGGAAAAGCAAGGACAGGAAGAGGTGGGTGGAAGGAACAGGAAGAGGCAGGGCAGGAGAGGGGTGGGAACATTAAGGTGGAGCAGGAATGGAAGCATGAGGGGGAAATGAGGAAGTTGGTACCTATGACCAGCACTGTTCCCTTACCAAATATACAGGGTCTTGTTAAACAAAATTATTTTGATCAAGTTTGCAATCAAAATGGCATGAAAATTTCACATACATATGTGCACCCGCACCAAATGTTAAAAGCCAAGATGTGGGGGAAGCTATTTTCAAAAGCAGGTCAAGTTTTTGAACAAAAAATGATTTTTGTTCATCTGAAAACGATCAGTTCTGCTTGCTGGTCCTGTGTTAAGCTAATGAGACTGAGGCTTAAAGATGTGACTTGCCTAAGGCTATGCAGCCAGTCAGTAGCAGAGCCAAGATAAGTCTCCAGAAATTTTTATTTCCTAGTGCTATGGTTATACCACAGTTCCTTTCTGTGTTCTCAGATACCAGATTAAGAACATGCCATTTGTTCCTGTACATAAAGGCCTTGGTTTTTTTCTTTTATTCCATTTAATTTTCAGAAACAACAATTATTTTAAAAAGGAATTTGCGTTTTTGGGGGAGCTCATTTTTAGGTGGTAGGAACTGTCTGACCATGCTCTCTGGCCCTGGGAAGTGATAGTATTAGTGAATCAAAGCCTACAGTGAATTTATTTATGAGAAAATGGATATACCTGCTGAGACTGAAGTTCTTACTAATGGAAGACATGGAATGAGCTAAGTGAACTCTTGGGTCTTGTAATGCTGAAAGCCTACAGTGTCTATGTTTCTAATTTACAAGTTCCACTTACCATCTGCTTGTTGGCTCTGATCTGGAGCTTGCAATTTGGTAAGAATGGATAAAGCAGAGAGAGAGAGAGGGAAAAAACAGATCTTGTAAATCAGACATGGAATAGACAAACCCAGAGTACAAATTCTTTGTTCTGTTGCAATCCTGGGCTAGGTGCAACTCTAACAGTGCAGAGTTGTGGATTGTTCTTCCTTTCACTGGCAAGTGCTGAGACATTCAATGGGTTCATGTCCCAGCAGAGGACAAGTGTTGTTTCCATTGGCTTTTGTTATCTGGGTTTCTGCTGGCAGGGGATAGAGGATGGTGGCATTCAGTCTCTCCAGGGATTCCAGGAGAATAATCCATTCATGACTAGATCATTAGGATCATAGTCCTCATAGTAATATAATGTGGGCTTACTATCTTGTAAGGAACTGATTCCTTTGGCTATGCCAGCAAATTTGATGGAAACAAAATACTGCACCATCCTTGGGAAGTATCATGAAGTCCTCTGGTAGGCACCATTGTGCCCTACATTTTATGCTAAGGGGGAACGCTGAGCACCCAGTTACAGGTGCAAGATTTGGGACAACAGCAATTGTACGTATCTGCTTCTGCATGCAGGTGGCAAAAAAACAAAAAACAAAAAACAAACCAAAAAAACCCCCCAAAAAACAAGCACTTATTACTCCAGGATAATACCACTTAATGTGAGGAGAGGCTAGGATTCCAAACACACCAGAATCAAGAGTTTGCCTTGGTATTGTGGCTAAATTAAACACCATTTTCTCAGTCATCTTGCCTACAACATGAGAGACATGCCATGGCAAAACACGAAGGGTTGTTTGAAGAGAAAACACTCACTGCTTACACCACTGGGATTGCACTTTGTGACTCTAACTGACTCACTAGTCAGTAAAAGTGAACAGGAATCCACAGCGGGTTAATCTCCTCATTTCACACTGATGAATCTCTTGACATTTGGGAACTGAAATTTCTTCACAAAAGGATGAATTGTTTGCGGGAGAGGGCACGTTGATCTCAGTGTACCATGGGGTGAAAGAACTTAGAAGGAATTGACTGTCTGCTTCCTAACCTAGACTCTTTACCAAATCTCTTTGTGGGTTCAAGGTTATCACATTATCTTCACAATACTAAGGCCTCCCAGTGTTCAGCTTTTCATACTCCTGTAGAAGTTCACCTTTGATTCACAAGAAACATCTTATTTCATGGGTCATAAATACTAAATTAATATAAATGTAACCTCTGTACCCTTCGTGCTTACCACAAGCAAGTGAATTTAGTATCTAAAATCTCCAGGCTGCAGTCACTTTCTCTATTTTTAGCATGCTGTGCTACAGTCTAAATGAAATCACCAACAACCATCGTCAGCTTCAGCAGAGATTCAAAAATAACACCCCCATTGACTTTTCTGAGCTGCCGCAATCAAGTTAACCCTGAATATTCCAGCATGATTTACCATCTTTAATAGCACGGCCTGTGCAAATGGGTGTGTCTACACAGCAGAGTTATTTTGGAATAACGGCAGTAATAAATTCATAATAAATATTCCGACTTCTGTAAACCTCATTCCATGAAGAATAATGCCTATTCCAAAATAGCTATTGCAAAATAGCTGTAGTGTAAATGCTCTACTGCTGCTATTTCAACATAGCTCCTCCCCAGGGCCATTCAGACTAATTACTCCCCAGTGCCTCTTGGGGCTCTAAATCGAGGTGGTGCCTCCACATTAAGGAAGCCTTCCTCAGACTAATTTTGAGACTTCCCTGTAGTGTAGATGTGCTATTTCGAAATAAGCTATTTTGGAGTATTTCTTCTGGAATAGCTTATTTAGAAATAAGCGTGCTGTGTAGACATATCCAATGTATACAAAAGCCAGAATGTCTCCCATGACACTGATGCAAAAGACCTAGGCCTTTTGGGGAGATCCTTGCCATTGTAATTCTCTCGTCTATGAACTCCTTCTGCCACTCTACAAAATTATGCCAGCCATGGCATTCCGGGCTTGTTCTTGAGAATCTGATGGCGTGACACTGAAAGAATTGCCATGTAAAAGTCACTGCAAACAGAAATGTCCAAATGATTTTCTGGTGTAACTTTTGAAATGCAAAACTTGGCTGGGAAACTACATAAGTCATAAGTCTATTTGCCTCACCTACTTACTGTGTGCTTATCTGAAACAGCTTGTGAAATTCTTTGGTACTGTAATGTATTTAACAGATATGGTCCAAGACTCTTTGATAGCTCGCCAAAAGCAAATGATATTTCACAGCTCTGATATCACAGGGGAGCTAAAGCTGATCTAAAACTTTTCTGACATTAGAGCTGTGAAATATAGCTCCTTTCAAGTGTGAAAAAACCAACAAATAAAAAAAATCCACCAGAATGTTTTGTTATTGACAACTGACATTTAGAGCGCTGTTTGTCTAACACTCTGGCAACAGCCCAGATCTTCTTCACCCCACGCATAACATTCTTTATGGTCATATTGGTTTCACTACTTAGAAAAAGAAAAGTCTACATAGCTGTTTTTGAATCTTTAAGTGCCTAAGTCTGAGTGGTGCAAGGTCTCCTCAATGCCCTGGATCTCAGTTCCGCCAAAAACTAGCATCATGAGACAATTGTAAAGAATCAGAGAAAGACTTGCTTTCTTCTCACACTGAACTTTGTTAGAATAAGGAAAACAGTATCATCTTTAAAGCGACTCTGGCTTTTTTCCTTCTTCACTGTAGAGCTTCAATGTGGAACCTTCCTCTGTCCCTCTGTCTATATATTGAAAGAAACAGTACAAACAGCCTGCTTCCTTCTTCCGTCTTAAAGTGCTCTTCCTCACAAATGGAGACGAGCGTGAAGAGCTCTGAGGGACTTACCAAAGTTAAGCACATGGGCAGCAGGACTGTGGCAGAAGATATCCCTGTGCTCTCACCCTACATGTTATAATCTCTGTGGAAGGTATGCCAGGTGAGGTATTATTTAAAAGAGCATAATTTATTGATTGATAATATCATGGCAGCGTGCATGTTGCTGCATTATATACGAAGTTATAAACATAAGCTGTGATCATGACTAAAAGCATGTTTTCTGCAGAAATCTGTGGAGTGGCCAAACCAGCTTCTCAAAGACAAAGAGCAAGCTGATGCCACGTGTAAACAAGGCTGATGCATCATTACCTGCTAAGGAAGCACATACAAAAAGAAATAGCATGGAGTTTCCTTTGATGTGTATTGCCTGTCACCTTGCTCCCAACTGGAAATGTTTTAAAAGAAGAAGACTGAAATATAGAAAGCAAAGGCAATACTCCTAAGACATGCCCTCCCCCCATCACATGTTCTGCACCTAAAAAAGCAAAGGAAGCAGCCATTGGATTCAAGGGGTGTGGGGGAGGAGAAAGGATCCTGACCTAAAGTTTGGCTCGTATGACTGCTGACAGCATGTGGTGCAAAAACTTTGCTTTGAATCTAATAGTCTTATTAGGTTCTAGTAAGGATTTTATCTTTATTTTTCTTGTAGTCATTTCTGACTTTTAAGCCTTGTTACATGTAGTCCTTTCAAATCGCTTTGTACTTAATGCACTTGTTTTGTTGTTTTATTTAATCTGGTGTGTTGAGTCTGAAGTGCCCGCACAATTCCACTTGGGGTAACAAGTTGTGTGCATATTATTCCCTTAAATGAATCATTAACTTCATATATATTTGCATTCTCCAGGAGAGGGCTGGATAGTAGAGGACATATATTTATTGGAGGAAATCTGGAAGGCTTTGTCTACACTGCAGGCTTTTGCCAGCAGAGAGTATGCAAATGAAGTGCTGATTAGCATTTTGTTGCACTTCATTTGCATAATCTATTCAAGCTGTTTTTGCATAAGGGGTTTTTGCGCAAAAACAAGCAGTATGGATGTTTCCTTTTTGCACAAGATCCTTATCTCTCTCTCGGGGGTCAGACGGAACCAGGCTATGGGACAAAGAAGGCCTTGCAGAGGAACTCAGAAAAAGCCAGTCTTGAGACAAAAGTGCATGTTGAGGTTTATATGTTATTTTATGACTTGTAAACAAGTGTAAAGCCTAAACTATGGAGTGGGTATGTCTATTGGAAGCAGGGTGGAGACTCCACCTGTGTCCTGTGACTATCTCTTGAGTCTGTTGCTCCGTTCTGAAATGATGCTTCAGCATAGTACTAGAGAGGCCAGCACAGCAGCAGAGTTTCTCTCGTTCAGATGAAATGTGGATATGAGGTTCTGATTACTTTTGATCCATCACAAAAAAATGGCTCTTTTTGTACAGGGTCTGAGGTGCCTCTGACCTCACTGTACTGTCCGGATTCAGGTGGGGTAATTACTTTGAGCCTAGCTAAATTCCTGTGTCATTGTTCTATTCCTGTCCTAAGTTGTGTCTAACATTTTGGTATACTACAATATTCAACACTTGTGTGTTTCACCTCCAGAGGTAGTTTATTCCAGGAAGGAATCTTTGCATAGGCACTGAATCAACAAAGTACATCCTTGCATGAGCATTGCAGTGACAGTGGCTAATATCAAATGCTTCAGAAGATGGTGGGGAAAACCCCCTCACTTGCAGAATCAGGGTCATAGTTTAGAAGTCCTTATAGGGACTGGTCTTTTTTTCACCATGGTGTCACAGATCTGGCTAGGTTTCCCCTGCCATTACTCCATCAGACTGCTCTGAGGGGAATTCTGGCTCTAAATCTTTGAGTGTCTTATGCCTCAGTAATCAGAACTGAATTTAGGTGCTACTCCAATCTTGGAGCTGCAGGCATAATTTTGGAGTGCAGCTCCTCTGTTGAGCACCCTCTCCTGGGAGCTGTGACCACAGGGCCAAGCTGCCTCGCCCTTGCAACTAATGTTGAAGAGGTGCGCTTCCTAGGCTCCAGTTGAACTCTTAGGGTATGTGGTAATTGTAGCATGTAACACAGACACTTCACACAGGCTACGTCTATACTGCAGCTCTATTTCATGACACAAGAGAACCATTGTCACACACATCCTTGACTCAGTTTCCTCATCACTCCAGGGTACAATTTGGGTTGGGGTCAGTGCCCTTTGAGTCTCTCTGCACTAGTGCTGGACTTGTTATGAAACATGAAGTCTTCTTTTCCAGCTCAGCTACTCTTACCTTGTCCATATCCTTTCTTTCTCCTTCACAGGCTCCACCTCTCTTATCTGCCCCAAACCATCCTCTGGTGAATCCTTATTTAAATCTCAGTTGGTCCTCATTTCCTCTGTTCCTGGAAAACTACTTTCCACTTCCTACATGTAGGGCACCACTGTTTTTTCCAATGCCTGAACTCCATTATTCCCAAGTGGTTTTTACTCCCATTGGTGATCATTGAGTTCTAACTTACCCAGGATTAGGAGGATGTCACACAAGACCCACCAGGTTATGCTGGATGGACAGAAAGAGGGGCATCTATCATACATCAGTTTCACGATAACTTTATAATATGTGCAAGAATTCACTAATTCTACAGCCCTCTCCACCATCTCCTGCAAAAGTCACATAGGTCATTGGAAAAACTTCCATGGACTTCAGTGAAAGTAAGGATGGGGCCTGCCTTTGTAAAGCTTTTGGAGTTCTTTTGGACAAAGGCCCAGTGGACTTTAGGCCATTGTGTACTATGAGTGCTCAGCTCATGAACATTGATTATTATTTCTACAGTAAGGATCATGCTTGTCTGTGCAAGGGACAGAGCTTACTCTGCTTGCCCAAGACAGTGAGGTGAACTCCTTCCAGGCCATAAAAAGTCTCACCACTTTCCGCTTTAAGTAGAAAGATGCATTTCTTTAATCTTGCCCTCATTAACAAACTTATCACAAAATGTGTGTATAGACTTTTTTTTAAATCCAATATAAAACACTCCACTGCACACGGCTGTCCTCTTGGGAGGAGAGGAGAGAACAAACAGCACATGGCAGATGTTAGTCATATTGCATAGTGGACTCCTGGAAGGTGCTCAAATACGAAGGTGATGAGTGTGGCATAGAAACCAATGCAGAATAGAATCATTCTCTTTCTCCCCCCACCACCCAAACAAGAAAAATTGACTTTTTTAGACCATCTACAAAATTTCAAACAAAAATTTCTTGGGGTTACTTGGAACTCAGAAAGACTTAACCTGTATATTCCCCAGATGGCTAATAGTACCCTATGTGATTTCTTGTACTGTGCAGTGAAGCCACTGTCAGTGACAGAATGGACAACTGATCTAATCAGATATGGCCATTCCTAAGTTGCTAGTCACCTCCTAGGCCAAGCATAAGACCTTGAAAAGCCTTTACGACACATTGTAAAAAGGTCATAATACTTTACATTCAATCCCATGGGATTGTAAAGTGCTTGACAAATACCCGCTGCCTCCTATACACAGAGCACCAAAGAAATGCAACCACCTCCTGTGTGGCTCCTGTGGCAGCCAAACAGACAATGGGTGTAAAATAGAGTGGATGTTCTTTGTCCCAGGACATCATGGCCGACTCCTCTTCTGATAAAATATGCCGTGCATAGAAGCAAAGCTTTAAAAAAAAACGAGTAGTCCAGTAGCACCTGACTAACTCATATATATATGTAGTATCGTGAACTTTCGTGGGCAATACCAGAGGAAGTGGGTATTTGTGTTATTTGTTAATATTTGTGTTAGCCTCTGAGGTGCTACAGAACTATTCCGGTTTTTTTTTAAGTTCCAGCTACCTCCTGACACTGACAATGGGTTTAGAGAGGAGTGCCTATTGGTTCATTACTGTGATATGAACTGGGCCAAAGTATTGTAGAAGCCTTTAAACAACTGCAACTTCTTTATCATAGAAATGGGTAATAAGTGCAAGTGACAGATCAAGAGTTCTTTTCAATTGAAGAAGCATGCATTATTGTTTAATGAAGCTTGTGACTGAAGGCCATGTAAAATGTGCTTAGATTCTGCATTAATAGGATCATTAATACAGCAATTAGCTTACTGTATGCACAAGAGAAAGGCTTCGCTTGGGGACAATTTACAGAGCTGCTGAAAAAGAAATGGGTAGAATATTGCTGTAGAATGGAGTCCCATTATGGTAGTTCGTAGGCTCACCCCAAATGTGTTATTTTCTAATTATTTTCCTATTATTCAAACTGGAAAAAAATCTTCATAAAAATGGCATTTTCTCTAGTATATAATTTGGTTACTAAGGTTACTAGATGAGATGTGTTTGCAATGATTTACAGTTCCCAAATACTCCTTCCTCCCCCCATAAACTGACTAAAGAAAGATCTGCCTTAATAAATTAACCATGGTGAATGCGGACAAATTAAGAAATGCAAGGTTAAATACAAACATTGATCAAAGGCAAGAGCTATAAATAGATAATGAACTGATGAAACAATGCCTGCAAAGCAACAGGCTCCCAGAGCTTTCATGATTGCTCACAAATGCAGCTGGAGTACTTTGTAAATGTAAGGCAGTGTTTACCAAAAGAGGCATGTGCTGCTTGCACACAATCAAAGGAAATGTCACGGTGTGGCAGAAAGCCTTGTCATTTTTCCTAGGACGGGTGGAGAAATACAGGCATACAAATAACCTTCCAGAAGGGAGTGAGGGAGCTCTGAAGCCAGCGTTATGATTTGACTAGAACAGATAATACACGATGAGACTGGTAGAGTGACCTTTTAGCTTAGCATTCTCTATCACTTATTCCAAATGCACTGCCCGTCTCGTAGCTTGATTAGTTGAGTGCTCTGTACAGAAGGAGCTGGTGCTGCTCCCACTGGCCTTTATTTAGTAACAAATTCCCCGGCTGTACAATGTTTTTTATATTGTTCTTCATTATTAAGGAGGGCACTGGTGATCTTTGTTATTCATATGTTACATTTTAAATGGTGCATCAACCTCGCCTTTATTTTGCAGTGAACGTGCTGTACATCATTGTGGGTGCAAATGCTAGCACCTTAATATCCAATTACTGGATCTGGAGGCATGATTGGACCATTAGGAGCCAGACACTCAACTGGTATGTATCAATGTTGGTCATTGGCTTCAATGGAGTTACCCTAATATACACTGGGAAGCTGGCCCTAGATATATCTAAAATGTTAGCACTGGTGCCTGAAGTTCTCTGCCCACAATCTTTGGTTCTGCAATGTTGGTGGCTATTTTTCAATATCATTCCTAAGAGCTCATATCCCCTGGAGCAGGATCCTCCACTGGTTGCTCTCAAAGGGCACATCGACACTGTAGGGCAAAAGTCGAACTAACATACACAACTTCAGCTACGTCGATTGCATAGCTGAAGTCGAAATAGCCAGGGCTCGACAAATAAATTACAACCCTGAAGAGCCGGCGCAGAACGATCTGCACATGCGCAGAGCGCAGAACTGAAAATAGCTTAATTTGGCTTTTGGCGCTGTCTACACAGCAGGAAGTTGAAGGAAGAACACTCTACCTTCGGCTTCCCTTACTCCTCGTGAAGTGAAGGTTACAGGAGTCGGAATAAGAAGTCCTCCAGCTCGAGATGATGTTGAAATAATGGTTTGCTGTGTAGACCCGGGCTATGTAATTTTGAAATAACGTCAGTTATTCTGAGATAACACTGTTGTGTAGATGTACCCCAGGGTCTTTAGCAGAGGGGTAGTGTCTTTACTGGAGTTTATTCAGGGCCTGCCACAACAGGACCCTGTTCCTGCCTTGAAGGCTTTGGATGATGCTGGACTACAAATATTAACAATATGGCATGACCCATATAGGACTGCAGTGCAGAAAGATCATATGTGGAATAAGTAGCCTGAGAAAATGTACTCTGGCAAGAAAGATCCCATTTCCATGGAATTGCCCCTAACAATAACAAATAAGTGAGACAGTGTTGGAAGCACTGTGCGGGAGCTAGGACATAGATCTTGAAAGCTGAACATCAGCAGAGGTTGTTTCTTTACAAGGGTGAGTCTGTTTTGCTGCATGAAACGATATTCTTCATTCTTGTCCATCGCTCACAGTGCCCAGATGGGTGAAGTAATATATTTTATTGGTCCAGTTTCTGCTGGTGAAAGAGACCAGTTTTTGAGATACGCAGAGCACTTCTTTTCCTGTCTTTAAAATAGGGATAACAAGACTTGCTTGGCTCATGGGAGTGTTGATATTTTGAGAGGGACATGTAAATACTACTGGTCATGAGCATGAAAACCAATCCTCTTTGAAATACCCCCAATCAGCTGGTATTCTCAAGAATGGCTGAGTCGTCATGTTCCATAGTCTATAAAATGATTTACTGATTGGGAGAAAACTTACAGGGTATAAATAAAATAAAGGTGTAACATCATTCCATCAGCTTAGCAAGGTAGCTGTAACTGGTAATGTGATGGAATTTGCAAAGTATTCAATATATTAGCTGCTAGGGTTCATGTCACACTTCTGCCTGTTTCACTATTCAGCTAAATTCTTTCTTAGGAGGTGTGATGGGGCGCTCCCGTCCCGCACTCGGGGGGACTGAGGCGAGGGCTGGAGGAGTCCCTGGGGTGCGGGAAGTCGGTGCGTTGCGGGAACCCGGGAGCTGGCCGCAGACCCGTGAGCCGGCTCCACGGACCGGGGAGCATGGCGCGCCACCGGAGAATGCCCCAGGAGGAGGCTAGTGCGGCACGGGCAGATGACGTCAAGGGGGGGAGGGTGACCCGGGTCGCAGACGTGGTGACGCCGGGAGCTCCACTGGCGTGGAGTTTAAAACAACGCCCGGCAGCCAGGAAGGGGAGAGGATGGCGAGGCGTGGGACAAAGGAGGAGTGGGTGAGGCAAGGGCCCCTGGAGGGAACTGGCCCCTAGAAGGGGCGGAGTAGGAGGCGGCCCAGGGCAGGGTCTTGTAGCCTGTGAGCGGGTGTGTTTAGGGGCACTACCCCCATCCACTGGGCAGGGACCAGCAGTCCCTGCCTTAGGGCCCTGGGTCGGGGTTCGGAGTGAGGGAGGGCCCAAATCCCCCTACTCCGCCCGGCGGGGCATAGCAAAGTGCATCCGGGAGACCGACTGCCTATGTCAAAGGCGAAAGTAGAGTGACTCTGGGACCAGGGGGGTGAGGCACAGGACAATTTTGGGGGTGTTTAGCCATAACAGGTATGCAATAAAGAGGGTGATGGGAACCTACCAATGGCGGGGGTAGTGTGATCCTTTTACAGGAGGACTAATACTTTTCTCAAAAGGAATGGTATATCAGCTCAGATATACCTTTTTAGAAGGGCAGATACTTGTGTGAGGGGTCAAATTGCACCACTGCTTTTGCACCTGTATTTCAATCATGGCCACTGCTCCTGGCTACAGATTAGATGTTACATGTATATCTGATCCAATGTGATCCTACTATAACAATATGGTTTTTCTGTAACCATGTTGGAAGGCCTGTAGCCATATTGGTAGGCCTGAACTAAAACCTTCTTCTGCAGCCAGACTGAAGAGAGCAGCCATTAGCTGTAAAGTCTGGAGTCACATACTCACATTCCATCTAAATGGCTTTAAAATAGTGTCACACCAGATTGTGAGAAGGCAACCTTGTCCTAATGGCCCTCTTTGTCTCCAGATAAGGAAACAGATCTCAAGATGAGTAAAGAAAACTCAAGTAACACCATTCTGTCTGGCAAGGAACTGCTTATCAATACTTGAGACTGTGGAATCCTCATTCTATGATCATTGCCCTCACACTTTCCTATTGTTTGTCTGTGTGATCTCTGTCTGGTTTGTAACTGTT
>CM057846.1:139286071-139303177 GCA_030068395.1 Apalone spinifera
CTAAAGATCCTGCAAACCCTCAGGAAATTCTGCCCTGAGCCCTAGGAATTGGGTAAGGGTGGGTGTGTAAAGCAACAGGGTTGCACCTTGAGCCCTAGAAACTGGATAAAGGTGTGTGTAGTGTGTATTCCTAAAGTGTGGAAGAGATAAAGAAATTTGTGCAGGTAACACGACAATTAATTCTGCCGGTGCAAAAATGCAGACAGGCATATGGGAGCAACTTACACCTGCAAGGTAGGGTTGGGGTGCAACCTGATTGAAAATATACCTCTTTGGGTGATATCCACCACTCAACCCTGCTCAAAGCTCAAGCAAACAAGCTTTGAAAAAGGAATTATACGAGGGAGGGAAGAAAGAGCCGAATCCACCCATCCAACTTGAGGGCAGATGTCAGGTCCCTATTTCTGTAACTGCCCTTGAGCTGGAACAGCATATGCAAACTTTGTGCATCTCTTCCACAGGAGCTGTATTCACTGGATTTACTTAATTGTGCACTGGACTTAGCCTGTCCCAAATCCCCCAAGTACAGTGCTACACAGAACTGGTATGCTGTTTGGTGTAGTGTGCCCTCCCTTTCTCATGCAGCAAAACACCTTTAACTTGCTTTGGGTTGGTCTATGGGACGATGATGCCATGAAGAGTAACTGATCTTTCCATTTTCAACCCTATTAGCCCCGTCAAATCTGTGCAGGTCAAAACCCATGATGGAGAATCCATGGTGAGGCTTCTGTAGAATCAGGGGGAGAGAGGGCAGCATGCTCTGTAACCAGCATTCCCTCTTTGCGTAAGCTACTGGCCAGATCCAACGAGCTCTACTCCCCTCCTCCCCCCCACTCCCAGAAGGAGCAAGTACCACTGTAAAGTTCCTTTCAAGATGAAACTCTCGATACTAATAAAATGAACTCAATGAATGGAAGGTATTATCATCTCTGTCATCCAATATAGAAAGCATTGTACGTGATAGAGTCCCGTTTAAACCCTGGTTTCTGCTTGCTATTGAAGGTAACACAGTTGATTCTAAAAATAGTCCTGCCTTCATCTAACATTTTGCCAACAGTGTAATGTAATCTATGGGTGACTATACTAGCTCTGACATGAAAAATTCATGACTTCACTCTCTTCCTCATAAGGGAGGATAATGTTGACATTTATCACAGCTACAGGTACTAATATCCAATGAGTTTGAGTTAAATCTATGATATTTCAAACATTGCTCCAGAAAGCAATAGGAAACCAAATATGCTATAGGAAGGAAGCTCTCTATATAAAGGGCCAGATTCCTTGCGGGCATAATTCCACTGAAATCAATGGAGCTATTCTCCAGTAGAGAATCTGGCTTAGGCTTTATTCTGGCTGTGTTTGGGCAATTAAACCATTTCCCATCATAATTGTTCTTCCTGGGGGCTGAAGATTCTACCATGTTCTTATGGCTGTGGGATAGGACTTTAGACAATGGACTTTCTGCGGTTATGTGCTTAAAAATGTGCTAATATTGTAGTTTTATTCATCCACTTATTTTGTGCGAGTTGAATAATGGACTCTATTTTCTTTTAATAATGAAAGGTGGAATCATTAACCATGATTTTATAACACTTTTCATTTCCACTTAATTGTTTTTCTGTAATTATGTCACTTTCATTACTCTACTATTTCTATGCCCTTCCTTTTTCTGAGTTTAATTTTCCTTTCTTCTTAGTTTCTTCTGTGTGGAAGGGTAATTAACTACCAGCATGCCCCTCAACCCTTGGAGGGGCATGGTGGAATAGGCTCTTCTCCTGTGGACTCCTTGTTGACAGCCACTCCTACCCAGGAGTGGTCTATTACGTTTTGTCACTCTGCCCTTGGCCCAGAACACACTAAGTCCCACTTCCTCTGGGATAGTGATAGAGATGCAGCCATGTTAGTCTGGTGTAGCTGAAACAAAAGACAGAGCTATGTAGCACTTTAAAGACTAACAAGATGGTTTATAGGTGATGAGCTTTCGTGGGCCAGACCCACTTCCTCAGATCAATATGTGGAAGAAAATCGGCACAACCATATATACCAATGTGATACAATCAAAAAAATGAACGCAGATCAGCACTGCAGGGGACTGGTGGCTCACCTCTTTAGCCCAATTTCAGCCTTCTGGCCCTTGTCTCCAGGGCTACGTCTAGACTGGCATGATTTTGCGGAAATACTTTTAACGGAAAAGTTTTTCCGTTAAAAGTATTTCCGCAAAAGAGCATCTAGATTGGCACGGACGCTTTTGCGCAAAAGCACTTTTTGCGGAAAAGCGTCCATGCCAGTCTAGACGCGCTTTTGCGCAAGAAAGCCCCGATCGCCGTTTTAGCCATCAGGGCTTTTTTGCGCAAAACAAATGTCAGCTGTCTACACTGGCCCTTTTGCGCAAAACTTTTGCGCAAAAGGGACTTTTGCCCGAACGGGAAGGGCAAAGTATTTCCGCAAGAAGCACTGATTTCATACATTAGGAAGTCAGTGCTTTTGCGGAAATTCAAGCGGCCAGTGTAGACAGCTGGCCAGTTTTTGCGGAAAAGCAGATGATTTTCCGCAAAAACTGGCCAGTCTAGACACAGCCCAGGGGTTTTCCTCAGTGGTCCAGTACGGGAATGCCAGCCTGCCCTCCACTCTGGGTTTCAGTCCAGGGACCCTGTCATAAGCCACTAAGGTCTGTCACATCAAAACTCCTGCTTCCCACCTCCATGTATGTAGGCCTTTCCACCAGGCCCTTCCTAGGTTCACCACTTCACAGCTCCCCCAAATACAATACATTAGTTACAGGTAACAAAGCAAATGTAAAGGCCGGCAGCAAGCTTGCTTGCCTAGCTAATCTCTGTCACCTGGTAGTCCCAGATTAGCCTTGGCCCAACACTCCTTGAGAGAGTCTTAAAAGGGAGCAGAGAAAGGAGAGACTGGTATCCCAGGGGTTAAAAAAAGCCTCTGGGCCCAACTAGCCCCACCCTGCTTTACCTGCAATCAGTGCCAGGCTTGAAGGGAGGGGAAAAGGAAGGAGCCTGTCTCAGTTTGGGGTTGACTAGAAAGCAGGCTGGAGCCCAGTTCAGCTGTCTAAGGACATGAACCAGAGCCTGTCCACTCGGCAGCCTCGGGAGCAAGTAAGACCCCACCCACACCTCCTCCGGGAAAAGAGGGAACCTACTGAGAAGCCCCAACTAAGGGGAATGTGGACTCTTGGGGCTCCACCCCAAATTTAAGGTTATGAATAGGAAGTGGCTTGGAGTTCCTGGACCAAGAGCACAGGGGCCAGGGTCCCCCTTTTCCCACCTGCTTACTCTGCAACCTAGCCACTAGGCTACTGACCCACCAGGGACCCAGCCACAAACCTCAACCCAGCCTTCCTGCCAGGGACTGGCACAAGAATAACTTGGTCTTTCCCTTTTTTGAGTTCTCCCTCAGGCTTGCTGCCGCTTGCACATGTAACCCACAGGTTCTCATTAACCCCTTCCCAGCCTGTGTGGGCTTTGTATGCTCTATCACTGTCTCCAGTATCTGCACACATACATATCAGCTGCTCTGCATTTACTGACAAATATAAGTCAAAGTAGGGACAAAACATCCTTCCTATTTAATGTTCTCTCTGTATGAAAACATGCATGAAAAGAAACAGCTTTCCCCAATGCCCCAGGACAGGACTGACTGTCAGACAGATCTGTGTAGGCTAGTAATTTCTCCCCTCCCCAGCCCAAGGCTCCAGCCAGTCCCACAGAAAGAGTTCTCCTTCACTCCCCTCTGGCTCCTGCCTTCACAAAGGCAGCACAGCCAGCTCCCCTCCAGACTGCCATTCACAGCCTGGCTCATGACTGCAGTACAGGGGCCAGATTTTCATTCAACAAGGGTGAGCAAAGAGGGCCACTGCCTTGAGGCCCAGTGATTCAAAAGAGCCTGGGGCTCCTAGCAGCAGCGGCCAAAATCCTGGGCCTTTTTAATCATCACCAGACCTCTAGATGGTACTTAGGGCTGGCAGAGAGAAGGGATGGGAGCAACACGATCCAGGTGGTGCTGAGGGCTGGCTTCCACAGCGTCAGCCCTTCCACCCAAGAATCTGCGTTTTCAAGAGCATGGAGCTGTCCTCCCACTTTGCCCAGGGGTGTGGCAATTCTGTCAGCCCCCCTGAAATCAGTGTTGCTCATTTGACTTCAGTGTAATTATGCTGATCGACAGTGGTGGAGAACCACTCTTGGACTTTTTTGATGCAGATTGCAGGGCACACAAGATTGCAGCTGCTTCAAGCAGTGTTACCGCAATGTTCCCCTTTATCCTTAGGCTGGTGAGTCTTCCACACCATTCCTCTTCTATGTGCCACCCTGTGTCTGGGAGGGACTCAGATAGCCACGCAGAAGGGTGGTACATGTTACCTTCTTTTATTGCACCAGGGGTTTCCTACCCTCCACAGAAGATAAACAGTAGGGATCTTAAACTCGGAAGATATTGCAGATAATGAGCTCAGCAATGTTACTAGGTATCTCCCAGTTTCCTTAAAAATTCACAAGTTCCAAGGAAGTGAAAACATTTTGTTTCTAGTGCAGACTAATTTGAGTACACTTGTAAGGGCAGATCAAAGCCCCTCCTGTTATACTGTTCTCTCTCCTGAGTGTTCTTTTTGGTCAGTTTGGGCTAGAATTCACCTCTCTGGGGGTACATCTAGACTGCAAGCTTCTTTCGAAAGAAGCTTTTTTGAAAGGGCTCTTTGAAAAAGCTTCTTTTGAAAGAGAGCATCCACACCTCAAAACCGGATCGAAAAAGCGATCTGCTTTTTCGAAAGAGAACATCCAGACTGCATGGACTGTCTCTCGAAAGAAAGTCCTGATTACTATTCACAGAATGGCCACCAGGGCACCTGTGCTTTTTTTATTGCCTCTTTTTTTGAAAAAAGTCCCTATTCTGCGTCCACGCATGCCTTTTTTCGAAAAAGCTCTTTCGAAAAAGGTGTTCTTCCTCGTAGTTTGAGATTTACCAATGTCGACAACCCCCCTGCATTCTTTCAATTTAATTTTGAAAGAAAGCGATTGCAGTGTGGACTCAGGTGAAGTTTTTTCTAAAAAACAATGTTTTGTTTCTAGACATACCCTCTGTGTGTGGGTGTATTTATAAAAGAATACAAGTTACCTTCCCCACCATCATCCTTATGCAAGGACCACACACTAGCCTAGGGCATGACAAGGGTAGGGCTTCTAGAGCCAAGAATGGAAATCTAGCTTTCCCAAAGACCTAGGAAGAAGATGAGGTCCTGCCTTCCTAGTACTTGTCAGTAGAACTGGGTTGGCACAGCAGGAATGCCCAGTGAAGAGAGGAACAGGGTGCTGTGGTGAGCTTTGTTATATTCTCTGCAATAGCACTCCCAAAGATGCTTGGATCTCCTGCTTTCACCAGAGTGAATCTGGCATAACCCCAATGAGTTATGTTGGTGTAAAGTCAGTGTAAATGAGAGCAGAAACAATGTTTTTCTCCAGTCATGATGTCTCTATAAGCTCTTGCCAGTGCTCAGACCTCCCTCCCTCAGTCCCTACAACACCTGTGGTGACTTTAAAAGCACCTTCTTCTTCAGGCAATGTCTCTTTGCTTCCTGCACCTCGCCCAACTCTTCTTCCTACATCTCTTGGTGTTTTTTTTTTTTTTTGTATTTTCCAACTTACTCATTTGTTCCTTCTCCAGAAGAAAGGATAAAATTCATGTTGAAATTACAGAATCCATATCCTCTGTGAGACTTTTATGGTTGATTTTGAGTCTACTTCTCCATCCTTTCCTAGGGTAACTTCTGATGTTCCCAGTATTATATCCCCCTTTTCCATGTCATTCATCTGTGTCTACTAAATTTCCATACTTTTCTCTGCTGAATATCTCCTCTATGAGTTTTAATTAGTATGTCCAATACTGCTTTAATTTGATCATCATCTATCTTATTTTTAATATCTTGTTCTCAAAATTTCATTTCTTGCTGTATTAACTCCATTTCTCTCCTTGGCTCTTCAGCCACTAATGAAATAAGTCTAATGAACATCTATAAAGTACCATATCTCATGTGTCCATGAAAACAATATTATCACTTTTGATTAAAACATAGATGGGCTTGAATGGAATCAAAGAATTAACAACTGCTTAACCCAAACTTTAAAAACAAAATGAATCTGGATCCAAATAATCTATTTCTTTCTTTTCCCCATATCTACATTTTGTTTTATAATCTATAGATCTCTTCAATATTAGGCATTTATAGGGCATTTGACTTGCAGTTCCTGTAGTGTCGTAAGAAACTGAAATGGGCAATTGTTTATTTTCCTCCTTAGAACATTAACCAGTTAATCGCAGTAAATTGTGCTGATTGCAGTGACCTAAACCAGATCCAGTATCAGTCATACTGTTTTTGATGTGGAATAATTTTAATTTTATTTCCACTGTGTAGAATTATTATTTTATTATTTTATTTATGTATTATTTTATTATTTTATTATTTTATTTATGTTTATTTTGAACCAAAGGATGATCTGTAAAACAATTACTGAACACAATGTACAATCTGTATAGCAATAGCAGTCTGGTCTAATACAGACAGTTTTGTCTCTAAGTTAAGGTACCCAAACCAGAGAGAGATAAATATATTATAACTCCCTGCCTAGTCAGTCCATATCATCCTAAATTTGCTCATTCCCATTACCCCAATTAATTTCCCCACTTGACATAATGTAAATCATTCATTATATACTAGGAAGACACTAGAACATCACACCTTTAAAGGTGACTTTCCTCACTGCACCAAGTGATAGCAAGCAGAAGTCATTTCCCCAAGTCATTACACCTCTATCCGGCAGATCTAGTAAGCAGAAGCAGACTATACATTCAGAACTAGAGACATAGGCCAAGTCTATACTGGGAATTTATATCAACATAGATATTTCTTTCAGGAGTGTGGAAAAAAATCCAACACGCTTGAAATTGTAATGATGCTGACCTACCTGCGAGCATCAGCGGCAGATTAACCACTGGGCCAATGGAGCCTGTGTCCCAAGCCATTTGGGAAAGTGACTGCTTCATGCTGTTACCCGCTTCACCCAGGGATCAGTGGTGGTGGTGGGAGGGTGACTTCAGGCAGAAGAAGTGTGGAGGAGCTCCCACTTGTAGGGCCCTGGGCCAGAGCACAATGGCAGCCATGGAAGAATTTTCATCAACCTAGCTACCACATCTCAGAGAGGTGAATTACTCACACCCACGAGAGAACCGCTCCCTGTGTCAGCAGTTACTATGCTGAAGGACTACAATGGCACAGCAGCAATGGTTTAAGTGCAGATATAACCATGTTTACAAGTTTGTGATAAATGTATTGACTGCCAATGTCAGTTCTAGCATTTACTCTCCTTGACAGAAACTACTTTAAATAATCTCTCAGAGGTATTGTAGCAGCTATATTTATCTAAATAACTTATGTTTTCCTGCTATGCCCATCCCTGTTGTATCCTAGTGTTCTATAAATAACCTTTGTGTCTCTCTTAAGAAGAGTGAACCAGAGGTGAGTTTAATCCTTACATTGCTTCTCAACAATCACACAAGGGCTGCGTCTAGACAGGCATGATTTTCCGCAAATGCTTTTAACGGAAAAGTTTTTCCGTTAAAAGTATTTGCAGAAAAGAGCGTCTAGATTGGCATGGATGCTTTTGCGCAAAAAGCGCTTTTGCGCAAAAGCATCGGTGCCAATCTAGACGCGGTTTTGCGCAAGAAAGCCCCAATCGCCATTTTAGCCATCGGGGCTTTTTTGTGCAAAACGGTTCTGGGTTGTCCACACTGGCCCTCTTGCACAAAAGCATTTGCGCAAGAGGGCTTTTGCCCGAGCGGGAGCGTCAAAGTATTTGCGCAAGAAGCACTGATTTTGTACATTACAAAGTCAGTGCTCTTGCGCAAATTCAAGCAGCCAGTGTAGACAGCTGGCAAGTTTTTGCCCAAAAGCACTCGCACACTCGCTTTTGCGCAAAAACTTGCCAGTCTAGATGCAGCCAAGGAGTTTTATGACTGTCTCTTTCCCATTTAAGTCCAAACCCTCAAGCTCTTTGCACCTGAAATTCCCATTGAAGTCATTAGAAATTCCTCACATGGGACTTGTAAGACTGTATGTCTGAGATTGTGTGATGAGGTGTTTTAACTCTGCATCTGGGTCAAATGGGTTGAAGAATGGCAGTGGCCAAGGCTGGCCCCATCCCTCCAGCCCAGACACTCATGTCAGGGATAGAATAAGGGTTTAAAAGCAAGAATTTCCAGACAGTGGTGGGCAGCTCTGGGAGAGGTAATAGCAGTGCAGCCCCCATGAGGCACTCCTGGAGGACTTTGGGAAAACTGCCCTCAAGAAGGTTGTAGGCAGATTCCAATGCCTACAAAGAGGCAGCAGACCCTGCTATGCCAGCCGGCAGGATAGGTTTGTCAAAGCCCTGAGGTGAGCTGTTAAGTGTGTTGTGTTGCACACTTCCATCCCTCCCACCAAGGGCACCATTTCGGGAGAGTGTGGTGGGGGAGGCAGCAGCCATGCATACTGGGAGGCGGCTTACTTTTCTTTCCTCCCCCGACTATCAGGGAGTGAGGGAAAAATACACAGATTTTATGAATTATTTCTTTGCTCCTCCCCATACCAGGCAGGAGTGAGGCATGCACACAAGTCGTGTACTTTCCCCTTGCTCCCTGATAGTCCGGAAACAGGAAGAAAAGCAAACAGTGTCATGGTATGCATGGCTGCTGCCCCCCTTCCCAGTTCTCCCAAAATGGAGCCCTGGCCTCCGAGGGGTATTGAATTGGGGACTATGCTAAAATGTCTTTGAGGGGTGGTGATCCAAGAATTTCCATCTCTTTCAGATACAGACAGGGCTTAATTTAGTATTGAGAAGCCTCCTGTTTATGTTGGCAGAGGTGTCCTGTGGATTTGGCAGTGCCCAGACAACAGCAGGTGCTGGATAGTGATCTATGGCATGTAACAGTCCTCTATAATTCCTGGAGTCAGAAATGTTCAAAATTCTTATGTGCCAGATTGTTTGGATTTCCCTATTGATTTGTAATACAGCATAATATAAAATGGGCTCATTTTTAAAATGTCTTTCGTATTATTTTTTAAATGTTAATTGAGCATGCATTGTCCCAGTGTCTCTCAGGGTCTGTGTATAGATAAACACCCATGTGTGTGTTACAGTGGGCCATTGTGAATTTAACAGTTATAGTTCCTGTTCTGTGCTGTGAAGCACAAGTGCAGAATCAGGTCAGGCAACCTGGAGGGCTGGGGTTAGGGTAGCTGCACAGGAAACCCATTTACTCTGTAACACGAGGCTATGCTGCCTCCTGTTCCTGGCAAGGAAAAAAAGTTCTGGTCACTTACCCCAGTGACAGTAGCATCTTCCTTTACCTGATCATCTAGCTGAGGGGGGAGAAAAGAAGATGGTTCACCTAAGGGAGTACTTAGAGCAAGTGCTGAGGCGGGCATTGCTAGAAGCAGGAGCCAGAAGCTAGCTAGGTCTGGCGGGCTGCTCAAATCAGCAGCAGAACACAGAGATGCCAGGGGTTGGCTGCCCTTAAGAGTGAAATTCAAGGCCAAAGAGTGAGACTTTCCAGTTCATTGTTTAAGACGGGAATGGGCCAGGACCTGTCAGGCTGTTCCCCAGTCTGGCACTGTGAGTGTAGAGGTGGGTGCGCACAAGAGACCTTAAATACCTGAAAATAATTGGCATAACGGCTTTGTGCAAAAGGGTTTTTCTTGCACAAGACGGGGCAGTGTAGACAGCCCCGTCTTGCGCAAGAGCCTGTTCTGCAAAAATGGCGGATCATTAGCTATGCAAATGAGGCTCGGCGATATTCTAATACTAAGCCTCATTTGCATAGCTTTGGCGCAAAACCGCACCAGTGTAGACGTAGCCATACTGTCGACAAAGCTTCTGTCGACAAAGAGCGTCTAGACTACATCCAGTTCTGTCCACAAAGCAAGCCGCTTTGTCGACATGACAGTGTAGACGCAAAGGACAGTGTAGATGCAATAACGCCTTCTGTTGACAGAACTCTGTCGACAAAAGGAGTTATTCCTCATAGAATATGAGTCTTTCCTATTGGCTTTCCATGGACATAACTCACACGTTATGTCGACAGAACTCAGCAGCAGTGTAGACGCAGGTATACTTTTGTCGACAAAACCCTGTAGTCTAGACACACCCAAAGAAACACAGTCTGTAACTTAGATATGGTGAATAGGGGAGGGAAGGCACATGGAATTCCTACAGAGAAGTTTATCCAAACTGCAAAATAAAGACAAATACCCTGATCTTAACTAAACATACATTTCTCTATCTACTCATGATCTATACTGATCTGTACTTCAAGGCCCAGTCCATTCCCATGCCCATTTTTTCTTGTATACATGGGTAATTCTCTTTGATTACTTCATCTTGCTTCATCTTGCTTCCTCCATCTGCTAACTTAGAACTCACACAAAAGAACAGCAGCCAGGTATCTATATTCAATTTAAATTTCAACAGTCTTTCCCATTGGCTTTCCTGGCTTTTTGCCAACACCCCCTAGCTACTCCCTAGTCAGTGGGTGATGGCCAGCACTGCTCCCATCCATCACAGGGCCACTGACTCACAGAAAAATCAGTTGGGAGCTGCACATAAGTGACAAACAAAAAAAACCCACCCCTTACCAGCATGAGCTCCCTAGTGCTGGAGGGAGTCCTGAGTCTCAGGGGCCTGATTCAGGCAAGCCAGAGGCTGCATCTGGCCCACCAGGCCTTCAGTTCCCCACCCTTGGTTTAAGACAAGGAGTGTCCTCTTTAGGCCCTGATAACATCCAATAGTCCAAGTTTTTAGTCCAATCAGCAGGTTTGTTTTAAAACGTACACTGCTTAATACAGCATGTGAAATACTTAAATGTCCTAATTCATACTGAAGTCTAAGGCATGGAATTCTATATGTAATGCAACCTGGTAGATTTTAATAAAAATAATTATTGGATTGTGGAACACAAACCTGGATGGTTGGGGATTTTGGGGATCATAGGTGGCACCTACTAGAGGTGGGGGGAGGCTAAATCTCCCCAAAACTTGTGCTGTCAGAGGGGAGTGCAGTCGCAGATTACAGCATGGGCCCATGGGGCCTGTGCCCAGATGCCCTGGCCAATTTGGGGCTCCCAGAAAAATCTCTCCTTGCTTCAGACCTTGGCCTGGGGCTCTGGCTGTGGAGGGGGAACAGAGCTTTTCAGGTCTCTGTGCTGCAGTGGGGGAGAAAGGGAGGATGGAAAGGAGTGAGCAGAGGGTGGCAGAATGAAGAGGAGGCAGAATGGAGTGGGACCTTTGGTGAGAGGGTAATCAAGGGGTGGTACTGTGATCAAGGCGAGGGCTGAGCTCTCAGCCTCCCTTTGTAGTCCGGTCCGAACTCTCCCCCTCTGCCCCAGATGGAGCCATGGGGGAGCTGAAAGCAGCAAGTTGGGTGGGGCCTCAGCCAGAAAAGGTGGGGTAGAGAGATAGCTTCCTCAAGGGAACCTACCTCTGAAGCCTGGAGACATGAATTAGTGCAGTGTGGTTTAAATTTTGAACTGTAATACGGCTGAACTCTCAAACTTTCTGTCAAGTACTGCTCTTTTTTTTGGGGGGGGGAGGAGGGGAACAAATTCAATTTTTTTAACCATCAAATATTCACATGCACAAAACCTCCAATGTGAGTGTATAGTCTCCATGGTTACTAAAGTACACATGCTTGGAAAGTGGCTTTCTAAGCCTTTTCTAAGTGCTTAGGCCCCAGATATATTGTTGTCTTTTGCAGCATTTGAATAAAATATTTTAAATCTCTATATATTTACATCAAATGAATGAGAGAAGCTTAGAAATGTGTGTGAGAGGGAGATAGTATGTGAATGAGCGAGTCTCAAACCCAATGAGTGGGGCTTGATGTGTCTGAGAACAATCCACAAACCCTACCTTTAACCGGGAAGTGAAGGCCAGGTAATGGCCGTTGCAAACTCGGTCCACATATCTACCCTACTGACGCCATCATAGGATGTAATCACACCAGCCACACCATCAAGGGGATCATTTACCTGCACATCTATTAATGTGGTATACAGGCACTCCCTCAATTACAAACATTCAACTTACAAACAGCCACACATGTAAACAAAAGCTCATCTGCCGCCACAGACAGGGCCATCCTTAGGATGCATGGGGCCCTATGCAGTACTATTAAACTGGCACCCCTTGCCCAAGGGCAGCCGAGGGCGGGGATGATGATTTTTTAAAAGATGTGAATTCACAATCTTCAGCAACATACCAATTAAATAGTTTTAAAGCAAATTTTAAACTGAGGGCCTGTAGACTAACAAAGTTAATTCAGAAACTGGCAGTATGTACCTGGGGGTTGCAACTCCCTGTTAAATGGCTTCATGAGCACTCGAATGGCTCTTTCGCCGGTTCAATGTACTGCTAATAGGTCTGGAAGGCTTCTTCCCTTTTAAGTTACCTAGATCCTCTCCGGGGAAAGCAGAGCCACAGAATAGGGGCAGGAAGAAGTGTATAGACATTAAAACCCAGTGGTGTCCCTAATATTCAGAGGCTCCAATGCAGCTGCATATTCTGTGTATAGGTAAACGTGGCCCTGGCCTCAGGGGACAAAGCAAGAGGCACAGATGGTTGTATGCAGCGCTAGTGCTGGCTGGAGGACTCTGGGGCTACGTCTACACTGCATCCCCCTTGTGCAAAAGTCTATGCAAATGAAGTGCAGATTAGCATATTGCCACACTTAATTTGCATAATTAATTGGGGCTGTTTTTATGCAAGAGGCTTTTGTGGAAGAGCCTTTCTTCCTCATTTTTTTAGGAAGAATGGCTCTTGCGCAAGAGGGGTTTTTTGCATAAAAAGGAGCCATGTAGACGGTGCCTTTCTGCACAAAAGTCTCTTGTGCAAAAATGGCCCCTAATTAATTATTCAAATGAAGCATGGCAATATGCTAATCTGCATTTCATTTGCATAGGCTTTTGCGCAAGAGGGATGCAATGTAGACGTAGCTTGGGGGAGCAGACAGCAATCACACAGCTAGCAGCTGGAAACAAAAAGACTTTGAAGGGGAAACTACCATTTCTCTCTAGCTTCCAGCTGCATGGCCACCCCTTGATCTCCAGAGTCCTACATCCCATGCACATGTTGCTCACCACCTCCTGGTGAGCAGGGGTTGGGTGCAGCCCAGGAAGTGGCAGGGGATGAGACCAGCTGGCGCAGAGCCTGCAGGCTGGGGGGCTGGCAGCCAGAGGATGTCCAGAAGTCCCCTTCAGAATCCTCACCAACCTCTTCATTCTCCTCTACTTAAACCTGCCTTTCCTTAAGCACCCACATTTAAGATTAAATAAACAACTATTTCTACTACTTTTCATTGCAAATATACAGTATTTCAGCTACATTATGAGTTAAATAGGTTTTTGTGGGCAAGCCTGGGAACCTGAGAATTACCATTTATATAATTGTTTCTGTGGGAAAATACATTCCAAGTTCAAAAAATCCAACTTACAAACAGGTTGTGTTTCAGAACTTTGTTAGTAAGTTGGGGACTTCCTGTATGCCATCACGTGCCAACAATGCCCCTCTGCCGTGTACTCTGGGCAAACTGGACTCTCCCTCTATGCAAAAGAATAAGAGTACGTCTAGACTGCAGGGGGTTTTCACTCCATCCCATCCAGAGATTGTGTTTGCTCTTCTGCTTTTATTTGCGGAAGAGCAGACATGCTCTGTCGGATGCCCTGTCTTCCTCATTCCATGAGGAAGAAGACATCTTCTGAAAGAGGGTTTGTTTTTTTCAAAATTTGGCCCAGTGTAAACAGGCCAAATTTTGGAAAAGCCTCTTCCGAAAAAAAAAAAAAAGCAGAAAAAGGTAAGCAAAATGCGGAGCGCAAAAACGTTGTAGTGTAGACATACCCAAAATGGACACAAATCAGACATCAAGAATAGAAACATTCCAAAACTAGAAGGAGAACATGTCAGCCTTCCTGGACACTCAGTAACAGACCTGAAAGCTGCTATACTTCAGGAAAACCCTCCAGAAAACAAACAAAAACCTTAAAAAACAGACTACAGCATAAAACTGCAGAACTAGAACTCACATGCAAACTCGACACTATCAGACTGGGTTTGCATAGAGATTGGGAATAGCTGGCTCTCTACAAAAAGTAATCCCCCCCTTTTGGTATTCTAACCTTCTTATCCACTGTTGGGAGTGGGTCACTTCCACCCTGATTGAACTGGCCTCATTAGCGCTTGTCCTCTGCATAACAATATGACACTCCTGTATTTATGAGTACATATCTCTGCCAAATTGAAGTTTCCACTTCATGCCTCTGGCGAAGTGGGTTTCAGCCAATGAAAGCTTATGCCCAAATAAATGTGAGAGTCTTTCAGGTGCCACAGAACTCCTCGTTGTTTTTGCTGAAACAGACTAACACGGCTACCCCTCTGAAACATGAAAATATTGAATCCAATCTAACATCATAACATTAAGTTAGACATCAAATACAACTATGCACCCAAACTCAAGTTTAACTAAGCAGGATGCATTCAGATATATGTGCTGTGACTGAACAGTATTCCCACAATTTAAAATTAAAATCAACACTTCCTAGCCATGTAGGAGGTCATTAAACATTTCAACGCACCAGCCAGAATCTCTTTTTCTAAAAAGAGGTGTCAGAATGTTCAGCCAAATGAGCCATCCAATTGGCTTAACTCTCCTTTCCACTTTCTAATTTGCTTTTAATGAAGATATAATTAAGAGGTAATGTCACTAGAGCAGAACATTGTCACAGGATAATGGCCTCCTGCTGCTACATAAATGGAAAATGCAGTAAATACAGAAGGAAAGCCAAGGCGTTTATGTTCAATGCAGGACACATTGATCCTATGACACTATCCTATTATAATAACTTTAGTTAGATTTTGCAGAATGAATGATGTGCAGCAGATTATTGTTTCTGGCC
The DNA here is from genome assembly GCA_030068395.1 of Apalone spinifera. Lineage (NCBI taxonomy): Eukaryota > Metazoa > Chordata > Testudines > Trionychidae > Apalone > Apalone spinifera. The sequence continues at coordinate 139,301,054 of CM057846.1, forward strand.
TCTGCCTGCTGTGTAGGAATCAGCGCCAATGCTCCTGTTGGGACTTTGGTGAGGATGGGAGCACGACCTTCTTCCAAGAGCTACTGGGGGGGATAGGCTAACAATTGCTGACATTAACCTCGTTCTCCAATTGCATTCTGTTTGCAAAAGGCAAAAGCAATGCATGTTTCAATGGATTGGTGCAAGGGAATAATATATCCATATTAATATTGTTTTGCAAGGAAGTTTACTTTTAATTAGCTGCCCTCTGACAGGTATTATTGAACTTTTCCATGAATAATGTCTATCTTCTGGCATCTGATTAGCAGATATGGAGTCCGTTAGGTATGCCAGCAGTCACCACTAGGTACTACTACATTTCAGTGAGCAAAAATACTTCCATTGTAACACCCAATGTCACTTGTTCTTAGTTTTCCACAAACTTTGCATCTGGAGAGAAAATTGTCTGCCCTAAGGTGATTTTAATATCCATAGATATAAGCCAAATGATATCTTTAGCCAGTTTTACATTATCCAAAATAACAAAATATACCATCTCCTAAAGCAGGGCTGCTCAACTTTGAAAACCCTGGGAGCCACAATGATACTCACAGCACATACTGAGGGCTGCAGCTTAAGTGTGGTTGCATATACATGCAAATATATATGCAAATATATGCAAATAGCTTCTTTTACATTGAAGGGGGAATAAATACAAAGCACTTCCCACAATGCCCCAGCGCTCCCAGCACCTCCTCCCTAGGGGCTAAAAATGCTGACATCTTGTACCTGGTCCGCCAGCCAGCCCATTCACTTGCGTCTTTCAATGCTCACCCCACCTGGGAGACATCTCACTGTGGTGGAGTGTGTTCCCAGTGGAGGCCATGTTCAGAGGATCCCTAGGGTTGCTAGATACGTTCACAAAAAAACCCAAACATGGTGAGGGGAAAAAATGGTTGAGGAAAAAAAAACCCCAGGGGACCAAACTTGTTGAGCAAAAAAAAAAGTCACTGCACCTTTAAATTCCCTCCCTATCCCCACCCCCGCCCAATGTGGAAGGGAAATAATGCCCCACCGGCTTTCCGTCCAAAAAACCCAGAAATGTTTCTGGTTTTTTTACTCGATAGAAGACACAATTACCAGACTGTCCAGTCAAAAACCAGACACCTGGCAACCCTAAGGATCCCACCCGCAGGCCACGTGTTGAGTCCTGAGTAAATCCAAAATGCCCTGAGGGCCGCAAACAAATGGGCTGCATGTTGAGTAGCCCTGTCCTAAAGCAAAGATCATTTTTGCAGGCAGAAAGCTGCATGAAATAATAGTAGTTATCCTAAAATATGGATAAACCTTGAAAGTTAACTTACTGTGAAATTAGTATGTGCTGAGATGAACTGCCTTTGCTCTGAGTGACAGGGGGTGGATCACTTGATGATTACCTTTTCATTCCCTCTGGGGCACCAGGCATTGGCCACTGTTGGAAAACAGGATACAGGGCTAGATGGACCTTTGGACTGACCCAATATGGCCGGTCTTATGTTTTATGTTTGAAACACTTTGGGTTTTGAATTCACAAACTAAAGAAAATAACTTTTATAGCGCTCAATGTGCCCAAGTAATAATAGTCCCTACTGGTTAGCTCTTTTGGTCCGTGGATCTCAAAGAAGGCCAGCGTCATTATCTTTAATTTACAAATGGGGAAAGTGAGTGACAAAGACATGAAGCGACTTCCCAAAATCACCCAGCAGGTAAAGTGGTAGAGCCAAGACTTGAATCCAAGCTTGCCACAGCCTAGGCCAGTGCTTGACTGACTAGCGCCGACTGCTACAAAGATAAACTAGAGTATTGAAAGTAGTGTGAATGCATCTGACTCAATCTGTTCCCACTGACTGCTGTAAATCTGGAGTAACTTCACTGGAGTAAGCGGAATGTTTCTGCATTGACATCGCTGTCACCAAGGGTAGAATTTGACCTAGAGTTTGCAGTGTAACTTTGTAAATCCACAAGGCTGTGCCTAGGGTTACCAGGTAGCCCCCTCAAAAATACTGGACACACTTGATCGTGGGCAGGGGGTCGGGATCAGCCGGGTGAAGGGTGGGGAGGAAGGGAGGTGGGAGGCAGGGGGTCGGGGACCGTGGGGCTGGCCGG
>CM057846.1:139310488-139332713 GCA_030068395.1 Apalone spinifera
CACATTGGAGAGGGTCCAGTGGAGGGCAACCAACATGATTACGGGGCTGGAGCACATGACCTATGAGGAGAGGCTGAGGGATTTGGATGTATTTAGTCTGCAGAAGAGAAGAGTGAGGGAGGGATTTGATAGCAGCCTTCAACTTCCTGAAGGGAGGTTTCAAAGAGGATGGAGAAAGGCTGTTCTCAGTAGTGACAGATGGCAGAACAAGGAGCAATGGTCTCAAGTTGTGGTGAGAGAGGTCCAGGTTGGATATTAGGAAAAACTCTTTCAATAGGAGAGTGGTGAAGCACTGGAATGGGTTACCTAGGGAAGTAGTGGAGTCTCCATCCCTAGCGGTGTTTAAGTCTTGGCTTGACCAACCCCTGGCTGGGTTGATTTAGTTGGGATTGGTCCTGCCTAGAGCAGGGGGCTGGACTTGATGACCTTCTGAGGTCTTTTCCAGCTCTATGATTCTATGCTGGCATTCAGGAAGCATCTGCTCCTGGTCAAGTGCAGCAATGTGGAGGAGATTGATCCCCTCCATGGGAACCTGTAGGAAGGAGGAAAAGGAGACGACCGCCAGTGGCACTCTCTCCATCGAGCGTCTGCCACTCACATACAACTTCCCCAACAACCTCCCACCCTCTCCTTCAGTGGGCAGGGATAGAAGTTCTCTGCGGCATGCCGCCAGTGCTGGACTCAGCTCGTGTGGGACACAGAAGGTAGCCGAGCCACCACATCCTCCCCTCCCACCCACAGGCTCCTGGCCTGGCCAGCACCTTCCAGTGCCTGTTTGTGCCTGGGCTGTGGGCATAGTGATGCTCACTTGGTACATCTGTGCCCCTGAAGGAAAGTGCCCACTGGGTAGGCAACACATGGCCTTGCTTGAAGCATGTCATCATTGTCTGAACAAAGACCTTTGGAGTCAGCTTGGAGATTAGGGCTAGGCTTCATACACAGTGTCTCCTAGGATGATTGCCCTTGTAACTTTTCTTCACAGCTGGGGCAGCTGGGAGCTTGGCATGTCCCCCACCTCCCATACCATCTGCACGACTCTGTGGGATCCGCAGTTACAAAAGAACCCACGAGGACCTGATGCAGGAGCAGATGGCCTGCCTGCAGTCCCTCATCCGGGGGGCTCAATATGGAGCACCAGGAGTGTGCCATTGACTGGGAGCAAAGGAAGCCCGACTGGGACCAGCTGGCATGCCAGAATCAGGCCATGTGCTTTTATCTTACCTTGGTGATGGAGCACATGGCCATGCGTATGGAGCAGGCCACCAGCCACCTCCCCATGCTTTCCCATGGCTTCTCCTCCTGGCCTTCCCAGGGGAGGCCGGGGCCCCAGAACGTATGATGCTGGGACCTCTCAGGCAGCCAAAGCCTCCTGACCAACCGGATGCAAGCTGTTGTCCCAGCCCCATCTCTGAGCCCCCTTGCCCCTCCTCACTCCTCCCCAATTTCAGCTTCTTTCCCCAGTCTCTCCCCTGTTGTAGGTCCCCCTCCCCCAATAAACCTGCTTCAGAAAAGAAGGCTTTATTATTTGCTCTGCAGTGGGGTGGGAGGGGGGGCAGTAGGGTAGGGGAAGGGAGGGGTGAGGGAGGAAAGGCACACAGAGGGAATACAGGGGCCCCTTGTGGAAGGCGATAGGGGAGAGTCCCACAGCTGGTGTGGCATGAAACTCTCCCTCAAGGCCTCCCTGATAAGCACAACCCCTTGATGGTGCTGGAGTCTAGCTGCTAGAATGTCTTGGCCAGCTGTTCAAACCCTGCCCCCCACCATGGCAGAAAAGTCTGCCCTTTGCTCTCACACAGGTTGTGGAGCACACACAGCAGGCTGCCACCACAAAAGGGATGTTGCACTCTCCCAGATGGGTGGGAAGACTCCTGAACCTTCACTTGAAACGGCTGAACGTACACACTCCACCACCATGCGGCACCTGCTCAGCCTGGCACTGAAGTGCTCCTTGGTGGGGTCCAGGCTGCCCATGTAGGGTTTCATGAGCTAGGGGAGCAATGGGTAGGCTGCGTTGCACAGGATGTTGACAAGCATTTCCACCTCCCCGACTGTGATGGCGCAGTCGGGGAAAGAAATGCCAGCAAGCATCTTTCTGAACAGGCAGGCGGACCCTCTGTAGCAAAAGCCTTACTCCCGGGTTCCTGGCTGTGCCAACAGGCAGCCCCATAGTCATGCTCCTGGCCCCACAGGGCAGCCGGGCTGCCTTCGAGTCCCACTGGGCAGCTATGCTGCGTGGTGGTAGCATAGCTTCTAGGCAGCCCCGCTACCTCCAGTCTTGCCGGGCAGTTTCATTGCTGGGCTCCAGCCCCGCTGCTTCTTGCTCCCACAGTGATTCCACTGGGCGGCAGCCCTATTGCTGGGCTCCCCCACTGCAAGGTTCCCAGCCACCAGTCCTCTACTGGGACTCTCTGGTCCTGGGACATCCGTGGTCCTGCTGGACCAGGGATGTTGCTGGATCAGAGAGTCCCAGTTAAGAGAGGTTCAACCTGTACTAAACTTGATCAGGCTCAAGTTCTCCTGTGTTTTAGAGGAATTTTCCTCTGGCCTTCGATATTGTAGAATCACAGATTACCATGCTAGGAAAAGACCTTTGGATCAACCAATCTCAAATCTGTGCTGAGCAGAATCTTTTACATTAATCTTCCTAATACTTTAGCCAGCCTATTTGTGCATCCCTCTGATGATGGTGAGTCATGTTCAGTAATTTACTAAGCAGCTTATTCCATTGCCTGAGCAACAGCCCTTACTATTAAGACATGTCTTGTGTATCTAAATGGAATAATTTCTTTTCGCTTTTAAGTTTAGACCCATTTACTGTCTCAGCTACAGGGAAAGTTCATTCTGATACCATACAGATATTAGCACAATCTTATCCCGTTCATCTCAGTCGCACCTTTTCCCTCCAGCAATATAAATGACATTCCATCAGCCTGTCTTCATGTGCTAGATCCTCTTTTCTTTCTCATTTTAGTTGCCTGCCTTTGCGCGCTCCCTAACTTTTTAATGTCCTCTTTAGAAGGAGAAGCTTAAAAATGTATGCAGCTTTTCAAGTGAGGCCTTACCCAGACTATATAATGCTTCATTTATTGCTTCTTTTGTCATACAAGATATTCCTCTCTATATATGCACTCTGGGATAGCAATTGCTTATATTGCAATATGCACTCATGTGCTCTTTATTATCCATTACAAATCCCGGGTCTTTTCCTATATTAATGTTTTCTAAATAGTAGTCTCCCATTTTATATCCATGTTCATAGTGGTTATTTTTCCCTAAGTGCATTACTGTCACATTTATCAATAGTAAAAAAATCTAATTTTGTTGATGTCTGTCCATGTTCCAAGTTGGACAAATAGGTGTACAATTAAGATTTACTAACCCTAGCTTTTAAAACATATATAATATTTGTTTTCAACACCAAATTGTCTGATAAGGACCAAAAGTAAAATATACAATGGAGAGTAAGCAAACTTTGAGAGATAATTGGGGTTGGGAAGGACAAACCATAAAGGGAGCAAGAAAATCTAACCTTATCTTGCAAAATATTATGAAGTCCTTTAGTACCACCCTTGCTTATGCCCTCTCACTTTAGTTGTTATTAATTTATGCTGTCTAGAGGACAATAATTCAATTTAATGACAGCTTTTGAATAGACTTACTACAACTTGATTTTTTAAATGATTTTGATAGATAATATTGATGTTTGTGCAAATGTGAAAATACAATTTGATAGAAATAAAAAATGCTTAAAAGAAAGTAATAGGCGGTTGCACTAATTATATTGGAACAATAGATGTTGAAATTTAAAAAGTTAACACTGCAAAGCCATTAAAACACATTTTTTTAATCTGTTCTGCTGTATATAATGAAATTGACATTTACTGAAACTTACTTGAAATAAAATCTAATCCTTCCAAGCCTACATTTTAAGGTTTTGATGTTGGTTTTTCTTCTGCTCTGGAATGAAAACAAAACTTTTGGAACACTTTTATTAAATGGAATTGTGTTGAAATGGCTGTTTTCCAATAAAAAAACGTGCTTTTCAGTTTGTATTTGGCTCTGTCTCTCTCTCTCTAGTCAGAAAGGACTAAAAAGCCTGAGACCTAAAAAATCATTGAGATCAATACATCTTCAAAAACCAGCAAATTCCATTTAATCAAAAATGTACTAAGCAGATCTATTATTATTACATTTGTGCCTAAAGGCCTCTCCCAAGATCAGAAGCATATTGTACTTGGCACTAGAGTGGGTACATCATAAAAGACAGCCCATGACTCAAAAAAGCTTGCTATCAAAGAGGTGGTCAAAGTATATAGTACAGGAGGACCAAGAAAGTTAGGTATTTTCAATGGAACATTTATAAAGAAATGAAAAATGTTGATTCATGTGAAATTTTTAATTGATTTTTACAGTGAAATGAAAGAAGGAACATTATGGGGGAGGGATATATTTTATTTTCTAGTGGAAGAAATTAAAAAGGGAAGATTAGGAAGTGGGGAAGAGAATGAAAATGAAACATTTTTCACTTCTTGAAAATTTCAGCTAAAATGAAAATCTTCTAGGATGATTTTCATTTTGGAACTAAATCATATTAGATCAAAAAAAATCAAGTAGTTCTGACAAGTTTGGGAGAAAGAAATACTGTTTTCTCAAGGGGGATTGAGTTATACAAAGATTAAGGACTTGATTATTCAGTAAAACACTTGTGCACATGCCTGAAGTTGAAGCTATGCCAACATCCCTCTCATAATCAGAAGTGTTGACCAGCACCTTGTGACTAAGGGGTTAACTCATGTACCTACCCAAGATGTCGGGCAGTCAGCCAATAACAATGCAGGTAGGAATTTCAAACTGGAAGAGAGGGTTTTTTTCTCTCTCTCTTCTTTGTTTGAGATCAGAGCAGTTTCTCCCAGGTATTGAAAGAGATGGGAGATGTGTGTCTCTCCAAGAACGGACTTCTTAAAATATGTAAGTAGGGAAAAGTTTAGATAGTCCATCAGGATTTATTGTTTTCCTTGTCTGTGGGTTTGGAAACCATGTCTAAGCTTGTTAATTTGTTTTTTTTTCTCTTTTGTAACTATGCTTTATAGCCCAGGGTTTTTCCTTGAGTATCTATATCAATGTTTCTTAAACTGTGTTCTGCGGCACACCAGTGTGCCGTGAGGCAGTCAGAGGTGTGCCGCAGAGAACAACAGAGTTCAAAATGGCCACCCTCAAAGGGACAGGCGACCTTTTTTTTTGGTCAAAAACTTTCCCCCCGACCCTTTTTTTTGTTTGTTTGTTTTTTGCTCAACAAAAAAATCCTTGGTGTTCCTCATAAAAAAGTAATTGTTTGGTGTTCCTCAGTCTTAAAAAGTGTAAGAAACACTGATCTATATCAAATGGTGGCTCTTTCCATCTAGCCAATTTACTGTGCTTCCAACTGTAGTTTTGTTTTGATAATTTTTTTTAATTAATCGGCATTGGTTGATTGTTGCGTCCTTAGGACTCAGTGCCTAGTTACCAGGGCAGAGTCCATTGTTGTCTGTGAATTCCCTCTGCTTTTCCCAACTCCAAGCAAAATGGAGGTTGGGGCAAGGGGGTAAGTTTTATCTTACGGAGGGGATTTCCCAAGTGATCTCTTCCCTGATTTTCTTGGAATTACTTAGGGGGGTGGCAACAGATTCCCCAAAATCTGGGTATTTGGATTTTTTGGGGGGAAGTTTTTGTACCAGATCCTGAAGAGGCCAGGTTTTGGAGTGCTCTTGCAGACCACCAACTTCTGCATTTGTCGTGCCAGAGTGGGAAACAGCCTTGACAGTCCCATTGACTTCAATCAGTAAGTACTTTGCTGCACATGAACAAACTTAAGCATGTGCTTAAATGGCTTGCTGAATTCGGGCCCAAGGCTATGTCTACATAACAAACAAAAACCCACAGCTGGCCTGTGCTAGCAAACTTGGGCTACAGTGCTGTTTCATTGCTTTGCTGCGTAGACTTCCAGGCTCAGGTTTGGAGCCCAGCCTCTAGGACTCTGTGTGGTAGGAGACGAGCTCAGGCTCCAGTCCGAGTCCAAAAGGCTACACAGCAATGGAACAACCACAGCCTGAGCCTGGCAAGGCCAAGTTGCCTGGCACAAGCCAGCTGCAGATGTCTAGTTGCTGTGTAGACAAAGCCTGAGTGACTTCCTTAAAGTCATATATGCTATGACTGTTCAAGAGTTAGAAACTTAACGTAGATTTAGTTGAACTCCTGGCCCTACTGAAATCGATGGGAATTTTGTCAGACCTCTGTCCATTTTCTGTATGCCTAATGTTTCCAATCCCACTGTGCATCTTAAAGTGCCAGCTCCAATGAGCTAATATTCTAAAAGGCCAGCCAGGCATTGACACCTCCTTTTTTAGAAGCTGTGAGGGGATAACTAGGGATAGATTTTGCTTATTCAAAATTTGGCAAGATCTGATCTCAAGATCTTCTTTTTAAATGCTAACTCTACACATGTAATTAAGATTGTGGTGGGGTCAGCAGGGAAAGTGAATTTCTTTGAAGGTAAATATCTAGCAGTTAGGAGAGTAATTAATGCTGCTGAAGGGACTAGTAATTCACTTAACCATGTCTCAAAAACTTCTGTACTCCTCTATGGGCTCTAGGCCAGGTCTAGCCCCACTAAACTCATGGCTTTCATTTTATTCCCTGGCATGTTCTTCTTATTTAAGCTTTATTTTCAGCCAGCAACACAGAAAAAATATTTCCTGCCTGAAGCCTTGTTTTCCAGATCAGTGATTTGAGATTCTACTCCTAGTAACTTAAAGAGAATATTTTCCACTTTGCCCTCAATAGCACAGAGAGACACCTTTAGCCCACCTGGTCTTTTTTGCACCGCATCCAAGCTCTTGAAAAAATGCATATTTTCTGTGGCTAGAGGATGTAGTACTGCCACCTGTGGGATCTCACTCATGTGAATTCAAGAAGACTTCCTTAGGGGTTAGAGGCTTGTTTTAAGCTACAGCCAGCATTTTCTTAACCTCTTAGAGATTCTTCTTCTATCTTCAGGCAAAATAACTATCTGGCAAGCTGATCCAGTGGCAGAAACGGACAGAAAGAGCAGGTTTTGCAGAACTCGGCCAGACAGCCTGCATCCCTTGCTGCTGCTGCTGTGTGCTTAAAAAGCATCTCTGAATTTAATTCTTGGGGAGGTTACATTTTTCTATGGATTTATTTATTTATTTTCTGCAGATTTATTTTACTTTTGGAGAGGATGGGGTCAGGGAGGAATTTTAGTGCAGGTGACGGTACAGGGTTAACAGCTTCAGAAACTGAGCCCTTGCGTTTATTCACACAATAGGTAAAACTGGGAAGTAAAATTGAAAACGCTCAGAGCTATTTATTTGTATCCTAGCACTGCCTGCAAGCCACAATGGAGGCTGTGCCCTTTTTCCCAATTGTGCTAGGCACATTCTCAGCTGATGTAAATGACAGTTTCTCAACCTTCCCAGACTCTATATGCCTTTAGTGAGCCTGATTTGTCTTGTGTTCCCCAAGTTTCACCTCCCTGAAAAACTATTTGTTTACATAATCAAAGATAAAAATACAAAAGAGTCTCAGCACTCTATTACCGAAAAATTGGTTTCTTTCTCATTTTTACCATATTATTATCAAATAAATCAATTGGAATAGAAATATTGTACTTACATTTCAGGATATGGTATATAGAGCAGTATAAACAAGCCTTTGATTGTGTGAAATTTTAGTTTGTACTATCTTCACTAGAGGTTTTTAATGTAGCCTATTGTGAAACTAGACAAATTATCTAGATGAGTTGATGTTTTGCGCTCTGCAAATCTGGGGTTATCTGCTTTATTTCCACAGGTATTCACAGCTGCTCACTTTTGTGGATACATATGCAGATACAAACTTTGTATCCAAATGGGGCTTTACTGATATACCGCTGAAAGATATCTGAGTTCTCTGGTGAAGTCAACGGAGCTATGACCATTCACTTCAACTGTGGATCTGCCCATAATGAAAGATGATTCCTGCTCTGATGAGGGGACTCAAAGAATCAGAGTGAATTGATGTGGCCAGGACCACAGACCAGGTGAGCTGAGACTAGAACTCAGATCTCCTAGCAACTCTGGCTAGACTACAACTCTGTTTTGGAAAGGCTACATATGCACAGTGCTGTGAAAGGCCGGTCTGCCCAATCTCTGATTGCAGGGCTGTTGTAGCCATGTTGGTCTGAGGATATTAGAGAGACTACATCAGGATTGGGCTGATGAAGGGTTTTGATTTATTTGCGGTTTTTGGGGGTGGGTGGAGATGGGCAAAGCAGTTGTCCAGCACAAACCACCAACTCATTTCTTACCAACCATGAAACAAGCATTCGTATAGGACCTCATTTTTCTCCCCGTCGCTGCTTAGGAGTTCAGCAATAATCATCTTCTGTTTTCATCTCTCACCTAATTTTCAGCTACACTTTCTTTCTTACTTCTCCTCAACTCTTAAAAGGAAGGTCTATTGCAGACTATCCCCAAATAAATGCTTATGAGGGTGAAGGTGCATGTCAGACATAGGAAGACTTATACATTTTTTGTAATGCAGTGTTACATCAAAACTTTTACAGAAATCATTACAAAGCACATGTGCTATGTGACCTTTTTCACAGTCTTTAATTACAATACATTTTTAAAAGTCTTGGATTTTCTGACATGGTCTGTGTTTAGGCTTGGCAGGAATCAATTTTGATTTTGATTTCAAAGAAACAGTTATATTCTTTATAATTAATTTTAATTTTAGCCTAGGTAAATATTTCTCAACCAGCAAAATTCCATTTAAGAAAGCATCTCTTATTATTTTTCATCTGTAAAAGGCCAAACCCTTCTTAGGTGCTGCTGGAATGACTTCACTTAGATGGTATCTGCTAACAATTCACGTAGCACTGTATTTCTCCCTAAATCTAAATGGGATAGGAGATGAGAGAGTTTTTATTAAACTGTTCTTAACATAAAGGACCAAGAGCTTGAACCCATGTAGTTACCTTTTCTGTCATGTGTCACAATGGAGTAGTACATGTCATAAAGTCAAATTTAGAGTATAAAGAAAGAAAGCGGGGGGAGGGGGGGGGAGGAGGAGAGGAATCTGCAATACTAATTATTAGCAATTAGGAAAGATGTTGAGTGAACAAATAGATGCATTACAAATTCCCTGGTTCATACGACACTGAGTTTACAGGAATATAAGAGAAGGTTGTTGTGAACATATTGTACATTTAGATAAAACAGGAAAAACCCATCTGGGATATGATTAAGTGTTAAGTACAAGATCATTAATAACATAGTATGCCTTCTAGAATAAAAAATTATTAGATTAGTGGAAACAACAGCAGGTTAGCCTCTGGGAATTTAAGTGAAGGGGAGGATTTACATAATCAAAATCAGCATAGCAGCAGTGGTGTCTAAGGCAGCAGTTCTCAACCAGAGGCTTGGGGTCCATGAGCAGGTTTCAGGGTGTCCACCAAAATAAATCAGGGAGCAGGGCCAGCATTAGACTCACTGGGGCTCAGGGCAGAAAGCCAAAGGCCGAGCCCTGTTGTCTGGGAGCTGAAAGCCAAAGCCCAAGCAGCTTAGCTTCAAGAGGTCCCCTTGAGGGGCCCTGGGCAATTGCCCTGCTTGCTAACCTCTAATGCTGGCCTTGGCTTTTAATCTACTGGATATGCAGAACAACAACTTTTGTGGCACAGGTGGGTTGTGGAATTATTATAGTACGTTGAACGGGGAAGGGTGACACAAAAAGAAAAAGGTTGCAAACCCTGATCCAGGGGAGTGAGAGTCAGGAGAAGATCTGGGCTGTATTCCAAACAGTGCAGCTGATTCAGACTGTGATCCAGCAAAGGGACCTTAAACCCTCTTGCCTGCACAGAAGTGGTGGGCATCTTCACAGGCAGAAGGATTCACACACGTGGATCAGTATGTCTACATTTAAACCACTACAGCAGCATAGCTCCAGCACTGAAGCTCTTCACTGTAGACTTGCACCTGCTGGAGGGGTTCTCCCATGTAGGAAATCTTCCTTCCCAAGAGGCAGTAGCTAGATACTGGAGGAATTCTTCCATCAAACTAGTGCTGTCTGAACCGGGTATTAGGCTGTGCATTTTTCACACCCCTCAGGCTATGTCTATACTACCAGGTTATTACAAAATAAGTGATCTAATATATAAAGGAGAATGTTTGTATGTTTGTGCGCTAATAACTTGGGCACTATAAGAGCTACTGCAACCAAACTTTGCATGGTTTGGTTTCCTCCAGGAGAAGGTTTTAAGGTACTTTTGGCAGTGCTGGGAGATGTGGCTTCCCAGGGGAAGCGGTGGGGACAGTCACTCACTAAGGCTGGCGGCAGAGAAGCGAGGGGAGGGGCAGCACTCCGAGCGGCAGCTGCCCCACTTGTCTCTACCAGGCCATTCCACAGCACAGGCATGTTCGGGGTGGGGGAGCCCCCTCCTCTCTTCTGCCCGTAATGTCACTCGGCCCGGGACCTCCCCTCCGGTGGCAGCCAAGTGTTGCTGAGCGGCGGGCTGGAGCTCGCAGCCACCACTAGGGGGCAGTTGCGGGTGCAGCGGGGCAAGCCCAGTGTGGAGGTGGCAGCGGTGGTGCTGGGATCAGTCCGGGGTCTGGAGCAGTTTCCTGGTCACATGGCGGGGAGCCCGGCACCTGCTCAGCACGTTCCATGGGAAAGGGGTGCCCCTGGCGTGGCCTCATGGTGCGGCAGGTAGCGGGGCAAAAGTTTCGGGGTGGGCAGTGGGGTCGTTGCCTCTCGTGGCACCTGCAGCCCCGGGTGTGAGCTGGGCTGCTCCGCCCACCCTGGGTCCCGTGCTTGCCCTCTCCCATGTGTCACACGGGGCACCCCTGGCAGGACCCCACCGCCCGCCCTGAGCAACGCCGGGTAACTCCAGCTAGTTTTGAAATAATAACTCCCAAAATACTATTTTGAAATAAACCGTATTCCTCTTCACAAGCAGGAATTATTATTTCAAAATAATGGGCTTGGTAATGTGGACACTTGCCTTGTTATTTCTAAACAAGTGTAGACATGCCCTGAGAGATGAAGCTATGCTGATGTAAGTTCTCAGTGTAGAGCAGCCTTTACTGGAGGAGACTGGGAAATTCACTTCACCTCTCAGTGCCTCAGTTTCTGAGTCTGTAATGTGGAGGCATAATACTGCATGTCCTGCTTTGTAAGGAACATTGAATTTCCTTAGTGAACCATGCTACGTAAGTGCCAAGTAGTGTTACTACCATATTTGTCCTTCAGAAACACAGCAAACATTTGGGAAAGTGAATGCCTAATCTTTGCACCTCCATCTGTCACACTGGAGTCCAAATGTGAATTCTGAGGCATTCTTAATTTCATGTGAATATATATTAACATAAAATAATAGGATACGAACTGTAAAAAGCATGTGGGTCACTGGTTCAAAACTGCAAAGTGGGGGAATTGGAGATGAGTGTTGACACTGGGATGTGTGCGAAAGCTTTTCACCGAGCAGATCAAAAGGCCACAGCTACCCCTATTTTATTTTGCCACCCTAATGGTCCTAAGTGCTTTGAGAAAATTGCCACTAAGCAGTTTACCCAAAGTATTTGTGAAAAAGCGCTTAAGAATTAATGATAGTAAGAAAATACCAGATATTAATGAGCTTTTTCTGCAAGCTAGTGTATCACCAGAGAGTTTACAAGTCCTAACATGCACTCAATTTGCAAAGTACAACTTTAATTCCATTCTGGAGAATACTTAAATCTTAAAGCAAATTGCTAGCTTACAAAGTGAGTAATCTATATTACAACTGTCAGCAGTAATCCTCCTCTACCTCCCATACAAAAGAGACCAAAGCCATTAATCTAAAAGTTTGTATTCAATGCTCCCATGCCAGGAACTGTTTCCAAATTGGGATGGGAGAAAAAACATTAAACAAACCCATAAAGCCTCCACTCAGTAAATAAAGAGGATGGTAGGTCAGTGGAACCTTCTTCATGTATACAGGAGATCTGACAAAGCAGCAGTAACTGGGGTGAGGGAAGGGAAAGACAGACTTGCTGGGCCCCTAGGCAAGGTGCTCCAGCAACGATTTAAAGGGCCCAGGGCTCCAACTGCTGTCACTTCTGCAATAGCAGCGATGGTAGCTAGGGTTGCCAGATGGTTGAAACAAAAATACCGGACACCCCCTCACCAAAAAAAAACACTGGGAAAAAATTATGTTGAAGGGGAAAAAAAGGGGGGGAGACCAAAGTTGTTGAGCAAAAACATGAGGACTCCAAGGACTTATTAAGCCCCCCCAAAATTAAAATAAAACAGGATTAAAACAGCATGTCCCCTTTAAGAGTGAGTGCAGGGATAGGAACAGGGGAGAGTTTGAGCACTAAGACCCAGGGGAAGCAATGCACAAAGCCATTTTGTGCCAGCAGCCTTGGGGAACCAGGTAAGCATGGGGACTCGGGGGTCGGGGGGGGCTGGGGGTGTTGGAGGCTGGGGGGGGGGGAGGCCGGGCGCTGAGTGTTTGTAGAGTTGCCAGGTGCCCGGCAATTTTGCCTTCTAGACATGGGAAAAATCAGAAACTAACGGACATTTTAGGTGTCCGGTATTCTGTGAATTTTTTACCGGACAGGAGACGAAAATACCGAACTGTCCGGGTGAATACCGGACACCTGGCAACCCTAATGGTAGCTGGGATCCCTGAGTCCTTTTGAATCACTGGGCCCTAGGGCAATCATCCCACTTGCTTCCCCCCTCTTTGGCAGGCCTGGCAGTAACAAAGGATAAAAAGAGCTGTGACTATTCTAACAATCCATTCTGTTTGTCCATACACCTAGAGCAGACATACGGTATCTCAGCAGAGACCGACAGTCCTGTCCTTTATGCCTCTCTGACATCATTATGCTCACTCAGCTCTGAATATTGAACTATGTTATTTACCTTTTTATTTCAGCTGTGGTGCCATGTGTTGTTGGTCCTGCTCTTCTCCTACCACTGCTTCCTTTCATCTGCCTGACATAACTTTCCCTGCCAATGGTGCTTCTCACTCTGCTTTTACCACCTTTTCTGCACCTCCTCCCCTTCAGCTCATCTTTCCCTTTGCATCCACCCTCTCTTCCTCCTCCCATCCCTCAATTCCTGTTCCCCTTCCTCAAGCCAGGTTCCCACTCCCCAGCCTCAAAAGTCTACAACTGGCTTGGTTGAAAAAGAGGCCTAGTTGAAACCTATAAACAACCAGTAAGATGAATAGTGATGTGCAAGAGGCAATATCTCAGCTAGGTCATTGAAAGATTGCTATTAATCATTGTTAAAGGATCTTTGTATTCTCCATGGCTATATAAAGAGGCGAGTCCAAACCTTTCTTGTGTTTGGGTGTGACTAGCGAAAAATGTTTTGGAGAGCAGGGATAACAGCGCTCGATTTGGAAGGGCTTCATGAGTTCCTCCTGGCGACAGCAATGAAGAACTGGCATCTGGACAGTGTGATGCTGGTTGATTGACAAGAGTTGTCAGAGAGAGGAAAGAGCTTTCAAAGTAGTCTCATTTCTTGTGTTTTCTCTGTAACCAAGCTGAGAATGCTATGTCCAGCTTAACCTAAAGGGAACTTAAATCTATGTATATTGGACTGCTTTGCCTGAGTTCCAGTCTCTTTTTAATAAATCTTGGATTCATTGTGATTAGACCTTACCAAAGAAAAGAAAACCTTGGAACTTGTGGGGCAAGGTGCTGAAGGGCAACGTTTCTGGCACTTATTGCTCCCTCTCAGTGTCAGTCCAGGGAAAGGTGCCTGCTCCCAATGAGTTGTGCTTGCTTGTTGCAGCCTGATAGCTACACAAAGGGAAAAGCTGGAAATCCAAGGAGGAGATGGGAGTTGGCAGAGGTGTTGGTAACACCTCCACCCAAGGCCTGCCTGAGACCTGGACACCCATGCTCAGGGTGCCGCAGCCAGAGGGTGAGGAGCAATCAGGAAGGGGTGTTGCTAGACAGGGTGGCAGGACATGCTGGAAGCACAGGGCTCGGGTTAGGGGCACAGGTGGGGGGAAAGTGCAGGGGTTGGGATGAAGGGGGCACTGTGCAGGAGTAAGGGGCAAAAGGGGCACAATGCAGGGGCGAGTGGTAAAGAGAGCACAGGATGGGTGTGCAGAGTTTGGGAAGCCACTGGGTGCCAGGGGAAATGGGCAGTGCTATACCCACAGGGCTCAGAGGCAACAAAACACAAATTCATCCAGGGTGTCATTTTCCCTCAGGCTGGCCCTGCCTCCACCTTCTCCTCCATCAGCCCTGTCACCTCAACTCCACCTCCACTCAGGGAAAAATCACTTTTATAATTGTGGAGCAGGTGCAACCTTCCTTTCATCACTCAGACAGCCCAGAAATGAGTCATGGACCAAAGGGTTCCAGCTGTAGCTGACTCACTCTTGTTTCTTGTGCCTTTGTCACTGGCCCCCCTCCAGCTGACTAGTACTTTCTGCCAGCAAACCCTGGTCCCGCCTGCTTTGCTGCTACAGATCCTGCAGAACTTCCTAGTTTCTCTGCACAGCACCCTCTGCAAGCATCCTGTTCTCTTCCAGCAGGGCGTGTGCTTGCTTAGTAAAAGCAGCTGTCTAGCAACAAGCCGCATCTTCACTGAGCCACTTCGGACGATAGCAAACACCACAAAGACCTTCCCACCACTGCTGCCTTCAGACAAAAGCTGCAACTTTGTATGATTTTTGGTGGTGCCCAGAATGGATCCAAATCCCACCTAAGGCTCTGAGAGGGAGTTTGGGTGCAGGACGGGGTTTGAGCTCTGGGATGGAGCAGGGGGCTGGAATGCAGGATGGAGGCGAAGAGCAGGTTCTAGGAGGCAGTTTATACCTCAGCACACTATATAAGATGGATAGGAGCTGCAGTGTCTAGGCAATGACAGTCAAGGAATTGGGGTACCTGTACCTTTAAGAACAGCCCTGGGAAGCCTGTGCTCCTGCACTGACATGCAGCATCCTGTGAGAGGGGAAATAAAAAAGTCCCCTCCCCCCAGCCCCTCTCTTTGCAAACACAGCAAGTGGCTCATCCCAATAGGGTAACCGTTACCCCCTCATCTCCCATCCTGTTGCAGGGGTTTTGTTCCTGTGCACAATCTGGCAGCATCTCCCCTCGGCCTTAACTCCAGCTCCTTCCCTCTCTCCCTGGTTTCTCCCCTCCAGCCCCTCTAGGCTGCCACTACCTGCAGTCGTTTAATCCCCCCAGGCCAGAAAATTTCTGCCCCCTGCTCAGCTCCTGATACTCCTCCCGCTTTGCTCTTTTATAACCCCACTAAAGAGCAGTCAGCAGAGTCTGACTCCAAGTGAGGGCAGCAGCAACAGCAGACATTACTGAGCATGCAGGGAATTCTGAGGGGGAGCTGTTCTGGTCACTGCAGGACTGCAGCCAGAGACAGCAGCAGTCCCAGGACCTGCACTATGGTAACCCACATAGCCCAGAGGAATAGCTGGTGCCACCAGCAAGTGTCAGGCTTAGCCCCACACTCACAGTGGGAACAACCCAGCCCACTCTGCTTCGCCGGCTCCCATTGCCTCGGTCAGAGAGGGAGCTTGTGGGAAGGAGGTGGAACCGCCCCCGGCATTCACCAGCAGTGGGATGCAGAGAACAGAGCTGGGAGCTGGTGGAACAGAGTGGGCTATGGCCAAGTCACTGTATTTCCTGATACCTCTGATGAGTCAGAGGGGCGAGTCTGCTGCTGGTGCCAGGCTAGTTCTCTGGGCCATGTTTAGGGGAGGCAGGTCGGGAGAAGGAATGGGGTAGGAGTTATAGAGCAGGGGTGGGAAGGAGTGGAGAGGAGGCAGAGCATAGGTGGTTCTTGGAGAACAGTGGAGTGGGAGCAGAGCAGAGGCAGGGATGAGGCAGAGTAGGGGCAGGGGTTGGGGAAAGGGGTGAAGTGAGGATGAAGTGGGACGAGACGAGGCCTGAGGTGGAGAGGGGGTTGTCCCTTCTAGGGACAGCCCTTCCCTTGTCTAGGGTGGCCTGGGAAAGTCATGTGGTGGGGGTAGTCATGGGTTCTCCCCTTGTGTCCTTCCCCAGTAGTTACCTATGTTTCCTTCAGTGTGACAGAATATAGCCCTGTACTCACACCCCAGCCCGTAGCTATAGGCGGACTCGGCCGCCACCTAGGCGTCGCCGCCAGGGGCGCCCAATGATGACGTCAGTACATTGATGGCCCTGCAGGTGGGGGTACCGATCGCGCATTCTGCGTGGGGCGCCAGCTGCTGCAGCCAGCCTCAGGCCGCTCCTGTCACACCCTCCACATTATTGAGCAATCTTTGTAAAGGTATGCCTTGTAAGGTATCATTTGAAAACTCATAATTTGCTGGACAGTATTGTGCTGATAAAATTGGTAAGGCAACACTCTGTGATGAAGTTGTAAGATTCCCTGTAGTATGTTGCTGTCACATGTTCCAAAACTCACAGGCTTGCCCAAGCAGAAATTAACATACACAGAAATGTGCACCTTCCTTAATTTGTATTTAAGGAGCAAACAGAGCCCTCAGGAATGGAGGGAAAACAAAGGAAGTGTAAACAGGTGTAAACTGGGAAGCCAACAGACAAGATGGGGAGGCTGGCTCTGAGCTCCCAGAAGGGGCAGGATTTCAGGCAGAAGGGGCAGGGCTGGGGGCTAGCCTCCCTCAGCCAGCCCTTCAGCGTCATCCAGCACATGCCACCCAGGGCTCCAGTGACAGTTTAAAGGGTTCAGAGCTCCAGCTGCTGCTCTTGCCAGTATAACGGCGGTAGCACCCTGCTCGTTTAAATTACAGGGCCCCAGGGAAGCTGTCCCCTTTTCCCGTCCCTCCCCTGTCAGCAGACCTGGGTGTAAAAATCCTGCAGGGAATACCCTTCCATGCAGACTCTTTGTGTCTTGGGTCTCAGCTGGAAAAGTGTTTCAAGAGAGGGTCTAAAACTATAAAAAGGGAGGGAGAAACACTCCAAGACCCCCTCTCTCTCTCTCTCTCTCTCTCTCTCTCTGCCTGCTCATTGCACTTTCTGCATGTGGGAAGACAAAAGGAAGCAGCTTTTGGAATTTGTGGAGGGGTCCTAGCCGTGAGAGTTTGGTCAGTAATCTACTGGGGCATGTGGTGAGAAACTTTGCTTGGCTCTGATACAGGTTGTTAAATTAGGCACTAATAAGTGTTTTATCATCATAGTTCTAGTATCCATTTTCTATTCCCATGCCTCATTACCTGTACTCATTTACAATCTCTCTCTTTCTTTTTACTGTTTTATCTAATTCATTGTGTTTAAGGTGGAGTGCCTAGAAACTCCATTTAAAATAATAAAATGGCATATTATTCCCTTAAAGGAATAAAGGGCTTAATATGTTTGCACTGTCCTGGGGAGAGCTCCGGAGTATAGAACATATGTTTCAGGGGGAAGATCTGGGATCGGCGGGGTGTGCACCCTCTAGCATAACCCGGGCAGTAAGAGCCATGATGTAGTTGGCTGGCTGAAGTATAGAGATAGTTAGGAGTGATTTACATGCTGGGGGCTGTTTGTGAAGACTGGAGGCTACAGCAGCAAGCATTGTAAAGGGTACCCCAGTTTACAGGGCATTAGACTGGATTGTGCCCTGTTATGTCGCATACAGTCTCCTGGTCCAGCAATTTTGTAGTTTCCCCCAACTTCGACATTGCCAGGAAATCTGCATCCTCTCCTGGCTTCATCTGCTCCAGATGGTCAACACTTAAGGGCAAAAGCTCTGGTGCTTGCTCATCACTCACAAGTAGAGATGATCTTCTGTTATCTCACAGCATGACCATCAATTAAACCAGCTTTAAAAGACAAAGATTTAGTTTGCCTGAGGATAGTACTTGGAATCCATGTTGTCTAGTGCCCACTGAAACATTTGGTATAGACTAGGTCCCTTGGGCCCAGCTGTCCGTTTGTAGCAAGATAGTCATCGTTTTGTGTTTGGAAAGCTTCCTTCTGTAATATTTCCCCCATTGTGCTGGACAGATTAATTTCAAAAGAGTTCCTGTCAGTCTTCCCAACAACAGCTGGTCTGTACTCACTTCCATCATAATTTGAAAAGTGATTCTATATTTCGAAAGAAAACAAGCCAGCATCATCTTCAAGCTCTCATTAATCATCTTCTTCATCCCCTCTTCAAAAGTTTTCTCATCTCTCCCTGGAAGGCAGATATGGGGAAGTTTGAATATGTTTAATCTCATTTTTTTCTCAGAACATCTTTCAACTCCATGCTTGTCACGGCCAATGAACCACATTTTACAAGTCCTACTGGTACTCCATATGTGGAAAGAGGTCATCCTGGAGTTTTTATCAAGCACCAGTGGAGGTTGTTAAGGTGCTTGCATGCTCTTCTAACCATTTTCAAATGTGCATCCACTATGATTGGAAAAGATTTGCCCCATGAGTGGACCTGAAACGTCTGTATGTATGTGGGACCATGGGTGGCTTGGCCATTCCTGGGGTGAAAGGGTGCCAGCATCTGGATCTAGTGGTGCACCTGACATTGGGGAACTCCCTCTCTGACTTGTTTCAGATCTTCATTCACTTTGCCCATCACACAGAACTCTGAGAGAAAGATTGCAAGTATGAAATGCCAGGGTGTTCTCTGAGGACTTGACCTTCTCTGTCAGGACTTGACAGGACTTGACCTGTCAGGACTTGACCTTCTCCTTCTGAGAAAACAGTGACTCTTGTGCCCCCAAATATACATCCCTTCTCTAATTTCAATGCTATATCCCTAAATGGGTGTGACTCCTCCTCCTTGCTCTGCCAGTAAGGAGAGCAGCAGCCAGGACAGTAAGTCTGGGAATCCTGTAGTTCAGCTCTACCCCCTCCTCCAGCTAGAGCCAGCATGAAAAATCCCTACCATTGATAAGCTGCCACCACCAAACTGTCCCTGCAGCATCTGTTTCAAATCTCCTCTGCACCATGCCAGCATGGGAATCTCAGAGGCCTTGTGAGCAAGCTGCAGATGGAAGCAGGGCTTATTTCTGCCTCCTGAGCTGGGTCCCAGCCTAGGACCAGAACTCCCCCCATTTCCTGTGAAATGGGCCTCTCTGGCAGTGGTCCCAAACAGGCCTATTGGTACGGGCATCGGGGGACACTGGAAGAGATGTAAATCACCACCTTTGGGGAGAGTGGGGCTGGGCATGTGTGGCAGTGGGAGAAACTCTGTCATTCTCACCAGCTATCTTGGTGCACCCAGCATGGAGGGGCAGGGCTCCAGGATGTTTCTGAGGCAGGTATGGGAGCAGGCCTGGCCCTTTCTCCGTGTCAGGCTTGGGTGCAGCCTCGATCCCAAGCCCATATCCAGAGGGGAGGCGGCAGGGTGATCCTCCCCCCACCTCCATTCAACTGGTGGCCTGCACTCCCCACTGGAAGGCAGCCCCAGTTCATGCACTTTGCATCTGTTGCTGTGCCTGCCCTGAAGAGGAATGGGAATAATACAAGAAGTTGTGGGGAAGCCAGGATGCTAGTTAAGAAGGGCAAGTCGCGCTCTCTCTCCTCTTCCCCCCGCCCCATCTCCAAGTTTCTCACCAGAGATTTGCTTGCAGTGCCCGCACCAATCCCAGCAGAGCCCTTACCTGCAGCACCACACAGGCAGGTCCCTTCTTCCCAGAATTGGATGCAGCTTCTGTGGTCAATTTCCTCTGCTGCACTAAGGCCTCTGGGGTGAGGCAGGCAAGACAGGGGTCAGTCAGGATGGGAGGGGGGATCACAGGGTCCCCAGTTGTGGAGGGGGAGAATAAATGACTTTGTGGTGGAAGAAGGTAGGTGGATGCATGGGGAGTACAGGGCCTCAGTGATGGTGAAGGAAGAAAAGGGTATCCTATAGTGAAGTGTGGGGGGTGTGTGTGTGGGAGGGGGGAGTTGGAGCCTGCAGCAGGTGCAGTGGGATAGGAAAGAGGAGTCAATCTCCAGGGAAAGGGAGAGGTGAGGGCACAGCGCTGTTCCCAGTGGGAAGGGGCACTGTGTGTGGGAGGAGCAGCTGAGGGGGAACAGTCCATGGCACGGGAATCCTGAGGGATGGGGATTGAAGAAGGGCGGGGGGACTTAGATTGGCTAAATGGGTCTTGGGGTTCATTTGCCTTCAGAAGCAGGGAGCACCCTCACCGCTCTCTGGGAAGAGACTGGGGACAGACCCACTAAACTAACACGTTTTCTCAACTGAATAATCTAGTCTCTACTTTTCTCCCATCTCTCCTACTTTACGTAATCAATAGCTTGATCCTGCAGAGAGGAGCCATGTGAGCAGAGGGGGTTCTTTAATTCTCTGCTCTAGTGGGGGAGGTGTTTTGTTGTCTGTCTTTTTACAGACATTCTCTTGACAGGTATTTTGAAATAAACTACTAAAATAACTGAAACTGGTGTGATTGTAGGAGTGGGATTTTATATTTGTATTTCAGGTTTAATAATGTAGTAATGTATAGATTAATTTCATTTTGCTAGCCATCCTTTTTTCCTGTGAGCCCCTGGGGAACGCATCTAACATTTTACCCATTACGCCCTTTAGTTAAATATACATTTCTTTGTTTTAAGGTTTAGTAAGTAAAGAGACAGGATTTTGATATTGTGTCTATGTTAATGAGATTAGAGGAATATTAAAGGCCTGGGCCTTCAGTGTGAACTGTTTTGATTACAAGGTTTAATAAGGTTTAATTTACAATGCTGTTTGCTTTTGCTCAATATAAAACACTGCTGTCTGCATACCTTTGAAGGTCTCTGTGATAGGCTGTTTGTGTGAATGGGAGATGTATGCTTCAGGAAGAGATAAGGTATGAGGGCCATCGTTAAAGCCAGATGGTCAAAACAGAAGGGGGAGAATGCGGGGTGAAGACAGACTCATCAGCGTCAGAAGAACCATCAGTGCGTACCCGTGGTCAAGGATTGGCAGAATTAATGACTCAAAGGTGAAGCTGATACCCTTAAAGACAATTGATTACAGGATGAGCCTCTCGGAGATGTTTTGGAATGTTAACATCAAAAGATAACAGTAACCGGTCACAGACTAACACAGCGAAATCCATAGACTTCAACAGAGAAAGAGGATTATAAAAGCAGGGTGCTTTGCCATGGAACTTTGGGTTTGTCTTACCACCAACTCTAGGAGCATCGGATCACGACCGACAAAGCCCCACTCCCCTCTACGATCAATCTCGCTGGCCACTAGATTGATTCAGACTCTGGACTGGTAACTATAACATTGACTGGAGGGACTGTGTGCATGGTGTGTGTGTGACTGAAAAGCATATGCTAACTGTTGTATTCTCAATAAATGCGACGTGTTGCCTTATCCCCTGAAAAAGATCCCATGTGCTTCTTTTAAGCATAACATGATTATAGTATGTTATTCTTGACACAAGACGCAGAATTTTAAAATATTGTCCATAGAATTTTTAATTTTTGATGCTGAATTCCATCAGAAGTAAACATCTCTCATATTATTTGACAGTACTGACCCTCCCACTTATGACAAGATACATTCTTTGCCTCAGGTCAAAATAGAAAAAGAGCTTCAAGAACTTGAGTGACTTTTTAAACACTTCAAATTTTCTCTTGTCTCTTTCCAAGGTTCTCCTTCACCAGGAGTTGATGCAAGGGCTCTAAAGAGAGCTGAAACATTTGTAGAAATTGAACACCGCTAAACATGCTCAGGGCTCAGTTGTGTTCTAGGAGACAGGGACCTGTTCAGTTGTCAAGATCTTGTCTGTACAACACTTCTCATAAAAAAGCATTTAATGAAGGCCTGCTGCCTCTATTCTTTGAAATACCTTCTCCAGGGCTGACAGATATTCAACATCACTTCTCTCTGCAACATACAGGGTACCTTTCAAGAGTTTTCCCATGGCTATTTGGAAAATTAAAGTTGCTGACAATATTCCATATGGCAATTTATTGTACTGGCTTTGATGGTCCCCCCATGCTTTATGAAAACACTGCTCTACAGCCAAAATGCTTCTGAAATAAATGTAGTCAAACTTTATTAATTCTGGGTCACTGAGAACGAAAATGATGCTTAAAATTGTTGATTGGCTTTAGTTTTCAAGATATGCTATTGGGTTAGTATATACGACCCTTGACTTGGGAATGGCGGAGGATAAGTGAGTTATAAAGGGAAGGGATCTCAATTTAAACCAGAAATTACTAAAATCTTTGACTGGATCTACGAATAAATCTATGACTGGGTTTGGACAGTACTAGCTTTTTAGGCAAAACAATGA
>CM057846.1:139361373-139380078 GCA_030068395.1 Apalone spinifera
ATTAGTAAAGTTTGACTACATTTATTTCAGAAGCATTTTGGCTATAGAGCAGTGGTATCCAAAATGATCCATGGTTTATAGAATGGAAATGGAACAGTCAGCTGTTTCATAACTTGTTTATTTTAAACAGACAATTTATTGATCTTTTTTTACTGTCAACAATCATAGTTCTTGGTTTCGTGTTACATAGTACCTACCTTCTGATTAATTAATTGTTGATAATACTGTCGTTAGGGCTGCAGTTGAATGATGGAAAGAGCAATGGTACGGATGAGATGCAGTTGCGGAGTATTACAGTTATGCAATTTTACATCAAGCCAGTTCATTAGCATTTAAATCGGTTCTTAAATGTTATCCTTGAAACTTGCAGTAATGTAAGTCTTAAATCCAGTGATGATAGCAATGTCAGTTTAATGACTAATTTTAGCCTTCATTTTTAACCAGCTAAATGGAGCCATGCAATTTCATAAGGTTGCTGTAAAGTGCATGGATTTGTGCTTTGCCTTTTAAGAGGTTAAAAGTATACCTTACCCCACATCCATATTTGAAATCATTAGCAAATTGTACAGTGCCTTGACATAAACCTATCGATGATTACAGTTATATGCCTGGCAAATTGAAACCCAGGACATCAGATCTATCTTTTCAGCGGGGCATGTTTACACTTGGGTGTTATTTTGAAATAACTCCCCTTATTTTGAAATAACAAGGTGCGTGTCCACATACCAAGCCTGTTGTTTCAAAATAATGGACTTGTTATTTTGAAATAATAACTCCTGCTTGTGAAGAGGAATACGCTTATTTTGAAATAGTTATTTAGGGAGTAATTATTTTGAACTTATAACTAATTTTGAAATAACCTGGTAGTGTAGACATAGCTCATGTATAAATCAAGGCGAGTTGTATGACTGGACACCAGCTTTTCACCTCTGAATAACAACTTGGGTTCAAAAGCAGTATAAATTATCAGTGAAATGAGTCTGATAGCCTTAGTCCAGTTCCAGTGCACATTTGATCACCTCGCACAATTCTGTGTTTGTCAGCCTTTGCTCATTAAAGGCTCATGTCAGTAATTGTGCAGGGATTGTAACAGTGATCTCTAACCAGTAGATCAAGGTCTACTGGTAGATTTTGGAGCCTCTTACAAGGGATCCTGACTGGCTTGGCCAGGAAGTTATCAAGCGCTTGCACTTCAGTTGCTCCTCCACCCACTGTCATGCTGCTCCTGCCCTCTGCCTTGGATCTGCACGCTGGGAGCCTTCTGCTAGCTGTGCATGGTATGGGAGGGAGAAGAGGGAGGTGTTGATGTCAGGGTGTCCCTCCTCCCCCCCCCCCTGTACCCCATCTCCACACAGAGAGAAGGGGATGGAGGGAGCTTGGCAATGCAGATCTCTGTAACTTTCACACACTGTGTGAGTCTCTGTCTTCACTCTCATTTCCCAACCCAACATATACATGGAAGGTTGTTGTTACTTCTGTTACTACTTGCAAAGTGGGTTAGTTTTGGTTTCTGACTGGTCTATGCATTTCATAATTTTCATTTCTCTCTTACACTTACATTTAATTCTGTGAGTAGTGAGTTCTAAAATGCTTAACCCTGTCATGGCTGCAGTAATTACCTCTGTGGTAATTGCTGCTCCTGGACATAGCTGGCATGTCCCTGAAGCCCCTGAGAGAGTCAGAGCAAGGGGTCTCCACATGCTGTCCTTGCCTGCAGACACCACTCCTGCAGCTCCCATTGATCAGTAATGGGGAACCGTGGCCAGTAGACGCTGTGGGGTCAGTGCCTGTGGATGAGGGGCAGCACATGGTGCCATGGAGCCATTGCTGTATGTGCCGGCTGCTTTCAGGAGTGGTGCAGGGCCAGGGCAGGAGTAAGCCACCTTAACCCCACTGCTCCACCACCCGGAAGCTGTCCCAGTTAAACGGTGCCCAGCCAGAGCCTGCTTCCTGAACCCCTGCCCCAACCCCGAACCTCCTCCTACATCCAAACTCCTGCCCCAGACATGAGTCCCCCTGCACCCCAACTCTTTCCCAGAGCTTGCACCCTGAAACCCCTCCTGGACCCCAATCCTCCACTCTGGGCTAAATCCAGAGCCTCTCCCACACTCCAAACCCCTTGGCCCAACACCAGAGCCTGCACCCAAAACCCCTACCCCAGCCAGGTGAAAGTGAATGAGGTCGGGGAGGAAGGGGGATGGAGTGGAGCAGGGGCAGGGCAGGTCTTCAGAGAAGGGGTGGGAAGGAAGCGGGGTGAGGGTATTTGGGTTTGAGAGAGATCTTACATTGCACTTAAATTGAAAAAGTGATCTTGTGGTTAAAAAGGCTGGAGACTACTGTTGTAGAATATAATTGAAACGCATTGACCAAGTAGTGCACTCACATCAGCCATTTGCAATACCTGAACTAGTCTCTACCTTAATCAATGCTAACATTTAGCTCATTGTTTTGTTGATTAAAAAACAAATAAAAACTCAAGTCGGGGGGAATAAAAAAAACCTTTCTCCTCAACAGAAACGATCTTAAAACTCAATCCAGTGATTATTTTTGGTGACCTTTTCTGATTAGGACTATGTTTTCATCCCTTTATTTGCCTCTGTTAGGTAGTACTATATCATGAAATGTGCAATCCTGATGAGTTTTTATGGGCTAATTAATTAATTTCTCAGCTGTGGTATCCATGGACGAGTATTCTGGTGCCACGTATTTCAGTTGCAACTGAAACGAAAAGTTCTTCAGACACTGACAAGCTAAACAAATGGACAGTTTAGTAACACTGCACTGCTCATCTGCTTGATTCTGTGTTTTAATCAGCTGGAGAATGATAAGTTGTTTCATCAGGTGGAAATTATTAAAGGCCCTGGGGGAAAAGAAAACTATTTAAAGCAATGAAATGCTTATACTATTAGTCTCAGTAGGTTGTCTCCGCTCAGTGTTGCCCTGTCAACAAATATTGCTATTGTTATAAAAGAATCACCCCATAATCTTGTCCCCTGAGAACCCTGATGTGGGAACAGCTTTCGATGATGAAGGAAAGTTCCACAACAATGATAATGACACATCTCCGATATCACATTTAAGAAGTTGCTCAGTAAATTCATTGTTGATAACTACTCAGGGAGAAAATCAGTATTCGGTGTGGTAAAGGTGAGGTCAAGCTCTGTATAATTGCCATACACTTCACAAGCAGTGCTTCAGGGAGCCCACAGAGAGTGAAAATACTGTAATAGAATTATATTTTATTAAATTGTTGAAGCTTCAAAGTGAAGGGAGTGACCACAATTTATCTCCAATAATAAAAGTTTGATTCTGAATCAAATGTCACAGGTTTAGTAAAAAGCCTTTTACTAAATGCACTTCTTTTGCTAGGAACATTTTCCCACACATTAAAACATTAAGTGTCCTGCTCTGTGTGTTTGTATGAACAACAGGTGTTGTTTTGTATGAATTTCTGTATGAAGTAGGAAACTCAACAATCTGGGATTTCATTCTTCCTCTTCATTTGAATATATCTTCATGAAGGACTTGCTGTACCTGTAAAATCCATGGATTAAGTACCTAGCTAACTATAATTTTCCTGTCCTGAAAAGGATGTGGAGAGATGGGAAACTGAAACAAATTTCTGGAGCCAAATACCTTTGAGAGAATTTGACTCAAAGTCCAAGTGCAAACTTTTCAGGTGGTCCAAAGCAGAGCTTCGAGTCTCAATCTCCTTTGACCTTTGGGAAAGAGTTAATCCATAGGTAGATCTGAACTGTGTGGCTCATACCCATCTCTATTCTTCATTGTATCAGACACGTTTCTCATTATAGTCCTGATCCAAACCCCAATGAAGTCAATGGGATATGAGTGGGCTTTATATCAGGTCCCATAATCCCAGGGAAGAAGTTCTAGTAACCTCTTCTCCTGTCTCTATGGAGGGCAAAATGTCTGTGTCATAATGTCATCATGCTTCAGGTGTAACTTTTTGTTTTCCTTTTACCCCTTTCTTTTGGAGATACTGTGCCTCTTTCCACCATCTGTTCTTTCGGTGACAATAAAACCTGGAGAGCTTTCTTCTATTTTAGTATTTTGCAAATCCTGTAGAACTGTGTTTTCCAAGTGCTAGTTTTGATAACACACACGTTTCCCCTGTTCATCTTAACCCCATCCCCCTTCATGGGAATATAATGTTCAGAAAACATGTACTCCTTACTGGAAGTCAGTGTTAGGTTTGACACTTATTCTTTCCCTGCTTATAGGGATACCGATGGAATAAAATAATAATCATGTTTTAAAAATGCAGAACTAAATTTAATTCTAGTCTCAAAAGTTTGGGGTTCTAGTCAAAGGGCTTGCTTCAATTCACAGTAAGACCAAAGGGTGGCTTGTTTTTTTCCATTGGCTTTGCTGGGAATTCGATTAGGCCTTTAATTCTGATTTCATAGTTGTCAAATGGATTTGAAATTTGGCCTTGTGGGCTCTTCCATCTTTAATAGTAAATTAAATCCCCCCAGAAATGCCATTTTACATGTATGGTTCGTGCATTTCTGTGCCCCATAGCTGTGGAAGGCTCTTTAATATTTCAGAAGGCACTTTGGAGCCAAAGATTATACTTGCTTTGTTTGAAATGCCTAACTAGTTCTACTTAAATCAATGGGGCTTCTTAGTTGAGTATGACAAGATTGAGCCCTAAAAGAACTAGCATGTCCGTGCATAGTTAGCTGGAGCAACAGTGTGATGCCTCAAAAGGACACCTAACAGCAGCTCTGATACAAAGCCAGCAAGTCCCAGTAGAGCCCGGGTAATCACAGGAAAGGGATATGCTCCAATAGAAAAGGAGTGATTGGCTATGCTCTTTTGAATGGAATGATTCCATGAGTTCCCCTTTGGGTGAAGGGGCAGGGGCTGCAATCTGACCATAAACCATTAGAGAACATCATGAAGAAGCCACTCTTAAGTACCAGAGTGATCCACAAAACTCCAGCTCAACTGCCACTGAACCTTGGAGCATACGCTTTCGTGGGCAAAGACCCACTTTGTCAGATTGCCCACAAAAACTTATGCTCCAATAAATTTGTTAGCCTATAAGGTGCCCCAGGACTTCTCGTTGTTTTTGCAGATTCAGACTAACATGGCTACCACTCTGATACTGAACCTTGTAGACACCTAATCTCACTTGGCACCTACATGTTTGCAGTAAAAGTTCCATGGCACCTATATTTCTCTCTTTGGACACACACACACTGCTTGCCTTCCTCTAGCATCTGGGCCTGTATCTCCCCGCTGAGCCCCAGAATGATTCATGAAGCAGGGGCAACTGGGTGCTCCTCACTCTAACGTGTGTTGGGCATGGTCCAATAGTCATGCTTAGAGGCTGACTAAATCTACCCAAGGTAACCTGGAGAGGGAGAACATCCCTGATATCCTTTAGGCCAGTGGTTAGAGCTGATGAGAAGAGCTTTGAGCAGGACCATGGCCCCTGGTGAGTGCCCTACCCGCTGGACTATGGAATAATCTGGCCTATTGAAGTTGTCCCACTTTAGTTAAACCATTGAATATTATTTGGACGAGAAACTGAGAATCACACTGTAGCCCAGTGGCTGGAGCATTCACCTCAGAAGGGGCAGATCCCCATTCAAATCCCTTCTCACCAGGCAGATGGGGTATTTAAACTGGGAGCTCCCTTATCCCAGATGGAAGTCTTGGCCATTGGGCAGCAGACAAAAGAGAGGCCCTCTGGCCCTCCCCTACATAGTTGCTTTGTGTAGACTGAGGCAGCCTCTGTAGTACCACATATGAGTTAGGTGGAGAGGCACCTATCTTTGTGGATTGCTAGCACAGATACTCTCCTCCCTGCAGCCCCAACTTGGGAACCTGTGACAGGGTTTGGGGGAAGGCATAGGAGACACCCTTCTTATCAGCACCCCCATTGGCTAGCTTAAGTGGCTCCCTACTTAACAGTTTGGTCTTTGTGGAACCCATTGTAAGGCATGCATGCTTCCCCATTCATTGTATAAGGAACCCGAGCACCTAACACAGACTTTGTGAGTTACAATGTTGTTCCTGTGAATTTCTAGATACTAAAAATTGGGAAGTATCAGAGGGGTAGCCGTGTTAGTCTGAATTTGCAAAAGCGGTGAGGAGTCCTGTGGCACCTTATAGACTAACCGAAGTGTTGGAGCATAAGCTTTCGTGGGCAAAGACCCACTTCATCAGATGCATGTAGTGGAAATTTCCAGAGGCAGGTATAAATAATGCAGGCCAGAATCAGGCTGGAGATGATGAGGTGGATCCAATCAGGGAGGATGAGGCCCACTGCTAGTAGCTGATTTGGAGGTGTGAATTCCAAGAGAGGAGAAGCTGCTTTTGTAGTTAGCTAGCCATTCACAGTCTTTGTTTAATCCTGAGTTGATTGTGTCAAACTTGAAGATGAACTGTAGCTCAGCAGTTTCTCTTTGAAGTCTGGTCCCGAAGTTTTTTTGCTGCAGGATGGCTACCTTTAGATCTGCAATTGTGTGTCCAAAAGTGTGTCCAAAAGTGTTCCCCTACAGGTTTTTGTATGTTGCCGTTCCTAATATCTGATTTGTGTTTCTTTTACGTAGGGACTGTCCAGTTTGGCCGATGTATATAGCAGTGGGGCGTTGTTGGCACATGATGGCATATATTACATTAGTAGATGTGCAGGAGAATGAACCAGTGACAGTATGGCTGATCTGGTTAGGTCCTGTGATGGTGTTGCTGGTGTATATATGTGGGCAGAGTTGGCACCGAGGTTTGCGGGGAAGGACAAGCCCAAGCCCAACAGAACATCACTGGCCATCACCTACAGTCCTCAGCTAAAACCTCTCCAGCACATTATTAGTGATCTACAACCCATCCTGGACAATGATCCCTTGCTTTCACAGGCCTTGAGAGGCAGGCCAGTCCTTGCCCACAGACAACCCGCCAACCTGAAGCATATTCTCACCAGCAACTAAACACCACACCATAATAACTCTAACTCAGGAACCAATCCATGCAACAAACCTCAGTTCTATATAGGCAGTAGGCCTAGCTACGTGAAGTTAGCAGTACTACAAGTAAGCAATAACAAGAGAGGATGGTGTTTGTGTTCAATAATATATAGAAACTGTGGGTGCACCTTAACATATTTATGGTGTATGTTCAGATCGCTTCATTCATCTGGAAAATTATGACAGTGATACTTCCCTTTTGTTTAAAAGTGCTTTGAAGTACTAGATAAAAAGTGCTATAGAGGACTTAGGATTATGATCATCATTATTATTGACATGTCCCTGCTACCCTTTTAATTTGGTCGAATTGCTTATATGTCTGTCCTCTAAGAGTGAATCTGACTTAGATTCACTTGAGTTAGTGAGAGAAAAAGCAAATTATTTTGTTAATTTCCCATAGGACGAAAAGAACAGGATCTCTGCAATACTCATACGTGCCCGGAAGCTCAAACGGTGTGAAGAAGTCTTGAGTTACTCAGCAATTACACCTTTGTGGAAGGAGGGTTGGTGATCATTAAAACACTGATCTGAGCAGGAGGGCAGAGGGGAATTGCTACATGACATGGTTGGATTGCATCATCTCAAGGGTACACAGCCTGAGCTATTGGTCTTTCTTGCAGAATCATAAAGTATGCGTAGCTGGTGGGCTGTAAAAAGGCTGGTTCGTTGTGGCTCCATGGTCTTCTGAAACAAGCTAAGGCAATTCATCAGATTTCTCTTGCACAGTCCTCTGGGTGGTGTGTCTCAACTGCTACAAGCAAAAGTAAGATTGGGTGTTTGTGAATTATGTTAAGTCTATTGTTATGAACAGGGAATCCATGGATTCATAGGCATGAAGAATCAGAAGGCACCATTTTGATCAGTTAGTCAGATCTCCTGCATAACACAGGCCAGAGAGATTTTACCCAGTAGTTCTTCCACCAAGTCCACAATGCTCCGCTGAAGTACAACATATCATTTAGAAATATATCCAGTCGTGATTCAGATATAAAGCAGATGGAGAATTGCCACCCTGCATCAAACCTGTGGTCTATGTAAACCAGCGTCTTTGAGAGTGGCCAGAAACAGAGATTTCAGGGGAATAAGCAAAACATTCCATACTGCATAATTATGGATTAACCCACTAACAGAGAAATGTTCTTTCCAGCCCCATCAATTAATGGCTGGTTTGTGCCCTGAAGCACGATTTCCCTTATTAAAAAAAATTATCCTCTCATGTAACCGTGGATATTCTTTACCCACATTAACTTCTTATTTTTTTAATCACACCAAATTATCACACAATTCTCTCTTCTACACCTCTGTTTAACATGCTGCCCTCTTGCAACACTATTCATGGTAGAGGTTTGATATAATAATCTGGAGGGACTAGATCAAGGTGCTGGAAGGCTGGTATCCTTCCAGAAGCTAAGCAGCCTTTTGTAGTAGTGATAGGATGCAGGAGAGGGAGGTGAACCAGAAGTTAGGGAAGGCATTCTCATCTCCTCAGTCTGTCCCTTTCCCTTCCGCCAGAGGCCCCATCCCTCCCTCCTTCTCCTGCCCCCTGCTGCTGCTGCCGCCCCTCGACCCAGTACAGAACCACCCCCTAACTCCAGATCACAGAATGGGCAGTGCAGTCACATCACCTCTGGGCCCAGAGCCTGAGGTGAGCAGCACCACCGCAGCTCCTCAGCACTGGAGCAAACACTCCAGACCCCAGCCCGGAGCGCCAGGGTAGTGAAGCTGATGTAGTGTCCCCAACCACAGCCCTAAGCAGGGCACCAGTCCTAGCCTCCTCAAGTCCTGACAGCAGGCTGCCCAGTCCCAGCTTTTGTTTGCTCTGCTGGGCCATGAAAGAACAGGAACTCAACTCTGGGCAGTCCTGGGAGGAGAGCTCCTCAGCCTCCCCTTGCCTATGATATCCACCGCCTGTGATTGGGTGTGTGCCTGTGGGTAGAGGAGATAAGGATATGGTCTGTGAGGCAGCTTTGCTCTTCCATTTCCTTGCTCTTGTGTGTTTGTGTCAGGCATGTGTTATGAATTCTTATTAAACTTGGCTTGAAAGTCTTCTACTGATACTTGTTTTATAGTAACCACTAGGGCCTGATTTTGCTTGCTGTGGTTATGCGATCAGTCTCATTGACATTAGTCAGGCTACTTATTCAGGACCAGACTCATACTTTGGGGAAAAATGAAAGGAAATGGATTTGGTATTTTGTGAAATAGAAATCACCTCCCTGTGCCTGGGAGTCACAAAGAACTTCAAATAAAAAGCAGTCTGCCAATGGTTAGGTGTAGTCAATCTTAACAGTGCTTTAGGTTCAGCAACACTGCAAAATAAACATTTTTCTCCTCCGTGAAATAGTGAAAGGAGGGGTTCTGAGAGGAAGAACAGAAGTGCCGCAAATGAGATATTTGCAATAAATTCATTAACAGACACCCTATGCACATTACGTTATAGTTTTTCCTTTACAAAAGGGAAAGCAACCCATTTAGTAAATAGAGGAAAGGCAGAAGTATACCTACAAACTGCACAGAGATGTAAAGTTCTTTTGCGGGCCCACAGGGAAGCTTTAGGAAGATAATCTTGCTACCAAACGGGTGTTCAAGAGGATGAACTAAATATGCTTTCAAAACGTATGATTGCTGTAAGTAATTTAAATTACCTACTCTAGCTCATATTACATCTTTCTGTAGCGATCACAAAAGCACTTACATTTTTACCTAAAATGTGGCAGAAATCCCTGAGGAAAATCTAAATCCATTTACAAGCACCACCACGAGAAATATGGGGTGAATACTGTAACAGTGCACACCTATAGTTAAAGATCTGACAGCATTTCCTTCATATTGTAAAGCCTTTTGTTCAGAAGCTCATTACAGAGACCTGTAAAAAATTCATTCCAGGCTAAGGCTTGGCATAGAAGGATTCAGCCAAGGAAGAATATTTCTTGGCAGTTTGTCCTCTTCTTTAAAGCTTATGATTGAGGGAAAAAAAGAAGCTAAGCGCTCTGTGGTTTCCAAGTGTGTGTGTGTGTGCTCATATTACTCAGAAAATGACTTTGAATTGTAGAGTGAAATTGTGCAGGTTCTTAGTCTAGAATATTGGTGGGTTTTTTTTAAATATATGTATATATATTTTTGTGGCAATTGCAGATACTATAGGCTGTAAGAAATATTCTCTTTGAAGTATGAAAACTTCCCAAAATCCAGCCCAAACCCAGTAGCCTTCACTCAGGTAAAACTCACAGTAACTTCAATAGATTTAACTGAGTAAGGACTGTGGTATTTGCCACTGCTGCAGAACTTCTGCCTAATGTATAACCCACAAAACGTAAGAATGGCTGAGGAAAAACTTTTCAAACCCCACCCTCCCAACAAAGCAAAACCCAGAAACCAAGCACATTTTGTCTGGTTTCAAGTTTTGCTACAAATTAAAAACTCTGCTCAGATCTGTTGAAGGGCTTGCAGACCACATGAATGAAGCTGGGTCTAGTGTCAAGCAAAGTCTGTTCTGAATTAAGGTTTTGACTTGAAAGCTAGTGCAACTTTTTGCGGAGTTCTGCTTTGCATGGGGAGGGAGGGAGAGAAAGAGTTGACTGAATCCAAGAATTCAAACTCAGAGGAATGAATGTATACCTACGTGAAATGAAAACTTAAAAGTAATTTTTCACACAAACTCCTGAGAAATTAAACTGCTGACTTCTGCATGGTTCTATGAATAGCACCTCATACGCTCTCTTTTAAACCACTTCTAAAAACACTAAGGGTGTCACAGGAGAATTCTCTTATGCTCCCTTCCTCCAGAATACTTTGAGTGTAAGAGCTTGTCTTCACTATGTAGTGGATTGATGCGGAAGTAATCAATCCACCAGTGGTAGATTTATTGCTTATGCTTAGATGTGATCAATCTCCAAGCACTCTCCCATTAGCTCCGGTACTCCCCCAGGATGAGAAAAGTAGCCAG
This sequence comes from Apalone spinifera, assembly GCA_030068395.1. Lineage (NCBI taxonomy): Eukaryota > Metazoa > Chordata > Testudines > Trionychidae > Apalone > Apalone spinifera. Next base: position 139,372,315 of record CM057846.1, read on the forward strand.
AGTTGATGAGAGAGTATTGCAAGGTAAGCCCAGGGTTAGTGGGATTTGAGTCACCTGACCCATATTAGGGATCCTTGGGCTTGAGCATCTACATTGTATTTTATCCCTAGGTTAAGACCTTTCTAACTCATGCTTGAACTGAGCGCTCTGGTGTCCAAATTGCAGCGTGCAGACCCAAGTCAGTATAACCACATCACAGGGTATGTCTAGATTACATGCCTCTGCTGACAGAAGCATGTAAAATAGGCTACCTGACATAGTCAATGTAGCGGGGATTTAAATATCCCTGGCCTCATTAAAATAAAAATGGCCGCCACACTGTGCTGGCTCAGCTGATCGTCGGCGCAGCACACAAGTCAAGACGTGGATCAGTCGACAGGGAACGCCTTTGTCGACCGCTCCTGTATACCTCATTTCATGAGGCATAAGGGAGCAGTCGACAAAGGCATTCCCTGTCGACCGATCCACGTCTTGACTGCCGCGCTGTGCCGATGATCAGCTGAGCCGGCACAGCACGGTGGCCATTTTTATTTTAATGAAGCCGGGTTTTTTAAATCCCCACTTCATTGACTATGTCGGGTAGCCTATTTTACATGCCTCTGTCAGCAGAGGCATGTAATCTAGACATACACACAGACTCCATAGCATCATTCCTTTCCCCCCTGAAATGTGGCTGCTCTAAGCCCTAGGACCATGGTGCACTATGGGTAAGCTTTATTGCCCATCCTGCACATTACCAGGGAAGCATCTCACTTCGCAAAAGACTTGATTGGTTCACTCTCTGTTGCAAACCCAGGAGGCTCTCTGATGGTATGTTTGCAGATTGGTGATCAGAAGCTGCTGCCATTTGCCAAAGGGTGATGCAGCTTCTGTTTTCAATAGAGTGGACTGCAGATTGTTGGGCTAAAGAAGACTAAGGAAGTTGTCCCATGGAATGATGGGATACTTCCAGCTGACTCCCTGGACCTGAGTCAATCAGGGTTTTGTCAACACTGTAAAGCAATAGGGCTCAGATCCTTGGGGGGGAAGGAGGGGTATCTCTGCTTAACTTGAGCTCAGACCCTCTAACCTGTAAGGTCTTGGGATCCTGTATTCGAGCCCTGGGTTAGTGCAATTGCAGTTTAGCTTAGGTCTGGGCTCAAGCATGGGATTACATTGCACTATAGATCTACCCTGAACGCATGTCATTTTCTCTGCCGTCCAGACTGCAAGAATGAGGCCGTGTCTAAACTACACCCCTCTGTTGGCAGAGGGATGTAAACTAGACACATCGGAAGTGCAAATGAGCGGGGATTTAAATATCCCGTGCTTCATTTGCATAATCACATTCGGGCACTGTTTCAAACAAGCGCCATTTCAAAACTCCTATTTTTTTTGCCGTACAGGATTGTCGAAAAATCACCCCGCTGTCGGCAGAACTGCGGCTAAGCTGCGTTTCGGTTTCAAAATGGTGCTTGTTTGAAACAGTACTCAAGTAATTATGCAAATGAAGCGTGGGATATTTAAATCCCTGCTTCATTTGCACTTCCAATGTGCCTAATTTACATCCCTCTGCCGAGAGAGGGGTGTAGTTTAGACACGGCCTGAGTGTTAACAAAGTGTTTTTACGTATTCTACCAAATGAATTGCACAACTGAATGTTCTTAGGTTTTCTTTTCCTCTCTCTCTCAAGTGATCAGTAAGGGCTAACAAAGGTGCTAGCAATTGCTCTAGGTGATTGCTGTTAGTTTGAATATCACATTAGAGCTTGGTGCCAGGAGGAAATCTTTTGTTGCAACTCACACAGGAAAGTTATAGATAGTTAAGGGGGGAGCTCTGCTGAGTGAGGTGGAGGAAGAAGAATCAGCCTGAGGAAGGAAGGTGTAGACAGTTAATCCATCTCAACCCACTAACTCCCTTGTCACCTTAGGGAAAGACTTGTGCCAGCTGTTATAGATAGCTTGAAGTCAGGGAGAGGAGAGTCTGATTATCCTTCACTATGAAATAGAGGTTTGAAAGAAGGCTCCGTGGGTATGTCTATGTAGCAACTAGACACCTGCAGCTGGCCACGTCAGCCAACTCTGGTTTGTGGGGCTTGGGCTGAGAGATGGTTTTTTCATTGTTGTGTAGCTTTCTCTGCTAGGGCTGGAGTGTGAGCTTTAGGACCCTGTGGGGGTGACCTCGGATTCCAGCTGGAGCCCAGAAGTCTACACAGGAATGAAAATACCCCATAGCTTGCACCCTGTGAGTCCGAGTCCGGTAGCACGGGTCAGCCACAGGTTTTTCTTTGCTGTGTAGACATACTATGTAGTCTGTGTAGGCATATCACCTCCAATGGTTAAGCCCCTGGGAGAATCCTGGGTGGTTAGGTTACAAAGTCAGTGGAAATTTTGCCTCACATAGTAACATTTCAAATTATGTTTAAAAAAAAAATCCTGTACCTGAGCTGAAATAAACTTAAACAACAAATGGTCTGGTAGCATTTTATAGACTAACAAAACATGTAGCTGGTTAGTCTATAATGTGATAGTCTATTGTTAGTCTATAAAGTGCTACCAGACCATTTATTGTTTTTAAGTTTATCCTGTACGGACTAACTCGGCTACCCCCTGAAGCTTCTGCGCTGAAATGTTTTTACTTATTTTATATTCAATCACAGTTCAAGAGGCAGTAAGTCGAAGTACTGCAAAACTTTGCAGCAACCTCCTCAGAGATTCTGACACCTTGGAACATGGCAACAAGTGTCTTTGTTATCAGTCCAAGATACTGGCAGGCATCTCCCAACTTTATGTTCCAGCATAAGAAATACTGATTTACTATTGCTGCCTGTGACTTGTGTAAGTGTTTTACTTCTGTAAAAAACAGCTGCCTTACTCCTAAATGTGAAGAACAGTCTCATCTTGTTGCTCTGAGAGGGCTGTTTGAGTGACTAATAATCTGTACAATGTACAAGGATTGTCCATGATTCAGAAGTATGTTCTTTGTAAGTGGACCGCAATGGCAAGCAGTTCTCATTTGTATGTCAATGATTTTATTCAAGTCGAGGGCGATGGAAATGTTTTAGACAGTAGTATCTTCAGAATAAAGAAATTATACTGCAATTGGCAAGCCCACCAATGGGAGGGCAAAAACAGGCAATTTCCCTGGGGCCCAAATGTTCTAAAAGAATCCGGGTGCTCCAGCTGCAGCGAGGCTAAGGCAGGTTTCTTGCCTGTCACCGCTCCATGCCACTCCCAGAAGCAGCCAGCCCTTTCTCTGTGGATCTGTGCTTTGGAAGATGTGCTGGGTTGTTGGGTTTTGTTTTTAAGTAATGTCTTTGAGAGATCTGTAGAACTATGATTCTTGGAAAGCATTTCCCTAAAGTGTGTGGGATTCTTCCATTTCTTCATGAGCTCCAAGTGCTAATTCCTAGTTAGCACAGTTCAGTACGGAAGTGAATCAATCTAGATTCTAGGGTAGAGTAAATGATGGAAAAAACGTTCCATGAATACTTGTCCAAACTGGATTTTGGTCTGGAATTTAATTGATTCAAAGACTGGATTTTATTGTTCTCACTTTCCACAAATGCTGGGGAGGAAAGTGGAGTTCTACTGGCACAAATGCTCACAAAGTGCAAATTTTATGCTTCAATACAAATTTTAAATTACAGTACAGTTGTATATTTCACAACAAACTGTGTAGGTTCATTACCTATGCCACCAGAGAACAGAAGTACTACCACATGACTTCTGTAACTAACCGGCAGAGCGAATTGCAAGTTATGGCTCAGATTATGTTACTTTTATTCATGCTGAGGAGCTCTTTATCCTTAAAGTAGTTTTGCTGGAAAGCAGGTGGCTTAATCAGGCCCTGTAACTGTTCACAGCCAACTATTTCCATATGTTCTGTAGATTAAAAATTTCGTGCTGAAGACATTTGCAAATCATTTCAAATAACTTCAAGAATCACTCAATCTGTTCATGGTCAATTTCAGACAGAAAAAAGGCAACATTCATCAAATAAATGATCATTTCCATTATTCTTCATTCAGCTCTTCAGTCACCATTTACCAACCTTTTAATTAGTTGAGTGGTGAAAGAGGTCATGAATCCCAGAGCTAAGCTGAGCATTAAGGCCTATATGTTGTCCCTGACTGAGTGGTAATGTGTACGCCAGTGGTATAATGAAGTTGATATTCATTCCCCAAGCACTATTTTCAGTGTGTGAATCCGCAGATCAGAATAAATACTGAACAGTGAGAGGCTAAGGTGAACATTATCAGCATATAAAGCAATAGCACCCACATTTTGTCATCCTGACATACCAGGTGACAACCTACGCACAGATCCTCATGATTTGCTTGGATACTGACCAATACAGAGCTGGAATTAGTCTGGCTTGCCTGTGTGTTGGTATTGTTAAAATAGAGTTATAAAAAATGAGTTTCGTGATTAGACTTTATGGAATGCCTGCATGCTGCCGCCAGCATCGATCTCACTTGTAACATCTGTATCCCACACTGTCAGGTAATATTTGAGTATTTGGCGTCATCAGTTTCTGTCACTGTGTAAATCACCCGACAGAAGTGTGAAATGCTAGTTCCTAACAGAAGATCCTGCCCAATAAAGAATGTTCATCAACACTAGAGGTGTGTCTAGACTATGGAGTTGTTTTTTTAAAAAGTGACCTTTTTTCGAAAAAACTTCACCTGCGTCTAGACTGCTGTCACAGTCTTTTGAAATTAAATCGAAAGAATGCGGCGGGGTTTTTTCGAAATCGGGAAACCTACTTTTACTAGGAAGAATGCAAACTGGGCTTTTTTGAAAGAGGCAATCTGGATGCTCTCTTTCAAAAAAGCTGATCACTTTTTCAAAATCCTTGTGGCTGTCTAGCTGATCTCTTTTGAAAGAGGCTTGTAGTCTAGACGTACCTTAGATGAATTATTGTTGTGGAACATTAGAGGATAAAAAACTGTTGATTGCTTCCCCCCTCCACAGATGCACATTCCCATGAAGAGATGTGTATGAGAAGTCATCATAAGAACAGCCATACAGGGTCAGACCAAAGGTCCATCTAGCCCAGTCTGCCAACAGTGGCCAACGCCAGATGCCCCCCGTGATCCCTCTCCTATCACCCATTTCCAGACAAAGGAAATCACCTTCCCGTCACCTTAGCTGGCAGCTCATAGGAGGAAATTAAAGAAAAATCCCTGACCAGGAGAAGCTGTATCTCTATGCTGCTTGGATTCTCGAGGCACAAGCAGTGAGCTATATGGGCCTATGGTGCCCAGCACCAGGAACATTCCTGGGCCAGGTTCCACCAAAACTTGCCACCTGCTGCCCCCTGAGCTCCCTGCCCTCAGCATTCCCTGGCATCCCTGCTACCCCATATACTTCCCCTGTGCATCTCTCCCCCTCCTTTCACCCACTGCCCTGCATGCTCCTCCCATGTATTTGTCCTGGATGCCGGGAGGAGTGAGCTACCAAAAGCTGCTTTAACCCCACTGTGCTGCCCATGGTGGTGGCAGGGCTACCTGGGGCATTTTAAATCACCCTGGAGTGGCAGGTGAGATTGGGGACATGTATGGGGGAGGGCGGGAGCACGAGGGCAGTGGGGCCAGGGACCACGTGTCGGGGAGGGACACATAGGAGCAGCAGGTGGGCAGCAGTGCCTGGAGACCTCCACTGCCCAGAAGCCATTGCCAGAGTGGGGAGCCCTCAGGTAAGTGTGGCACCCTCCCACCCACTCCCCCATACCCTTTTGGGCACCCCATTCCCTCCATAGTGTGCACCCTCTACCCCACCCTCCTGTCCTGCCCCCAAACTCCCACACCTGAATCCAAGTCCAAACAGAGCCCCACCACTCACCCCTCCTTCACCCAAATGCCTTCCCAGGGCCAACATCTCTTCCCCACTCAAGCTCCCTATCAGAGCCACATACAGGTGATTGGGGGGAGGGAGTGGACTTTGGGCATTCTGCACATCACCAAAATTTCTGCCAACTGCAGCCCCTGTCTCGACAGTGAGGTTCCTAAAAATAGGGTTGGTGGCAAAACCCTGCCGTTTTACAGACAAAATAAAACAAACTCAGTGAGAGGCGCAAAGCTTTTTGTTGCTTTGACTTTGCCACAAAGTGCCAGTATGGACACTGCTGTTGGTTTTGTCAACAAAGCTAGCTTCCACCGGTACCTCACAATGTCTGCTGTGGTTTGATCTTTGCTCTCTTTGACAGCTGAGCGAACTGCTCCATGTGGAAAAACCAAGAGCAAATCATGAATATGGAATGCTCCTGTTCTGCCCTGCACTAGGAACACAGAAGCAGCAGGCCTGCTGATGGTGGCAGGGTGGGGGAAAGCAAAGGGGGCCTGTGATTTAAAAGGACCCAGGGCTTGTAGCTGCTGCTACTGCAGCAGCAGTGTGCCTAAAGCCCCGGGCCCTTTAAATTGCTGCTGGCATGCTGTGTGCTCAGGGCAACACTAAAGGCTAGGGTAGGGCACACTATGGTTCAGGCAGTGCTGAGAGCTGGCTGCCCCTCACTCCACACCTTCCACCCAAGGCCCCATTGCTTCCAGTAGCACAGAGCTGCCCTGCCTTGCCCAGGGACCTGGCGAATGCTGCTGTGGGGGTGGGGGAAGAGAGAGAGGAGGCAGAGTTAGGTGCTTTGGGGGGGGGGGGGGGGGGTTAACCCCTTAGCTCTCAAGAGCTGTGCAGGGGCAGTCACAGGGATACGCACGCATGTGCCTCTCCCTCCCAGCTGGAAGCCAGAGCTAGTGTTCCAGCCTGCAGCTGCCCAGCTGAGGCTGGAGCCACAGCACGAGCTCCCGGCTGTGCAGAGGAGAGGGGCAGGGCTGAGTTCCCGCCCCAGATAGCAAGGGAAGTCAGCTCATGTGCCACTTTTAGCACACATGCTGGGGCTTGCCGACCCCTGGTCTAGGGGATGATATAGTCTAAGTGATGTACTCAAGTCTCTGAACTGAGTCCCTGCTGCACACCACTTATCAGCTGCATTCATTCTATACAGCAACACACCTTCAGCCCTTCCACATCCTGTGGGCTGATCACATCAGAGTGGGCTTTGAGACTGATTCAGCTCAGGCCAGGACTACGCTAGGGAAGAAAGTCGGCCTAAGTTATGCTGAAACAAAAGACAGGACGATGCAGCACTTTAAAGACTAACAAGATGGTTTATTAGGCGATGAGCTTTCGTGGGCCAGACCCACTTTCTCAGATCAAATAGTGGAAGAAAATTGGCATGACCATATATACCAAAGGGATACAATAAAAAAAAGTGAACACATATAAAACTGACAAATAAGATTTTAGAATGGAAGGGGGTGGGGAAGGGGGGGGGGGAAGGTTAGGGTCTATGAGATAATGATATTAGGGGTGATAATTGGGGAAGCTATCTTTGTAAAGAATAAGGTAGTTAGCATCTTTGTTAAGGCCCATTCGTAAAGTGTCAAATTTAAGCATGAATGACAGTTCTGAGGTTTCCCTTTGTAGTCTGGTGTCAAAGTCTCTTTGAAGTAATATACATGTAGTGAGGTCATTGAGACAATGCCCAGTCTGGATGAAATGACAAACTGTTTTTTCTTTGTGAAACTGATGTCTGATTTGTGGGCATTAATTCTTTGGCGAAGTGTCTGAGAAGTTTGTCCTATATACATAGCAGATGGACACTGTTGGCACATGATGGCATAAATTATATTTCTGGATGAACAGGAATGTGTTCTTGATCTTGAAATTGGCATAATTAGGTCCAATGATGGTGTCAGCAGAGTAAATATGTGGACAAAGCTGGCAACAG
>CM057846.1:139380178-139404616 GCA_030068395.1 Apalone spinifera
AATTTTGAATAGCATAGCTGGAGTCAATGTACCTTAGTTTGATTTACCACGGTGTTCCCACTGCTGGGGAATTGACAGGAGAAACTCTCCTGTCAATGTCCCTTACTCCTCATGACCCGGTGGAGTACCAGAGTCGGTGGGGGCACAATCAGCAGTTGATTTACTGTGTCCTTACTAGACTCAATAAATAAACGCTGAGTGTTGATCTCCTAGTAAGTGAAGACAAAACCTCAGTTACAAATAAGTATCCACTCAATAAAAGATGGTGCATGGTGGGTGGTAGCACCAAACGGTAAAAAATTAAAAAGACTGGGTCCTTTACTCATCATCAAGGATAGAAAGGGAGCCACCAAATGAGGGGGAAATAGACAATCAATAGCTGAAAGTACAAATACAGATACAGATGCATAATTAGGGACCACTGACTAGAGAACCAAAGATTCATTCTCCTCAAATTCAAGGTTAGCAGCTTCCACTCTATTTGTCCATATTTTATTTCTGCTGTTTGTCAATTGTCTGAATAAATGCCACAGTAAGTTTGAACTTGAGCAATGTTTTATTGAGTTCCATTCTTGTCTTTTCAGTAAAAATTTTGGTGGAGCTAAACTGTAGCTTCTTTATGGTTTTTTGGGGGAGTCCAATAAATATGAATTAATTAATACTAGCTCTTGTTTTAATCTAATTCCCAGACCATGGGAAAGCTAATATACAAGCTTGTCTTTCTTTAGTGAATTGAACTTGTTGTTTTACCAAGTTATTAGTAGTTAAAAGATTATGCAGTGAATGTTCCCTATCCAATATTTTAATTTGATTAAAGCTTTATTGAGATAAACTTGCACATGAAAAGCAATTTACCTCTGCTCTTATTGGAGATAACTGCACTTGTCATAGTGTAATGTATTCTCTATCTGCATTTCAACTGCACTGCATTATATGAACCAAGATAGATTTAATCACATTTAATTTGTGTTGTGAATTTTAAGAGGTTTCACCAATTAGTTAGAATAAATCAGAGCATTTGGGGGAGGGGGATTAAAGTTGATTAGATAGTGCTGGCTCTTAGTTGGCCACTCATCCCTTTCTAGATCTCATCTCACCCAGCTACTTTGCTCCTTTTTGACATGGTTGTGTTTTCCTTTGGTCTTTCCTCCTCACATACAATACATTTCATAGGTGATCCTTTTTGGGGGGTCTCTTGAAAACAAGAGCCACAGATAATTTTATCCACTTGTTCTGCTGGTAGGCACCTCAGTCCTGAGCTGTTCTGTTCCTGTTCTACCAGGTGTGGGCTTTTTCTGGGAAGTGACTGCCAATTACTGTGTGAAGTGGATTTTTTTAAATGCATTAATCTCCACTGGGAGTTGATCTTGCTTTCATAGGGTATGTCTACATAGCAACGTTATTTCAGAATAACTGACATTATTCCGAAATAACAAAGAGCATGTCTACACTGCAAGCCATTATTTCAAAATAGTGTTCTTCCTTCGACTTCCTGCTGTGTAGACAGCGCTGATAGTCAAATTAAGCTATTTCGACTTCAGTTACACAATTGACGTAACTCAAGTTGCATAGCTTAATTCGACTTTTGCCCTGCTATGTAGACGTGCCTGTAGTACTCTGTAACTACCTCCTTCCACTGGCTTCCTTCCATTGAATCCTTGACTCCTTCACTGGCGCCCTTTCTCATGGAGTCACTACAGGCTTCTTGTCCCCACTTACAATGCTGGATTACTTAGCAGAGTTGTTGCTGGCACTATTATGTTTGGAAGGCAGTAGCTCATTTGCTTGACACTGTTCATATTTTGCACCCCTGTGTACTGTGTGGCTACAAAGTGTTGATCAATCTAGAGTAGGTCAGTCTGACATTACTATCCCCCCTTTCTTATAAGGAGAGCCAAAGAAATTGAAAGACAGCTATGATAAAAGTGATAAAAGAATATACTTTAGTAAGTCTATGAATAATTAACCTGTGGAACTTTCTGCCACAAGACATTTCTGAGGTCAAGGGATAAGTAGGATTCAAATTAGGATTAAACTTTGATAGAAATAATATATACAAACTTAGGTTGCAATTTTATAAATTATATGAACGTGCTCGCTTCAGGCCGCAAAACTAATTGCATAATTGGCTGCTATGGGGATTTGGCATTTTCCTCCATCATAGTCCTCATTGAAGAGAGGATACTGGGCTGTTTGGACCACTGGTCTGATTCCCTTATAGCACTTCCTATGCTAAACCTTTTCATGCATAGGCACCCATTAGTGCTCTTGCTCCTTTCTCAGCAGTGTTCTGGCACCTTTGCACTTCAGTCCATCCTTTTAAAACAAGACTGAGGATACGTCTACATTGCATACTTTTTTTGGAATAAGCTATTCCAGAAGATATCTTCTGGAATAGCTTATTTCAAAATAGCACATCTACACACACAAAGCACAGCAAAATAATGCGTAGCTATTTCAAAATAGAGTGTCCACAATGATTGGATGTTACCTTGCATTTAAGGACACCCAGAAACAATTCAAGCAGGGCATTAGATCAGCAGTGACTTCCCAGAGCTGCTGCCTGAGGCTACCTGAGACACGAGCTTAAAGGGACCCCCCGTACAGGCGTTTCTTAGGTTCTTCTGCTTGCCTACCTCTCTGAGGGTCAGCAAAGCATTTCCACTGGGTACTTTGGTTGCTCTGCTTTTGGACACCACAGCCCTCCCTGCTATGAAGCTGGAGCTGCCTTTGGGCATGTGAGGGCCCCTGACAGTTGTGCTGCAGACTCCCTCTGGGCCCTGCAGGAACACGATCCCGAGCTGCTTGAGGAGACCCTCAACATGTATCTGGGGACAGCTCTTTCAGGCACACCCCACTGTGGAGCACCGTTCTGGCGGCTGAACACCAGTTCCTACTGGTGGGACCGGATAGTGACGGAGCAGTGGAACGACCAACAGTGGCTGCAGAACTTCCATATGAGGAAGGAGATGTTCCTGGAGCTGTGTGCCTGGCTCGCCCCTGCCCTCACACAACGGGACACACAAATGAGAGCCGCTATCTCCCTGGAGAAGCGGGTCACCATCACAGTGTGGAAGCTTGCCACTCCTGACAGTTATTGATCTGTTGGGAACCAATTCAGCATAGGGAAGTTGACTGTTGGGCTCTTGTCGTGCAGGTATGGTGCTCTTGGGCTGCAATCTTGGGGGTGGGGGGAGGAAGAGTACTGGAAAGATAGATCCTAGGGAAAGGGGGGGTTGGAGATATGGTGGGGTGGGAGTGGTGGAGGAAAGCCCCCGTCTCTGGGTGGTTCTGCAGTCCTGCCCTCACACAGCCCTGCAGGGGGGAGGGATTCATAGGGGGTGGCACCTGGGTGTGTGTGGGGGAAGAGGAGGGCTTGGGGACCTCCCAAGGGCTCTGGCACCCCTTTTGGTTCTCTAGTTTGTTTGTTTCTCTCCTTCTGCGGGTGGTGAGGGCCTTCAACACCATTCTGCTGCGCAGGGTCATCCATGTAGGCGATGTGGACCCCATCGTCACTGGCTTTGCTGCCATGGGCTTCCCCAATTGCGGGGGGGGAAGGGGAGGGCATTGACAGCACCCATATCACCATCCAGGCCCCCAACCACTGGGCAGCATAGTACATCAACAGGAAGGGATATTTTTTGATGGTCCTGCAGGCCCTGGTCGACCACAGCCAGTTTTTGGACATCTTTGTCAGCTGGTTGGGGAAGGCACATGATGCCCGCGCCTTCAGAAATTCCAGCCTCTTCCAAAAGCTGGAGGCCAGCACTTTCTTCCCTGAGTGCAGCATTGGAGTCAGGGATGTGGACATGCCACTGTGCATCATGGGGTATACGGCCTACTCCCTCATGGTGTGGCTAAGAAAGCCAAATACTGGACACCTTCACCCCAGCAAGGGCTGCTTCAATGCTCACCTGGGCAGGGCCCGCATGCAGGCGGAGTGTGCCTTTGGGTGTTTGAAAGCAACGTTCAGGTGCCTCATGACCCTCCTGGAGGAGCATATCATCCCTCAGATGGTGTCTGCATGTTGTGTGCTCCACAACATCATGGAGAGGAAGGGGAAGACCTTCCTTCCAGGATGGGGGGCAGAGGCCGGCTGGGAGGAAAGAGCCTTTAAGCAGCCATGCACAGCTGCCATCTAGCAGGCCCATCAGGCAGAGGTCTGCATCTGGGAGGCCTTGCAGGAAAGTTTCTCACAAGGACCCCAGTGATACTCTCCCTAGAGCCTCCCCACTAGGGGCCTGTGCCTTGCCCTTCTCTGCCTTTGCCACAACAATCCCTTCCTTCCCCCCTCCACCTCTCTTCTCTGTAGACATGATAAAAACAACAATTTTGTTTTGTTTTGGTTATTTATTTGGGATAGAAGTAACCGGGGAGGAGGGGGGCTGAGGACCTGGAATGGGCAGTGGAGAGGGGGGCTAAGAACCTTGGAGGAGGTAGGAGGGAGCTAAAAGGGGGAAGAGGGGTGAGGAGAGGCCCAGGGCTGGGGCTGGGAGTGGCACATGGCTCAGGTGCTTGTTCCGCCTCGTGTGCGGGGATTTTGGTGACCTCGGGGGTAGGGGAGCCTGGGGAGGCTAGGAGCATAAGCAGGAGGCGGGGCTGGAGCAGGCATGGGAGGGGTGTCAGGGGCTGGCATGGGATGTGGGGGGGGGGGCAGGACTGGGAACAAGGACTGGGGCAGGAGCAGGAGCAGTCTCCTAGTGGGTCAGGAGAGCCTGAATGGTCATGCACATGTTGCATCCCTGGTGCAGCAACTCCATCCACGTGTCTCTCTGCCACTGCATGTTGCTCCGAACCTTCTGGGCCAGCGTCTCCTGCATATCCCAGAGTATGGAGACATGCTCCCTCATCAGGACCTCCTGGGCCCTCCAGGAGCCTGCAGCTCCCCAGGAGTCGGATGGCTGGCTCAGCTGGTGTCGATTGCCTTGCAGTCATGGCTGGTCCAGCTGGGGAAAATAAAGAGAGATGGTCAGTCATCCCTGGATACCCTGTCCCTGAGGCCTTTCCCTCATCTGTGAGCTGAGACAAACAGTTCCTGGGTCAGAGGAAGGTGATGTCCTGGGAGCAAGGCCACGTGTGGCCTGGACAGCAGGCTCTTTCTTTCAGGGGCTCAGAGGTCCCCAAGGGACCATGTTCCCTCCCCCATGTCCCAGGGACAAACAGGCATGGGAAATTGCCAGCCACACTGGGATTCAATGGGCAGGAGGAGGGGTCTCAAACTGCCTGGCCTTCCATCAGTGCCTCCCACACACTGGCTCCAGCATTGGTGGCATCCCAGGAGGAGAACACTTGTATCCCTGGCCACTGGGGAAGAGGGGGTGAGGGTGTAGCAGGGATGCACCTGGAAGTGCTGTCCCTGGGAGCGGATGCTGGCTTGAGCATGCAGGCATGCCCGCGTGCTGTGTGTGGCACTCCTGACTCTCTCTGTGTGTGTGTCCTTGTCCCAGCCTCCTTCTAGCAGTGGCTCATGGTAGGAGGGTGTCCCCCTCCCCAGGTGTCAGAAGAGTGGCCAGCCTCCCCAGAGCATGTGAGCAGGAGCCCATGGATACTCCGGTGCTGCCTCCTGGGGCTGCCTGGTGCAGATTAGCACTGCACGTGCATCCACACGCACAGACTGCAGCATAATGCCCAGGCTGAGAAGGCCGAATGACGATTGCATCACAGCCCCTCAGCACCTGCTACCCCACCCTGTCTGTGTGAGAAAACTAAGACCTGTTGATCCTTCCCTGCCTCAAAGAATGCCTGGGACACATCCAAGCCATGGGGTACTGGCTCCAGGGTGATGGTGGTCACCGTGTTGGCCGCGTCCTCCTCCTCCTTAGCTTGGACCGTAGGGTGGGCAACAACAGGCGTCTCCAGCAGTGAGTCCACCACCGGGAGTGGGGAAGAAGCTGCACCGCCCTCCCCCCCAGGATGTGGAGCAGGTTCTTAAAATAGGGGCAGTGGTGGGGTTCTGCCCTGGAGTGTAAGCTGCGCTCCCTCACCCTGGCGGAGCTCTTTAACTTTGCTCCTGATCTGCTCCTGCATCCTGGTGTGGTCCTTTGTGGCCAGGCTCTCAGCCATCTGGCTGTATATATTGGCGTTGCTCCATCTGGAGTGGAGATCCTGGAGGTTCTCTTTGTCACTCCACACCTCGAGGAGGGCCAGGATCTCCGTCCCAGACCTGGATGGTGCATGCCTTTTATGGCACCTGGCAGGCTCCTGGGACTCCTCTGAGTGCTCCCTAGGATGGGCAGGGCGCTCTTGGGGGGCTTGAGAGTCTACCATGTTGGCCACACAACGTTCACTGGCAGCTGCAGTGTGCCTGTAGGGCCAGCTTCCTGCTACAAGCCTTTTCCCCTGCATCTGCAGCTTTAAGAGCTGCAGGAGAAGTGGAACAATAGAGTCCTGAGGCGTGTGGATGGAGTGGCCAGCAGGGCACCTGTGGGATTTCCTGGAGGCCCCTTTTTCAAAATAAAACCTCCCTGAGCCGCATCCACACACACCCTCTTCTGTAATAGCTATTTCTTTTTTTCTAAAGCAAGTTTTCAATATTGCCATTATTGGCCCCTCAATTCTTACCTTTCATTCTTCTCCCTTCCAACCAGGATTCTTTCCCTAGGATGTATTTGTCTGAATGTCAAGGGGGTGAATTTCATTATTGTATTTTAATTGTAGGTCAGGACGTTTCAGCTGTGCTATACAGTGCCTGGAATGTTGAAGGGTAATCAATATATTATTATTAGTGATTGTCCATGTTATTAATTTAGTATTGTTATGAGGTCTTGTTCCATTTTCCTGGCTTGGGAATTTTTGAGTGTCTTTTCAGATTGCTCAGGCTAGTAAACCTAAGCATAGGCCATTGTAAAATAATAGACTGAAAATGTCTCAGTGCAGCCACACAGCCCTCCCTCAATTGAAAAATGTGGTATTTTTACATTGTGAAACAGTTTCTCGGACAGTGAAACAAGGTGACATTAATCAAATCACACTAATTACAACTCCAGTTGTCAAGAGAGATTTCACTGATCTGTTTGATTCTTGATGGTCGCTGCCAATGACAAATGTATTAAGAAAACGACATTTTTGTCCTTTTAACTTTTCTCTTTTAGGGAACTGGAACTGGTTAGCCCACTATCTGCAAGCACAATGGAGAGCAGCACAGTCTAGATAAAGCTCATGACTGGGAATTGGAGACCCAGGTTTTATTAATGCTACAAACAGAACCTTAGCCAAAGTGTCATGAGCAGCACTCAGGGGCTGGCTGCCAGAGTACATAACTAGAATTTTGAACAGATTTGTACGAAGGATGACTAGACCCATGCACTGCTGTAGCTACGCTTCTATTATTAGTGTGCTAACTTGACCAGAACTGGTGTGAGTGTGTCTCTTTGAGCTAAAAAAATTCTACCTCCAGCTTGACATGTGACCCTTGATGCTGAGTCTAAGCACTAGAATGGTCTCTTCGGCAGCGGTTACACATAGGGCCAGGTTTTCAGTCAGTTTTGCCCAGCTTGTGTGTGGAGAACTAGCACCTGTCCTGCCGTGAGGGCAGGGGACTGGACTTGATGACTTCTCAAGGTCCCTTCCAGTTCTATGAGCTAGGTATATCTCCATATTTTCTTTTTCTTTTCTTTTCTGTCTGCATAAAGGCAGATTTGGCATACATTTGGCAAACTGAGCAGGGCCAGCCCACAACTTTTTGGCACCTGAGGTGGGGAGCTCAAATGACACCTCCATGCCCTCTTGCTTGGGCCAAAACTTTGAAAGGTCTCAATTCTCTGGGTCCTAGTGGTGCCCCCCCACCCTCACCCCTACCGTTTGGTACCTGAGGTAGCCACCTCAGTTCGCCTCATGGTAAGGCCAGCCCTGAAACTGAGCTACCATGTAAGGGCTTAGTAGTGACCACAACTGCATGCAAAGTCAATGGGAACTGTGCCCATATAACTGAGGACAGACTTTGCAGCAGAGTTTGTAGAAACTATGTCTTCAAAGGAAAAGTGTGTATCCAAAAGGAAGCAACAATGTCATTTATTACCTGCAGTTGAGCAGGGTTTGGTAATTATTAAACAGCTCCGTAGGCAAAACTAGAGAAGGGCTTTACAGAAAGACGAACTTGCATGAGACAGTTGTTGAATGCAGCTGAAATGGTTTGTTGAATACAGCTGCAATGGTTCCTTGACTATACAAAAACAGGTCACTGCACTTTGCTGTGAATATTGCTTTACGTCGAACCAGAGACACACACACCCCTTCAGCCCCGTGCTGTCACCATGGACAGTAATTTTATCCCATTCATTCATTTCAGTTGTTCTAAACTGACGAGGAATTTATTTGAATCTATAAGGCTATGGCCACACTGCAGGCTTCTTGCTCAAGAAGCTTTTTGTGGAAGAGCTCTTTCACACTGCAACAGCGCATCAGAGAAGCAATGTGCTTTTGCGCAGAAGAGCATCCAGACTGCATAGACATGCTCTCGCAAGAAAGCTCTGATTGCTATTCACAGAATGGCCACCAGGACACCTGTGCTAGTTTTGATAGGCTGTTTTTGTGCAAAAAAACTCTGCTGCCTATCCACGCACACCTTTTTGCGCAAGAGCTCTTGCTCAAAAAGGAGTTATTCCTAGAAAGAGGTATACCTACACTGCAAAAACTCCTGTTCTGTTGATTCACTGTAAATTTTCTTGCGCAAAAACGCACTTGAGGTGTGGACGCTCTGCGAGTTTTTGCACAAAAATGGCCGGGTTTGCGCAAAATCTCTGCAATGTAGACATAGCCTAAATGTTTGGGCCATGTCAACTCACCTGCTGAGCCATATCTAATCCAACCAAGGAACTAATTGAGAATTGAGTCACATTCCATGGACTCAGCCCGAGTGGCAGGACACAGAGCTCTCTCTCTTTCTCAAGAGACCCTCTTGAGTGTGACTGGCTTTTCAAGCTACAATTATTCAATGATTGCATACGCGAGTCCCTAATGGTGTTCAAGGGGAGAATATTTATTAAAAAGCATGTGTTTCCACAAGGGATGCTCAGCATTGGCTCCCACTTGACATGCTGGAAGAGAGCTCAGTTCCCAGGCAATTTTGCAAGCTCTGATTTCAGGGTGTCCCTCTTCACACTGTATTACTGGGTATTTCCTCAGTTTTATGATCCTCACCTGAGTGTTCTGGGTTTCCCCCAAGGCCTTAATAAAATCAGAGTTTGGTTGTAAAAATCGTGATTCACTATTGCAGCCCTGACAATAATGCTATATGCCTATATCGGTGTGTAATTTGCTGAAGGAAACAAGTGTCAAATTGTATTCAGTGGTCTATGTGGCTATGTAATTGTTAGTATTGCAGTATCACTAATCACGAGCATTAAAAAGTCATGAGTCAGACCTCAGGGCAATCATATATTGGCTTTGAAATCATGAGATTTGTTAATGAGGCTCAACTGATCACTTTATATGTGTTTTCTAATTTCTGAGCCTGTAGGGTGTCCTTGGATTTTCAAGCTTTTCTACTCACTCATGAGGGCTAGAACCTTATTTTAAAAATTAAAGCTGAGGTTCCTACCTATTCACATGAATCCTGGAGATGAGGCCTTGAGAAAAATCAAATGTTATGAAATGTATGACAAAATTGCAAGAATTGATAACACTGTGATGGTATTTTCTGTGGGACTGCACCTTTGCTTTGCTAGCAAGCTGCTGTCTGTGGAGACAGCTTCCATTTGCAAAGGAAAACAAATAGCAAGAAAACATGAGCACTTTATTATTTCATGGATACTTTACTTTTGTTCCCTCTTTGTTGCTTCTCTTAATCTAAAATAAAAAGTCATTCAAATGGAAAATTGATGCTTTCTCTTTGTGTATGGAATGCATAAAATATCCTACATGACATGAGAATGCCATTACAGCATGGACATTTTATATGCAGAAAACTAGAAACCTGTATTATTTTGACACAGAGCAGCTGGTACTAGGACCTAACATAAATTATTTCAGAGCTGGTACAGAGACAAAAACTGTTTTAGCTAGGCTAAACTGCAGATCCAACAACACAGAGCTTTTGATCCAGATCCAAAATTAGTACTTGGGCCCTTTCCTTGAATCTCACAAGCCCAAACCCTTAATCTGAATACCTCCAAACTTCATGAACGTTCATATTCATATCACTGGCAGTAGATAAGAAACAATTCTTTTTCAGCTTTCATTCAATAGACCAGTGTTTTTCAGCTGGGCCACACAGACTACATGTAAGATTTCCAAAGGGGTCGGCACTGACATTTTGTATGGAGTCTGTAAATAAAGACAGTTGAAAATCTCTATAGAACATTGATCTAGCTGGACTATTAAAGTCACATGTTAAAACCTGAAATCACAGACTTAGTAAAAATCTCTGCATTGAACTTTTGTTTCCTGAAATTAATTTAGAACAGAAAGTAGCCGCACAAGATATGCAAAATGCGACAGGGGGCTGGGATATAACCAGTTATGTTGTATATAAAGCAAACTAAAAGACTTACCCAGCATTGCCCAGGCCCTTCGGGGCAGGGAGGTGTGGGATGCAGGAGTCAGGGTAGGGCCTTGGGGCTGGGGGGGGCAGCACAAGAGGCTGGGAATGGTGGGGGTAAGGGAGTGAGGGTTGGGGGGAGATGTGGGGGCTTAGGGTGAGGGTCCCATTTAGCATGGGCCTTTTCTCACATGCATCTCGATCTCTGCCCAGCTTCCAGGGGCGTTTTCTCTTCCCCCAGCACCTCCCCAGCCACCAGGAGCCTTTTCTTTACCCCAGCCTGCTCCAGCTGCCAGGGACCTTTTCTCTCCCTCCAGCCCTCTCCCCAGACATCAGGGGCTTTTTTCTCTCCCCAGCACCTCCTCGGACACCTGAGTCTTTTTTTCTTCCCTTAGTCCCCACAACCACCACTGGGGTCTACCCTCTCCCTCCTCTCAGCCAAAGTGCCAGGAGTGGGGAAAGGACTTGGGGAAAGGGGATACTTAGTTGGTGTGCGAGCAGCCAAGATAATAGAGTCCCAGCCCTTGGTAGTATGGCTGTCCACAGTGGACACTCTGCAAGATAGTTTCCCCCTGCAGACTCACTGCCCCACGTGGCTACTTTCAGCATCACATCACTCCAGACAGCCCCTTGCTTTCTTGTTATAAAAAACAGTTCTTTCCCTGAAGCTTCCAGTTGTCCTGGGGCTTCCAGTTGCACAATCAAACCCTGACTTTGCTTTAAGTTAGGAGAAGAGGAAGCTGATACGAAATTTGGTGGCCCTAGCTCTTACCGTTTAGGGGGAGTTCTTGAGCAAACATTTATGGACAGACACACAAACACAAATCTCTAATATATATATATATATATATGTTAAATCTGAAATATTAAAGTTATAGATTCGTGGACAGACCAGACACACAGACACATAAATCTCTAATCTTACTCTCTCTCTCTCTCTCTATATATATATATATCCCCTGGTAGAAAAACACCTTTCCTCTGCTGTGGAATGCATAAAATAACATTTTTTTAGTAAAATTCCCCTATTTCACTGGAAAGGAGTAATTTGTCTGAACACTTCCATTTCCTTAACTAAACCTCCAGTCTG
Organism: Apalone spinifera; assembly: GCA_030068395.1. Lineage (NCBI taxonomy): Eukaryota > Metazoa > Chordata > Testudines > Trionychidae > Apalone > Apalone spinifera. Next base: position 139,391,746 of record CM057846.1, read on the forward strand.
TGAAGTGTTGTTCACACCACAGTGACTCGTTCTGATAGCGTCTGCAAAAGACAAAGCAAATAGTTGTCAGTGAGTCTCATTCTGAACCCAATCATCTACCGATGCTGGTTTAATTTTATTTCCCTGCTTTAAAGGTTTTTTTTCCCCAAAAACAACAGTGATGGCTGTTGTAAATATTACCCAACTGGAAGATCCCTCAGCTTGCAGAATGTATGTGTGTGCGAAACTAGTCAGAGACTAGCCCACACATAATACACAGATGCTTTGGTCTGACCTAGGCCTCCAGTGCTGCTGCCATATAATGGTATAGAGCCAACTCGCATTAATGAAGCTACATATGATGGCCTGTTTTTCAGTGGTACTGAACACTGCAGCTCCAATGACTTCAGTGCACATCAGAAAATCAGGTCACATCTATTTGGATACCTAACTATGGCTCTCCAGGCCAGATCCTCAAAAGGTCTTTAGGTACCTAAGCACCTACCTTATTGCTTCCAAACTGGACAATTCTGGCTGTAAAGTTCAAGTGTTGCTCCCCGTCTCTGATCACCCAAACCCACAGGCAAATTCTACACCTGAATACTAGGCCGAAGTTTAGACTTTGAATAAGCAGCAGCGGTTAGTTCCATTCCAGTCACTGGAGCTCCTGTCACATACACCAGTGATGAACATAGCTGAGTGTCTTATAACCCATCATTCTTAGTCACAGCAAGAATTTTCTCTTGGGTTGGTGTGGTAACTAGTTAAAACATTAGCTCTAAGCCAATCTCCCGTAAAGATTTTTCTGATCCCATAAGATATTTCAGAACTGTGTTGATTTTATTTACTTTTTTCCTTCAAGGAAAAAAAGCCAGGAGTTACTTCAGTACATGAGCCCTCACAATGGAGTGTCAACAGAGGCTCAGCCTGTGGTCTTCAGCAAGAAAACCACAAATGAAAAAAAGCAGTTAGATGTGTGCTTAAGTGCATGGCTGAATTGGGACCCACAAGCACAGGCCTGCTCTTGGGTTACATATATAAAGTGAGTGCTGTTTTCCACCCTTTGCTCTAGCAGCTAACACTAGCTTTTATTTCTGTCTTCTTCCTTCAGGGGGGAATCCAATATGTTCTGAGTATAATTTTCTGCTGACTGCGTTTCATCTATTTGGTCGATGGTTGCTTTATGGCTGCTTCCCCACAGTTTATTGTCTGTAGGATGGTTTAATTCCCTGCACTGTGATTCCTTCCACTTCTTGACCATGGCACACTTATATGAGGAAAGAAGAGATATGGCAAGTCAGCACAACACAGAGACTCTCCCAAAATGCTGGTCCTTCTTACATCCAGAAATAAAGAACAGGGCAGGGTCAGTTTGCCAGCAAAGCGATTGTGGCGAACATTACCACTGCAATCTTTCTGTCTTTTACACTTGAATGGAAAAAGGCCCTGAAGTGGGCCACTAAAGGCAGCAGATTATCCTCAAAGCCTGTGGCTAATTAGTCATATAAAAGAATTGCAATCTATCAGGCGAGCACTGGGAGCAAATGAGGATTTAAGCGTGTATACCTTTGCAGCTATATGTCAAAGCATGTCACTTATTGATAAAGGACAATGCACAAGGTTCAGTTCAATAAAAGGGGGGAAAGGGAGACTTCTGATTTTCCTTCGAAACTTTGGGAGGTAAACTGTCTGTGTTCAGTGTGTTCTATGCACATACAAGTAGATGGATAATTGCTGGGTTAGGAACTGAAATAGCAGCATGTGGGCATGATTCAAAGAAATAAGCAGGTGCATGGAAAAAAACAACCCAGTCTTTGGCGAAATGCAGCTTTGTGCTAAATAAATTGTATATTCACTGTTGAAATTTCCCTCATTCTGTAAAACATAAATAAGCAGAGAGTGTCAGATTGTTCCATCCAAAATGCACCCAGGGTAGCCGCCTCTGGACACTGGGTTTGGATATTTCCTGGTTTGTAGTTGCCAGATTTCAGATTAGTTACTTAAGTAGCTGGATACACTCCTACTGTCCTGTATTTTGAGGAAGACAATTAATTAATATCAAGACTAGGTTAAGTAAAGTTCATATCATTATTGAGCATTCTTAGCACTTTACATCTCTCAAAGCACTTTACAGACACTAATTAATCCTCAGGATGCCCCTGTCCAGCAGGTAAATATTCATTATCCTCCTTTGATAGAGAGGCTAGCTGAGGCAGAAGGGTTAAGGCTCACATTTTGAAAGACTGCTCTTCGGCAGGTTGTCTGAGGCCATGGAGAAAAATCAGCGTCAGAGCCTGCATTTGAACTTGTAACTAGCTCAAGGCCTGTTCTCAGAGCCCTGGACAGTAAGTATCTCAAAGCACATAGACAAGACAGAGAGCTGTTGAAAAGCAGAGGGTGGAGGGAAGGGAAAGGAGGAAAAGAAATTGAAACAGAAGGGGACAGCCAGAGGGAGCAGGATGAAGACGAAATTGGAGAGGAAGCTAGAAAGAGAAGGAGAAAATAGAGGTTATAACTTACACCAATTGTGAATGTGTTTGGCATTTGACCTGCAGCATGAGGCTCAACTCTCATATTTTTCTAATTGAAAGTACAAGGAGAGTTTCTTTAAGACCTAATTTTTCTTTTATGGTAAATGTTCTATAACATAGCAATGTTATAGTTCTGTAACATTGCTCTGTAGCACAGCCGGTTGTAATTGCCGCCAGCCAGTCTGTTCTGCAGGCTGCCCAACTGGCAGGCTGGCCTTTGGTTGCTACAGTCACAGCCACACTCAGAGCCTCTCACAAGCAAGCACAGCTACGCCACACAACTGAAGAGACATCTCATAAGTTTTGTCACTCACGGATTCCATATGAAACATGCTCAGCTTATGAATCACAGGGCTACGATTCCCGCAAGAGCCCACGTTGCAAATGCATCCTGGGACCAGTGAGCCAGGCTGGGGTTCTGCAGTTCCTGAACTGTTTCACCTGTGATAAGTGTCCTGTCATTCAAAATTTGCCATCAGTCACACGTATGCAACCCCATTTGTCTTCCATGTATGGCCTCTGGGACCTGTGTAAACCCATTGCCCTCGATGGGCTTGCACAGGAATTAATAATTGGTCATGGCACTGAAATATAGTGAAGCTGATGCTACACAAAAGTAATGGAATCCAGTTCCCACTCTCATCACAGTCCTGGTGCAGTCGGGCTAACGGGAATCAAAAGCAACAAAAAAAGTTAGTCTCCTGAATGAGCAGCTGTGGCTCTGAGGAAGCAGATAGCCATGGTCAGGGCCCACATTCAGACCTGATGCAAGCATGTACTATGCAACGTGCCATCAGTGAAGCTGCACCCACTCACACTAACACTGGCCTCTATATATCTGTCTCTGTGAAAGAGAGGTGGGCTGGAGGACAGTTATCAGATTAAACGTCTATATTTGGGAGCTAGCTTTCAGAACTCTGTAAGTCACAGCATTTTTACTCAGTTCCAGTACTTGAGAATCAGGGGACCATTTCAAGCTTTCTCTTCCCTGGCATCTCGGCTGCTTCTTCCAAGTGTAAGGCTAATGAGCATTTTCTATAGCGGCTTCGTTTTAGGAGCGTGGCTGTCTTTTGGAATGATGAGCCATCATGCTGAGGAATGGGCATTGTTTCTGACAGCTCAATAGCAGTTGCACTTCCACTGAAGACTCATATATGTAGAATGCGTGCCTGGTGCTATCTTGCATGTAACACGCAAATTGGGGCACGTGGCGCCTAAGCCTAAAACCTTCGCTCAGATACTGAACTGACTTCCTTGGGACATGAGAAAGTGTTTTAGGGTTGGATCCATAAATATAAAAGCTTTTTTTCTCTTGCTTTCCTGCAACATCTTTGCACTTGTACAGGTAAAGTCTTAGCCCTTCCTCTACTCAGAGCCATATTGATTGAAACAATCAAAAAAAGACTTCTAAAGGAACTGGCCAAGGTCACAGAAGGAGCCAGTAACAAATGTGAAAGCTGTATTCAGGACTTTCTGTGTTGTTCAATTGAGTGCTCTGTTATGCCTCTCCATTCTCTTCTTTTCATGTGTTAGAAAACAACGAAATGAATGTAGCTGTTGTGATACTGTGTGGAATATAGAAGACACTTTATCATATCTGTGTCATGTTCAGTCACAAAGACCCCCTTGTGACTGTCACTTGATGTGCTGAAATCCCACCTAGCATACTCTTCTGCTCTCCTGGGCACCCCCTTTACTCTATTTTTGCTGAACCAGGACCGCTGACCACCTCCAGCACTGACACAAAGATAGGGTCATAGCCTACAGCAGTGTAACACAGAAACTGAGGTCAGCTGAGCTCTGAGAAGTCTAAGTCAAAGGGAGTTGCCTCAGGACCCAGGTGCACCATCCCCCACAGGGACTTGAACCCCACAGAAATCTCTATCTAACTTCTCCATTATTAGCATTATCCCCAAGCTCTTAAGTAGCTGATTAAAAAGCAAAGACAAGAAGTGAAGTAAAGGAAAAGCATGATAGGGAGCTTTACTGAGTAGGAGGCAAAGCTAAAATTAGATTTCTTTCAACTGTGTAGTATAGTTTATTAGGAAGTTAGTCTAATGTTTTGTGTAGCTGCTTCTTAAAGCAACCTCCTCTTATTATTCATGCTGGGGGGTATTTACTACAGACATCCTTTACCCCAGCTCATCAGTGTTCCCAGGAATAAAAGTTGGTGGCTCAACTATTTTTGCATTTTCTCAGAGTCCAATGTTATGATGCAGTGATGCAGCTAGAAGATCAGCGGTCTCCAACCTTTTTAAGCACAAGATCACTTTTTGAATTAAGTCAGTCCAGAATCCACACCCAAACATCCTTGCTCCACACTGGATTTATAAATAAGCAAAAGTGATTTTATTATGTATAAAGGTAGGATTTAAGAGGTTGCAAGTTTTAGCACACAAAACAAAGTAAGTTACTAAGCTCAAACAAAACACACCAGCTAAGCTTGATGCACTAAGAAACTTGTTACATATAATACTTTACCCTAACAGTAATTCTAATAATCTTTCAAAAACTGGAAAGCCTCAAGCCCCAAACCTTCTTAATGGTCAGTTTCAGTTGTTTCCAGAGATCACCTTAGATGACAAACAGGGGTGTTCTCAGGACTGCCAGCCACATCTCTAGGGCTCTATACTCTCCCTCCCCCCTCACACACACACACTTCAGTGGATTGTCCAGAAGGCAGGAAGATGTTGTTTGTTGACAAGCTTCCCCCACCGCCATTTGGAAAAAAATACTATATTGAAAATGGACTCCCATATCAAGTGACCAGAACACATATTCTGGTGGGGACTCTCAGCCCCTCTTTACAGGCTGACCCACAGGAAAAACAAACCCATTTATAAGTCATTGTCCTTATCAATAAGCCATCAAGTTTCTGAAATACCCTTACCTGCCCTCACTTAACATGTCTACATCAGTAACACAGATTAATACTTCATATAAATACAGGAATAATACATGTACACAAATAGAAAACACACATTCAGTAGATTGTAACTTTGCCAGTGATAGCTTATAAGAAGTATTTTGCATAAAGCAGTTTCCAATTATGTCATATTCATATTCATAAGTATATTTCCATAAAGAATATGAAGTGTCATGTCACAATATTATGGATACCAGTAGTGTAAAACTGCAATGAGTCATACCAGATGTGCCATGTAAAGTATTTGTGAAAATGTTATACTTTGCCATGTATGATAATCTTGTTTACATGCCTGTATCATCTTTGAATTGGGAGTTATAGATATGTATGGTATATCTGCATTTCAAACTTGTGCTGTGTCTCTGGGCAGCCCTGTGGCATGTGGGAGGCATGGCAGGCAGGGAACCTGCCTACGGTTCTGCTGGGCTGCTGACCGGGAGTCACCTATAGTAAGTGTCTCCCGGCCAGAGCCTGCCCCTGGTGCTGAACTCCTTTCCGCACCCCAATTCCCTGATTCAAATCCCAACCCAAATACCCTGACCGCCTCCTGTACACCTGCCCCAAGTCACAACCCCCTCTTGCCATAGGTCATAATCCAAACCTTCTGTACCCCCTCTTATATCCCTGCCATAGTCACAACTCCTTCGCAGACTCTTCACGCCCTCCTCTACCCATTTCCCAGGTTAGACGCCATTACTACACCCAACCTCCCCTTCCAGGCTCCACACCTGCTCCTGTGCCCCAATCCCCTGCCCCAAGCTCCCTTCTGAACCCAACCTCTATCCCAAAGCCTGCATTTCCTTCATTAACATGATAAAAGAGTGTGGTCCTTGATCACTTACCAAATTCTTGCCCTCCCCCCTTCAAAAATTATTGCTCACCACTGTTTTAGACACTAAGGCTACATCTACACTGCAGGCTTTTTGGACAATAACAGTTGTTCTTGTGCAAAAACTTGCAGAGCATCTACACTGCACGTGCATTCTTGCGCAAGTAAATTTACAGTACAGCGTCGGAAAACAGGGCTTCTTCTGGAAGAGCTAGTCCTCTCCCCACGAGGAATAAGCCCTCTTGTGCAAGAGTTCTTCCACAACAAGACAGTATAGATAGGCAACATGAATTTATTGCGCAAGAAAACCCTATGGCTAAAATGGCCATCAGAGCTTTCTTGCGCAAGAGAGTGTCCACACTGCCATGGACGCTCTTGCGCAAAAGCACATGGCAGTGCGGACGCGCTCCTGTGGAAGACCTTTTGCACAAGAACTCTTGCGCAAAACAGTTCTTGCGCAAAAAGCCCGCAGCGTAGACGTAGCCTAAAGATTTGGCTGGGAGCGTGATATTTTGGGTAAAATCCAAACCTACCCTGACCTAGTAACATGGCTGACCCTTTGAGTCAGAACATTTTGTATAGGTGAGCAGAGTTTTAAAATAACTTCTTACTGTACAGACCTGGGTTTTGATTGGTAGCCAGAGCAATGGAATGCAATAGAGAGGGCTGTGTGATTTCAGGCTAAGCGAACCAATGTAATAATACTACTGAATGATACTTAATACTGAAATGCTACATTGTCTTACTGGGGATGCTTGCCTTTTTTTTCCAATACCATTTCTGTTTCAAAAGCTTTTAAAGGGAGGCACTTCCAAGGAGAAGACAAGCCTGACAGTGCTCCAGAAGTGGCATGAACATTTACCAGTCAGCTATAAAGTCTACTTAAGTCAATTGTCATGCAAAAGCAAATGCATCAGAACCATTCAAAAACAAAAAATAATCCATTTGGGGCAAGTTTAATTTTGCAGTACTTCAGGGGGAGAGGGGAATGGACAGAAAATGTCCAACCCTGACAGAACATCATTGACACAACTCCACAGATAGACTTTATTTTTCTCCCACAGCTTTCTCATCCTGTTTCTCACTCTCTCCCTGTGTGGCAAGGCGGGCTATGAAGCTACAGCAGCCTAGCTTGCCACAATAGACACTGCTATGGAACGTCTCGGAGCATCCTTTGAAAGGGCTTTCATTTCCTTGCTCTCAGGGATGCCTCTATGACCTGTACATGGAAGAAGCTGTGTAGACAGGGAACCTTAATCCCTAGAGTTCAATACAGTGGAGGCTGGCAATGAGTGTGCCTGAGAGACTAATAGGAAAAGTTGCACGTGGCCAGTTTCATGAACAATGATTGAAATGTGTCTGATTCAAAGCAGAATGGACCCTGTCTTCTCTGTGATGATGTGCTGAGTTTCACCAGCCGGGGAGGCAAAGCTAGCATTTTAAATAACGAAAGGATGACAGATGGATCCGTTCTTTGCCCCTCCATGATCCCTCCGCTTCATTTTCCAATATTAGAGCAACAAGCTGTTCTCCTTCGGGTTCATCATTTTTAAATGACAAAACCATGACAGTAGTCTCCCCTTGAGGTCTGAGAGCCAGGATGTACAGGAGAGGTTCAGAATCTCATTAATTTTACACTGAGCAGGCTCTCCTGCGGCACATGGGGTCTTGGTTATTCACTGGGAAACTAGCGAAGAACATTCAATGTGGCATTTAAGCCTGGTTCTGATGGGGAAGGAGGAAAGAAGCTAAGAAAAAGACAAAACAGTTGCCGAGGGAAAACTGCCTATGACAGAAAACAATGGTGTTAAGGGAAAACACTGAGAAATTTGGACAGAAGCAGGGAGAAAAACAGAAATAGGGGGAGCTTGGTGGAAGTGGAAGAAAGGATGCCCCATATTGCCAAACTCACTAGGAGTTGGGGGCTAGCCCCCCCATGCATTGCTTGGAAAACATACCCCATCTTAAGAGCTGCCAGGACTCCAGCCAGCCTGTAGCTCACACTTGAGTTCTGACTACATGGGGATGGAATGTGGAGCCGTATGGAGATGCACAGTCCCATGGGAAGCACTGGGATAGATTCCACCTTAGGCAGCACAACTCCTCTCCTTGTTCTTTAGCATGCAGGGGCCTGGTGCTTACTGTGCCCTCCATCCTATAGGCAGCTAGTGAGGCCTTCTCCGACAGGCCCCATTTTGGGATGTCTACATCTGGGCCTATTTGAAAAGTCCCCCTGGAGTTCTCTAACTGGAAAAGAGATGCTGCTAAAAATGTTCATGCTCTTCACTGAGTCTTGCGTCTTCAAAGCGGAATGGGCCCAGCGAGGAGTTACTGCCATGTCCAAGGAGCCCCTCAAGGCTAACCAGGACTAAACAGAAGGGGGTAAGAGAGCTGAGGTAAGAATTGGTGAACCTGAAACTGAAGTGCTCAGACGTGACTAATGATTCTAAGTGCTTAGCTAACATTTGCCTTAAATGGGCCTGGCCTTAAAACATGGCTGAGCATTCCTCTCTATAAATCACACCCTTAATTATGTCTCAGTTAGGCCAACATACAATGGAGCTAGCAGGCCTGCTGACAGGTGGGGGCAAAGAAGGCAGCAGTTATTCTGGGGCCTGGCTCTTCAAAAGGGCTTGGGGCAATCTGCCACCACTGCTGCTACTGTGGCAATGGCAATGGCCAGAGCTCTGAGCCCTTTAAATTGTCGCCGGAGCATCACATGGTGTGCTTCGTGCAGCTCAGGGGAGCCACACTCTCGGTGTCATGGCTGCTTCAGCCCTGCCCCATCTGCCTGAGGCCCCACCCCTTCTGTAAGCACAGAGTTGCCAGGGATCCTGAGCAGGTTATTGGCACTCCTGGGGACCAGCCAAACTCACAGGTCACTTCTGAAAATATTGGCCTGGGCACTTTAAGTTATTCTCCTAAAATCATATTTAGGCGTCTAAGTGAAGGCAGCCTGATCATCAGCAGTGCTGAGCACCCTCAACTCCCACTTACCTGTCATGTATAGGAAAAATCAGTGACACATTATTACTCTCCGGGGTTGGTTTACAGGTTCCTAGGTTCTCTTTGCAATTAAAAGGGCTAGAAACTGAAAGCTGAGATGCTCCTTTGCAGCCAAGGCAGGGGGTAACTGTGGGGGCGAAGCGGGGGGGAGGGGGAGGGAAAGACTGCAAAAAAAAAATTCCTAGATGTGACATAGGGCTACTGAGAAGACCTTTGGGAAGAACGCTGACAAAAAATATTGTTAGCCCCCACAAAACATTCTCACTAATGCTACTAGTGTTTTTTAAATCATGTCCTGTATTACTCTACTGCAGTTATCACCAATCAGTAGATCAGGATCTACTGATTGATCCTGGAGCCTCTGACAGTTGATCCAGGCTGGTTTGGCCAGGAAGCTATCAAGCGCTGGCACTTCAACAGTCTCTCCCCGAACTGCTGTGTTGCTCCTGCCCTCTGCCCTGGAGCTGCCTCTTGGGAGCCTTCTGCTTGCTGTGCAGGGTAGGGGAGACTGAGGAGAGGGATGCTGAGATGTTTGAGTCTCCTCCCTCCACCCCTGTATCCCATCTCCATAGAGTGAGCAGGATGTGGCCATGGAGAAAGGGTGGAGCAAGGGTGTTTGGGTGTGAGTTGGATCCTGGACTGACTTAATTCAGAAAGTGATCTTGTGCTTAAAAAGGTTGGAGACCACTCATCATCACTGCATCATAACATTGCACTCTGAGAAAACGCAAAAATAGTTGAGCCACCAACTTTTATTCCTGGGAACACTGGTGAGCTGGGGTAAAGGATGTCTGTATTCATACCCCCAGCATGAATAATAAGAGGAGGATGCTTTAAGGAGCAGCTACACAAAACATTAGACTAAATTCCTAATAAACTATACTACACAGTTGAAAGAAATCTAATTTTAGCTCTGCCGCCTACTCAGTAAAGCTCCCTATCATGCTTTTCCTTTGCTTCACTTCTTGTCTTTGTTTTTTAATCAGCTACTTACGAGCTTGGGGATAATGTTAATAATGGACAAATTAGATAGAGAGAAAGGACATTTTTTTTGTAGTTTTAAAGTTACCCAGCAGGTCTGTCATTAAAATAAGAACTAGGCATAAAGAGGATAATCACACAGGAACTTGAGTAGGCTACAGCAGAACATGCCAGTGACTCCAGCTAAGTTAGCATAAAGCTACTGTCATTAGTTGGTGCTGGAATGGTAAAATATTGAATAAGGGGAACTCCTTTCCCCTTCAGCACTTTCCTTATATAAACTAATTAAAAGTGGCAGTTGGATAAAAGTTGCCCCTCAGTCTGTGCCCTGCTTTTAGAAGGCCTACTCAAAATGCCCGAAGCCCTGAGCCTGCTTCTAATTAAGTCAATGGTAGAACTCCCATTGACTTTAATTGGGACAGGTTTGAGTCCCAAATGCAAAACAACAACTGCAAAGCATTTGAACAAGCAGGCCCCTAATGGGCAAATGTATAGTTGAAAGTGGAAACTTTCTCCCTCCCCCTTGTTTCCTGGAAGCTGATGACTATTGTGAATGCAGAACTTTCAGTTTGACTTTCACAAGCTATTGCTGACATACAAAGCCCAGTGTGCAGCATTGGTGTGAACTCAGGAGCATAGGCTGCGAAAGGTTTATTTAGTGTGGAGTGAATCATTACCTCTAGGATCTATGCATGCAAGGTCCCGGCTGCAAGCTGAGCCGCCCTACACATGCGGAAGGAAATTGTAGTGCATAGGAAATGAGCCATCTGTAAGCTTTCCAGTGGTCTTCATTGTCCTCTGTGTTTCAGAAGTCACCAGAACCCTGTCAGAGCAGCAGCCTGTATACAAAGCAGGGGCACCCATGTTGTGTATAGTTAGTTAACATCTGTATTTGGACCCCATGGTGACTGTGTGATCCCTGAATGGTCTGTTGGTTTTGTAAACAGCAAAAGACACACAGGGTTCCAGCCGGCTCCACAACACTACCTTCCCCACCCTGAAACATGCAGGGAACCCTCCCTAAGGCTGGGATTTCACATATGGGGAAGGGGGTGGCAGGACGGACATGCTCCACACACCAATCCTTTCCCAACGCCCTAGAGACGCTACACAGCAAAGCATATTAGCTACAGACACGATTCCCTTTTCCATAGGCCCCACCCCCAAAAAATGGAATCCGCTCCTTTTGACGTGACATTCTGGCCAACAGGGAAAGAAGATGTGACGGCAGGAAGCCAGAGATCGTTTTTGCCAGATGCACTAACTGGACCCAAAAAAGAGAGGCAGGCAGGAGGAGTCAGATTTCAAAAGGCCAAATCAATGTTAACTTCTGTCTTCCTGTGGTCTTCTACCTTCCCTGTGGTCTCCTGCATGGAGCAAATACTTACAGGAGCTAGGAAACACATTGAGCATAAACCTACCATTTGGACAAGGTAGGATTGGTTCCTTTAAACCTTCCTGTGCCCCAGGATCTGTGCAGTTCTCTGAATCCCCATGGGAAAGGGCACTCAGAGGATAAGGGCTTTGGGAAACAGTCTCAGGATAATGAGCTGCAGCCTACTTCTACCCTCAGGCAGATTGCAGTAGAAGTGGAGTTAACTGCTATGTTAGCCCCCGGAAGAGAGGAGGCCGCAGGGAGAGAGGCTGTTCTTTTCTCTTAACACGCAGGGTTTTCTGCAGTGACTGAAGGAAAGAGGGGTATGTCATGAAAACAGTGCTCTCAGCCCCAGCCATTGATCAGGGTCCTAAATTGGCTGCTTCACAGGGGACAATAATGCCGTGACTCCAAGTGCTGCAGACAGTAGGCAAGTTACTATACACCCACAGCTGGAGAAGACCCACTAGGAGCTTCAGGCTCAAGGAGGAGAGTCATCAGGATGATGTCTCAGGGTCTGCATTGACTGGACAGAGCTGTAAGTGGGGTGTTTGACATGGGGTACCGAGAAAGTTTGGGTAAGTAAACAGAACTCTTACCTTGTTGGACTGGTGAGCCTGAGAGGCAAAAGACATTGCTCAATCCTTTTCAGCTGGGACAGTTACTCATGGGGGAGGAGGCTACGAACTCTGTTTGTGGAATTTTCCCAAGATAATGCCATGTGACTTCTCTCTCTCTTTCATTAAAAGTTTCTTTTCGACACTCAGACTCTCTGCTTGCGAGTGGGGAAGCATTGCCTCTCAGAGGCGCCCAGAGGTGTGTGAATTTCCTAGGCTACTGGGTGGGGGCTTGAGCCGGTTCTGTGAGAGATGGACCCCTAGATATTGAACCCAGCCCTGGCTGCTGCTGGGCCTATCCGGCAGAAGGGTTACAGAAATAATAACTCCCAAAATAACAATTTTGAAATAAACTTATTCCTCATGGAAAGCAGGAGTTATTATTTCAAAATAACCAGCTACTTATTTTGAAATAACAAGCTTGGACTTTATTGCTGTCTACTTTGGAGGCCACCCGATCAGCATATGGGGGCTTTTTCACCCTCTGTTTGTGTAATGCCAACAGGCAGAACCAAACCTGGGGCTTCAGGAGCTTAGGCTACGTCTACACTGGCAGCTTCTTGTGCAAGAACACTTTTGTGGAAGAGTTCTTGTGCAAAAACTCTTCCACAAGAGAGCGTCTACATT
>CM057846.1:139421816-139435334 GCA_030068395.1 Apalone spinifera
AGTTCTGGCCAGCCTTAAATGCGATTCAGTATCCTATCAGTGTGGATGTGCGATTTCTAAATGCATTTTGTGTCTAGACGCATTATTTCGAAATAGCTTATTTCAAAATAATGCTGTAGTGTAGACATACCCATAGGGAACATGGACACAGCAACATTATTTAAAAATAACTAACGTTATTTCAAAATAACGTAGGCTGTGTCTACACTGCAGAGCTTTTCTGAAAAAAAATTCAAAAAAGCAGGCATGTTTTTTTCAGCATCCCCATAAACTTCATTCTACGAGGAAGAAGGGATGTTACGAAAGAGGGTTTTTTTCCCCCAACATTTTAGATAGGCCAAATGTCGGAAAAACCTCTTTTAGAAGAAAAGAAGAAAAAGATACACAAATTGTGGTTCGCAATTTGCGTATCTTTTTCCGACTTTTCCCTGCAATGTAGACATAGCCTTAGTGTGCGTCTACACAGCAGGCAGTTATTCTGAAATAATGTCAATACTGTCAAGCTGGAGGACTTCTTACTCCGACTCCTGTAACCCTCATTGTATGAGGAGTAAGGGAAGTCAGAGGAAGAGTGCTCTATTTTGAAATAAGTGCTGTGTAGACGCTCCCTATTTCTAAATAAGCTATTTTGAAATAAGCTACGCAATTGACATAGCTCAATTTGTGTCGCTTATTTTGAGTGAAGCCCTGCTGTGTAGATGTACCCATATGGACCACATGAAGTACTATGGTGGCAAAAAAGTACCATGTATCTGGCTTTACTGGACATCTGGGGATTCATACTCACTTGGTGTAGAGCTGGTTCCAATTTGCTATAATGATTCTTAAGACACTCTGGCAACCAAAATAGTTTAAAGAAACCATGAAGCTGCTCTAAACTGCTTTGGGAACAAGCAATGTATCTCCAACCCAGGATCAGGGATGCAAATGGACACTCTGGTTAGACACAAGTTGCCATATTGACATTTCAGCTATTGTAAACGCAGTCAGCGATATATAATTAATCATGGTGAATAATGGAGCAGGTGACAGCGTTTAGATGTTCTAAATTTGCAGTACCATAGGTGGTTTGGTCCACTGCTATTTCCTTTCACTACAAAGCACCGAATATAGCTTCAGATTTAAATATGCTGCATGAAAAAATTGTTCTCATGGAACAACTGACAGAAATTTGAAGTGATATAATAATAATGCACAGTCCATTTGCTGTCTAATGTATGTGTGGGATTGAATAGTTCTTTGCAATACATTTCCTTCCAGCTAAATTACTGTAACTTCAAACTGAATTAAAGGAGCTAGTTGCCACTACACTATGGAACTTCAATAGCAATATCCATCCCAAATTTGGCCTGGTGTGTCCTTTCCTGCATAAATTATGGCCCGAGGGGAATTTTAGAGAGGCAGCAGTTTCTAAAAGAGACAATATTAAAGGCACATCAGCAAACTATCCCATTGCAGAGGAAATATAAAAAGAATAGTGAGAGACTGCACGGGGAGCTTTAATTACTCCACATTAAAAAGGAATTATCCAAAAAGTGGAAATAGGGACAAATTGCTAAGGGTGAGAATAAAAGAACAACAGAATAGAATAGTCCAAGTATATAGGGATGAAAGATTAGGGCACAAAATGAGTTAATCCAGCAAGGGATCTAAAAGACAGTAAGGTTCTATAAAGATCTTAGGGCACATCTACACTACACAGAAAATTGACATTCCGGAGGTTGATCTTCTGGCATTTGATTTTGCAGATCAAGTATGGAACTGTACAGCAAACAGTGAGGGCAGCTCCAGCCGGCATTTGGTACTCCTCAATTTGAGAAACCTAAGGGAAGAGAATGGGAGTGTTTGCGTCTGTCCGACTCCTGCTATGTGGACAGCGTGGAAACCTGATTTATGATACAGCGACTCCAGCTATGTAATTAACTTGGCTGGAGTTGAATATCTTATTTCGACCTTCCACTGCAGTGTAGAACAGGTCTGATTGAGAGAAAGATGAAGGAAGGTGTAAGTCCGTTGCTTAATGAGAAAAGAGAGCAAAATAATGGATGACACTGAAGACTGAAATGTTTAGTTCCCTTTTTAACATCAGTCCTCTTTAAAAAGTGCAGATATAGCCATGTCAGTCCCAGGATATGAGAGAGACAAGGTGGGCGAAGTCATATTTTTAATTGGACCAACTTCTGTAAGGGAGAGCTTGTCTCACCAGCAGAAGTTGATCTAATAAAAGGTATTACCTCACCCAACTTGTCTCTTCATTGAAAAAGTTTAACTGTGACCACATGCTTAACACAATTAATATTAACTATTAGGAGAAAGAATCTTAGAGTGCAGTAAAGAAAGAACAGGGTAAAGAATATTAAAGGGCAAACATGGTACCTAACATCAAAAGAGGTGCGGGGGAAGAAGGAGATGAGGAATGATAAACCTAACTTGAATAGCCAGAGAGACAGAGGAACAAAGTTTTGAACTATCAATTTGTCCAGTGCTAGAAAAGAAGACAATAAGGGATAGCCAACATGGATTTGCCAAGAACAAGTTATATCAATCCAACCTAATTTCCTTCTTTGACGGGATTACTGGCTTAGTAGACAATCTGTGTGATGGGGGGAGAAGTAGATACAATATATTGGATTTTAGTAAGCCTTTAACACAGTCCCACATGACATTCTCATAAGCATACTAGGGAAATATGTTCTATGACATGAACATATGAATATAATATGACATTATTAGAAAGTGGATGCAGGATCATATTTGAAGAGTAATTATCAGTAGTTCAGTGTCAAGCTGAGAGGGCACATCTAGTGGGGGAGTCACACAAGAGTCTGTCTTGTGGCCAATACTATTCAGTATTTCCAGTAACAGTTCAGCTCAT
This sequence comes from Apalone spinifera, assembly GCA_030068395.1. Lineage (NCBI taxonomy): Eukaryota > Metazoa > Chordata > Testudines > Trionychidae > Apalone > Apalone spinifera. Next base: position 139,424,692 of record CM057846.1, read on the forward strand.
GCTTGTGTGGTTATAAAATGTGCAGGTAACACCAAGATGAGAGAAATTGCAAGTATGCTGGAGGACAGGGTTAGAATTCAGAAAAATTTTATAGAATGGAGGAATGGTTTGAAATCAATCTATAAAGACAAGTGTCATGCTTGTATGAAGGCAGAAGAATCCAATGGGGACTAACTAGTTAGGTTACAGCTGAGCTCTCTGTTTTAGTAATCTGGATTTCCGCTCATATTGTGACCTTCCACAAAGCCCTCCCACCATGACCTCACAACAACATCCACAGGCAGAAACCATGCCCGACTGTGTTCATGAATGCTCCATCAGCCATGAATGCTCCAAGAAGCCAGCAATAGAGAGGTTTCAGCCAAAATACACCCAGTCCCCAGCTTAGGACCCTGGAGCTGTACCATCCTGCCCAGGTCAAAAATCTGACAGTACATATGAGTTATCATCAGTATATATGGTTGCTCCATCCCCTCACCTTGATGTGGAGGGGAGTAAGTACAAAGCCTCTGTTGATTGAGCTGAGATTTCCCCCAAAGCAATTTACTCAAACCACACTGGTTTTAGGTAAAAGTTGTTACAAGGAGGAGGGAGAAAAATTTTTCTCCTTACCCTCTGATATTAGGACAAGAAGCAGTGGGCTGAAATTGTAGCATGGGAGGGACATTAGAAAAAAACTTCCTGTCAGAGTGGCTAAGCACTGGAATAAATTGCCTAGGAAGGCTGTGAAATCTCCATCATTTGTGATATTTTAATAGCAGGTTAGACAGACATCTATCAGGGACGGTCTAGGTCAGAGGTGGGGAATCTTTTTGGGTCAAGGACTGCTGACCCTCAGTCTAGTAGATTTTGTGTGCTCCAGCCCCACAGTGGGATAGCGGGGGTGGCTGAAGCACTAGTGCAGGCTCCCCAATGCTGGGGCTTGAGGCGGGGGAGGGGGGGATCCCTGAGCCTAAGGGACTGGATCCAGGCAAGCCACAGGTTCCTCACCCCTGGTATAGAGGGTGAACTTCCCCCAGTTCAGTCTTTGTTCTTCAGGTGTTTCTAGATGTTCCCTTGTGCAGGGAGTCAGGTCCAGTCATGTCACCTTCCTCCTGTTTTATATATATTTTTAATATGCTGGAAAGATCTTTTTCTGTGACCTGTGTCAAAGAAACTCCATTGTGTCGTGCTACCTCTGAGAGGTTTCTATTGTACCCAGTTCCTGGGATAATCCTTGTGCGTGGTGTATTTCTTCACCAGGCCATCACGGGAGTTTGGCCCGTTTATTGGTGCACCTGAAAGGCTGCTTGTGGGTGTTCCCAAACTCACAACATGTTTCAGTGACACATACATAGCAAAACTTTATAACTTCATCCACAATGACAGCACATACAATTTAACAGGATATTAATGTTCAACAGATTCAGACTTTTAGAATACCTCCTACGGCACAGTTTGTACAAAACAGGCCATAATTATGTCACTGTGGTAAATATGGGGTGCTTTGAGGTGCAAAGTGTCTCATTAGGTTATTATTATCAACCCCCCTTTCACAGGTGGAGATACACAGAGATATGAAGTGACTTTCCTGAAGCCACATAGGAATAATAAGGCATAAATTGAATCCAGGTCTCTTAAGCAGCATGGCACAAGACTACCCTTCCTTTCTAATGAAGGAGGGAAGGCTCTTTGGGTGTAACACTTCAGATTCAGATTAAAGCCCAGCCTGCTTTAAATGCTGGCAACCAGGAATAAACCAACAGATCAGAAGGCAACCCTTTAAAAAATAATATGTGGGAATGAAAATGTGTTGTGTTGAAATCAAGTATTTACATGGGGACCCGTCAGGAAGGATGGCTCTGGATGACACTGTGAGCAGGAGACAACTGTTGCCCACAGGATCCTGTCACGGGGTGCATCTCATCGCTGTGGCACTTTCAGGTGGTTGCTCCATGGAATTAGTTCCACCTAGTTGCCCTTGAGTGCAGGGCAGTATGGCCTAATGGCCAGAGTCTGTAGCTTAGCCCTTGAGTGCAAGGCAGTACAGCATAACAGCCAGAGTATACGAAGTTCTGGAGCTTCTTTTGCAGGTCCTTCTTCTCCAGCATCCCACCCAGACTGAGCTGAGCTGAGCTGCTCCCTTTTATACTGTCCTAGCACTTGGAGCATGCCCAGTAAGGGGCATAAGCTTCCTCTATTCACAGGGCATTAATCCCTTCTGGCCCAGTGCAGGGCATGCACACTCCATCACAGATCCCTTCCTAGTACCCTGTACTTTTATCATTTTATATGGGGAAAAACAACCCCTCCCCTAACATACTGTGTGTTTTAACCTGAAATTATTTTTATTTTAGGCAAATTAAGGCAACAACAAGAAAGGGAAAAAAGTGTCTGATCTCTGTAGGCTGCTCTAGCTCTGGTTATGGCTCAATTAGACTTTGTGGTCCTGCTTTAACTAGAGTTAATGGATTGCCAATTAATTTAAGTTATATGAAACTTTCAACTGCTACTCTAGACTACTCCACATATGTCTGTGGTTTACTCCAGGCTGAGCCCCAGGGAACTGTCTGTCCACTGATGCCAATTAAAGCTGGGAGGAATGGGAGAAAGGGAAAAGAAGCTTGGGGTGCTGGGAGCGAGATTGCAGCCCTGTGCTTGTGACCTGGCCCCACAATCAGCTATATCAAAGGCCAGAAATAGAGCAGGGTTAGATACAGATGTAAAAGGGATCCACTTATGGCTTTACCCATGGCCAGAGCAGTATGTTTGCTCCGTGTGTGAGGGAGCATAACCACTGTACCGGGCACTGGATGCTACTTTTGTGCCCAGATCAGCAAAGGATAAGATTTGTGTCTCACACAATGGGGTAAAGAGTGAAAAATTGTGAATGACTGCAGACATAAGTTCCCCCTTGTTTTCCAGTTACCCTAGATAATTCAGGACTAGTACTTCCCCGGTGGGGCTTTATTCATTAATAATGAGACTCCATGATGACTGAGCAATACATAGCACCTGGACAGAGATGATAATTAAAGTCCCAGGAAAAAGAGATCAGCTGGTAGAAATATGAAATTCACTGCATCAAAACATCCTCTGTAGTGCAAATGTTACAAAATCCTTCATCCTGCAAATGCTGACTTTCTAACACAGATCTAAATTATACTTATGTACAAAACCTTTATGAAATATCTACAAGAAACACACTCCATCGCAAGTCTTTGTCCTAATATAAGTAGGGAGGCATCAAAATCCAGGATAATAGCATTTATAAGGGAAAGATCAATATGGCATATGGGATTTCAAAGACAGCAAATGAATCTATTAAATTTTCACAGGCAGAAAATGCACTGGAGAAAATATTCCAGCCAACATTCACAGTACACACAATGCACTAGGCTAGAAAGCGGGGAAAATCCATCACTAAATGCGCTCTAAGAGCTGTGCTGGTGCCCCTTTTCTGATCAAAATGATAGTCACCTTTAAGTGAAGAGTGTGCACTAAGAAATCTCATGGCCCTCCATCAGCAGAATGTATCCAAGAGCCTTTGATGTAAGCCCAAAGGTATTTGGGCACCTAACTCCCAGTGAAATCGTGGAGTTCACTCTTCAAATCAGAGAGAATTAAATACTGTTGAGGATCTGTGCTTTAGTGACTACTTTGCTGGTGGCTGAATGTGTTTTTTCTCTCTCTATTCCTCTCTGGCTGTGTCTAGACTACGAGCTTCTTTCGGAAGAAGCTTTTCTGGAAAAGATCTTCGGAAAAAACATCTTCGGAAAGAGAGTGTCCACACTACCAAAGCGCATCGAAAAAGCGATTTGCTTTTTCAAAAGATTGCGTCCACACTGAATGGACGCTATCTTGCATTTAATCTGTGATTACTATGGATGGAGTGGCCACCAGAGCACCTGTGTGCTTTTTCATCTTTCCTCTTCTTCCAAAAGAACTCCCTTGTCCCGGTCCACACATGCCTTTCTCTGAAAGAGCTCTTTTGGAAAAAGGGTTCTGCCTCATAGAAAGAGGTTTATCAATGTTGGAAAAACCTCTCGGTTCTTTCGATTTTTTTTCTGAAAGAACATGATTGCAGTGTGGACATAAATGAAGTTTTTTCGGAAAAACGGCTGTTTTTCTGAAAAAACTCTGTAGTGTAGACATAGCCTCTCTCTGCACATGACTGAGCTGGTGAGGTTATAAGAAAGAAGTGATGGTCTTGTAGCCAAAGTAGTCAAATTATCTGATTTCTAATCCTTTCCGACGTGGCCTGGGGCAAGTCACATGCTGCTACAGTGCCTCAGTCTGGAAAATACCTACTCATTTGGTAGAGGCACTAAGACTCCTTTCTTTAATGATTGCAATGCACTTGGAGATCTCCTGCTGGAAAATGCAATAGATATTATCTGACTCCACCGGGGCTTAAACTCCTAGACACAAATGACCCCCAGTTGAGCAGGGTTAAAGCAGCAAACAGTGTGAGGAAAGTTGCCAAAGGAGAAATTATCTTGTTATTATTTGTATTGCCAGAGCACCTAGGATCCCTTCTGTGTCGTCCACCTGATACTGTAGCGTCCCCTGGCATCAGACTGTGGCATTGCAGGTATCTTCAGCTCTAGGGTCCCCCCGTTGACAGCTTCTTTGGCTTTAGCCTGGCCCTATCTCTTTCTACACCTTCCATAGGCCAATCCTGTTGAAAGGTTACCTTTGAAATTCAGTCTCCTTCCAAGGTAACAAGTCCAACTGAAAATGCAAACCAGTGATCCTTCTGCCCCTCTGGGACCTCAAGTTTCCTGCTGATCATCCCTTCTCCCATGCCCTATAGCAGCAGTTCCCAACCTTTTCCAGATGGGGACCCATTTTGACAATTCAGGACGACTTGGTGACCCAAGGCAATTCAAAAACGGGGGGAGGAGGGAGGGCAAAGCCACCTGGGGAGACACTTGGCGACCCTTTTAAAATGTAATGGCGACCCATATTTGGGTCCCGACCCATAGGTTGGGAAACCCTGCCCTATAGAGTTCTTCTATGCTCCTTAACCTTGCAGTTCCTCCCAACTGTCCTTCCCAGCATGTTTTCCCACTTCCTCTTCTGCACTCACCTCCTGATTTTAGAGGTCCCGAGCCTCCCACAGGAGCCTAACTTGGTCGCTGTAGGCCTTTTTCAAACTGCCTTCACCAGACCTTTCCTAGCGAAGGCCTCAATGGCCTTCTCAGACTGAATTGGTCTTTCTCCTTAGGTAGTCCTCTCTGACCCTTTCACAGCTAGTCACTGACCAGGGCCCCATTGGTCTAGTCACTGACAAGGGCCCCATTGTGCTAGGTTCTGTACATATACAGAACAAAAAGTCCTTGTCCCCAGTGAGCTTATGTATAATGCAAGTGCCAACACATGGCTACAGACAGCTGTCGGAGTGCAAGAAAACAATGAGACACTATTGTTCAGGATGACAGGTTGTGGTCTCAGCACACCAGCAGCTTAGATGTGCAGGCATCACAGCAAAGGAGAATTTTAAGGACGGGTTTGAATTCATTTTGTTGATATTTATCTTGACAAACAAAAGGGGCAGCGTGGGAGGAAGCAGAAAGATTCTCGATTGAAAACTTAGCTTCTGTGGCCCCCTTATTATCACCGATTGGAGACAGGAAAGGTAACAGTTTATATTCCCAGCTCATATCTACCTTGAAAGGTTTTGAACTGAGTATACTGCAAACTCAGCGTTGGGGGGATGAAGAAGAGGCATGGAAAGGGGTAGCACAGGGAGCATGAGAGAGAGAGAGAGAGAGAGAGAGAGAGAGAGCATAAGACTGCTGGGACAGTGATGAGCCCATGCCAGTTTATCTTTGTTCCTTTAGCTCTTTGCGCAGTGAGCAATAAACCTTCCTAACCCCAATTCCTGTGAGACTATCAATTACTGTGGATTCAGAGGGAAACATAAACCAAGAAGCTGCTTTTTCCTTTGCTTCTTCTGAACCCTGTGTGAAGTGTATGTTCTGCTGCAATAAACTCTGGCCCCGCTGCACTGCAATACAATTCCAGCTACCTAGACACTTATCACAGACAATAGAAGATTCTAAGAGCAACACTCATCCCTGGAATGAATGGAATTGTACCAGAGACATGTACAGCCCTTTGGTTGTACCCTACGTAGTACCTAGATACTACTAGACTGCCTTAGAAATCTGTACAATAAGAGTAATTAACCCTCAATTTGGGCATGTTTACTAGAATACAAAATGTTTGGGGGCCCGTGGATAGATTCCCAAACATTCAGAAATGTAAAAAGTAAAATGTAAAAATAATTGCTCTGTATTGTACAGGCAGAGCAATTATGGCAAAGCAATTGCACAGATGTGATAATGAGCAATGTTAACTATTTTCCTTGCAACACCTATTTTTAAAGATCTTTTCCTTACACTGATTCTGAGGAGAAACCATTTGTCCGTTGGTGGAGTTGCCTTTCTGAGCCACTCTGGCTGTGTCTAGACTACATCCCTCTTTCGACAGAGGGATGTAAATTAGACACATCAAAATTGCAAATGAAGCAGGGATTTAAATATTCTGTGCTTCATTTGCATAATCACATAAAGGTGCTCTTTCAAAAAAGCGCCATTTTGAAAGTAAAACCGCGGTCTAGATGCATTTACAGGATCTTTTGAAAAAGCCTACCGTTTTTGAAAGAACCGCATCTAGACTGTGGTTTTACATTCAAAATGGCACTTTTTTGAAAGAGCGCCATGACGCGATTATGCAAATTAAGTGCAGGATATTTATATCCCCGCTTCATTTGCAATTTCGATGTGTCTAATTTACATCCTTCTATCGAAAGAGGGATATAGTCTAGACACAGCCTCTATGGTACAGAAGAGAAATTAGAATGTGTTTGTATGCAGTGCCTCTCACACCAACTGATCCAAAGTTTTTCGCCATAATAACTTAAATACTGATTGTGCATTGATTGTGCAGGTAACCAGCAGTCAGTATCCATGAATAGCTCTTCCATAGCTATTTACATTAGAAAGAGAGATGGCCTTAAGCCACAAAACTGAGATTCTTATATGACTGCAGATCACCCCCTTTGTGGAGTTCAGATCTGGGGTTCAAAGTTCATCTTATTATAGATAAATGGTCCCCACAGCATTATTTGGAAATTTGGATCTGCATCCAGATTCTGAAGTTCCTCGGTAGCTTGGGTGTTTGGTTAGAGTCCATTGACAATTAAGGACCCTTAGAAGAAAAATTGAGCAGGCTGAAGAGGCTGTTTTTGAACAGACTATCAATTTTAAATATCTACTGGAAAGCCATAAGGGATTTTGGTTTTGCATCTCAGCTGAAGGATGTTTCCTCTAACAATGAGATCATCCCCTACTGCACTACAGTGATGCGAATAATTTTGGGAACCTTGTGTTGGTATAGGCCATAAACTTTGCACCGAGCGGGAAGTCTTCAACCATGAAAGCCACACTGGCACCCTCATATTGATCAGAGCGATTATCTGGCCTTTTTATTCAACACCAAAGCAGTCTTTTTGCTTCTGTATACAGAGCAATTAAAAAGAGGTTTTGGTACACGGCATGCCCCTTGCCACGTTTGGTACCCATATGACTTATTTCTCCTAATTAAATACTTTAGAGACTGAGAGGTCTAGTCTGCTGTCAATGCACTTACTTACTCCTAATTAGCATAAAAGACAGCAATGGGGAGCTGCAAAGATAAAAGTTATATAGCTACTAAAGATAATTAGAACATTTAATTTATTTATTTATTTATTTATAGTTAACTTTCATGTAGCATCCACTACAGCACTTAGCCGCTGCACAGTAATAATTATTAATGCTGGTCAGAACTCAAAGCTCAAAACCAGACTTGTCCTTCATACAAAAAGTGCCTTACTCAAACAGGGCTGGATTTCCAATTAAGCATGGTAGGCACATGCCTAAGGGCACCAGAATTCTAGGGGCACCTAAAAAAATTGAAAGTTTTCTGCTCCCGAGTCCTGGCTAGGGATGGGGCTGGCGGAGGAAGAGACAGCTCCATGAAGCCCTGCTGAAGCACTTCTAGCAGGGAAGGTAAAGCAGTCCCCTGTGGCAGGGGAAGAGCTCAGCAGTCCAGTGGACAAGAGGGTCCCGAGGGAGCCCAGCCTGGGCAGGCTCCATTCTAGCTCCAGCCTGGCTGATTGTGCTACTCTCAAGAGACCAGAGTCATCCTGGACTGACCCTGGCTGTACTGGTTTGCTCCACCCAGAGGACCCAGTCACCTCCCAGCGGGGCTAGTGTGTGGGGCTGGGGACAGTGCATGGAAGCAGTGTTTTCCCCAGGAATAGAAATTAGTTACTGTGTGTTCAAAAATGCTTGTGGGGGGGGGGAGTCAGGATTGAAGAGGGGTGAGATTGATAGGTAAAGGTCGGCTTTATGGCACCATCCTAAAAACTGAAAAATGTTTCATGACCATTTTATTAGATTTAATTCATTTTTTAAAAATCATCACAGGAATTAAAGTTGGCTACATAAGTCTACTATGGAGCATCATATCTACAGCCTTCTTGGTTTCTTGTTGTATTTTTGCACAACTCTATGAAGGAGCGTCTCGGTTACAGTGCATTCATTTTTGGTGGCTTCTCATGTGTCCGGTACTTCCAGTCCTTCCTGACATGTTTATGATCAGCCAAAAGGCAACTTCTTTCAGAACACAAAATTCTACTGTGTGAAGAACAAGAATGCTCAGCAGTCTGTAGTTGTGGCTGGGACTAGAAAGAGGTGAATACCAGTGGTGTCTTCACATCGTCAATGTCAAGTCCAAGTCGAGCCTCAAGTCACTACAGTTCGAGTCTCAAGTCCCTAAAGTCACTTTCGAGTCAAGTACCAAGTCGAGTCTCAAGTCTTAATTTAAAAAATGTCAAGTCACTTGTATACAAGCCATCAATATCGGCATTTTCGGACAATTTTTTCACCAAGTCGATTTAACAAAATTAGCAAGTCTCAAGTCGAGTCTCAAGTCACAAACAATGAACCCAAGTCGAGTCTCAAGTCAAGTCATCTAGGCGATTTAAGTCAGACTCGAGTTCAAGTTGTAGGACTTGAGTCAACAACTCTGGTGAATACCTGCTTCTTTCATCCAGGAAACAGCCTAAAATTGGGTGGAACCACTAGTGATGATAAGAAGTTGAAGTTAATGTAAGTACCCTAATTAGTCAACTTCTGAAATGAAGTCTTTGCTTCTTCCAGTACATTTTCAATGGATAGCTCTCCGACTGATCCAAGTGTAGCTTCTATTTCTTGGACAGAGAACTAGTATTAGTTGTAGCAGATGCTTGTATTGCATTGTTTAATGATCAAGTGGTTTCAATAGGGGACTTACAAGAGAGAATAGTGGTTGTGTTCTCTGAACTTAGTAGCAAAAGTAGTCCAGCAGACTCACTACTTAGACAAATCCCATCTTGATAGATACTTTCCAAAGCCAATAATAATGGGTGCAGTAATTTTAAGGCAACAGCCAAGGAAGGATCATGAAAAAGCCAGTGGGTTTTCCCAGAATGGACTAATTTGAACTTCAGCCTCCATGTATCTTCTATATTTTCCAAGAGGTTCAGGGCTTGGGGTTTGTTTTTGTTTTTTTGGTTTTGGTTTTTTGGTTTTGTTTTTGCTTTTGTTTTTTTAGTTGGTTGGTTGGGGTTGGGTTTTTTGTTTTTTGAGTTTTGTTGGAAAATATAGTCTAATGAATACAATTAAATGTACAGCTTTTAAAGTGTCTTTTAAAGATTTTTCAGCTCATAATAGTACTTCTTGGAGCAGATGACATCTGTAGTGTGTATAAGAGAGTTACACTTTTCTCTGAGCAAAGTTTCTACTTCACTATATCTTCCAGACAAGTTTGCAGCTCCGTCCAATGTGGAAGCAGCTATCTCTTTGGGGTTCAACCTACAAACATTTAACTCTTCTAAGACGTAGGTTGTCAGAGATGCAGCTGATGTGTCTTTTATAACCTGAACGTCTAGAAATTCATCTACTGGTCTACCACTGACATCAAGATAACGTAACCAGTGACTTAATACTTGATACCCATTTGCACTGATTCATTCATCAGCCACATATGCCAATTTTCTGAATGTGGTAAGAGAATTCTTCACTTTTTCAACTGCTGAGTCTTTCACTGTGGCACTACATGCTTCTTACAAAAAGACAGTGAGTATTTGCTGGTCTGGTCCGAACCTGTGTCCCATTTCAGCATTAACAAATGACAATGCACTTAACACTGGTCTCCAGTTTGTACTGTGTGGTATCTCTTGCTTAAAGAGAAAGTATGATGTGATGCCATGGTTGTTTGAATAACTGTGTCCCCTGCATTTTTAACAGCCTCGTTAAGTACTTCTACAATTGGTTTTGACAATGACTGACTTATAAGGCTCTCTGCATGTCGATACAATCCAGAGAATCGGTGTTTTGTTGCTTTTTCGCATTGTTTGTCGGCATTGGCTTTGCTGATTGGTCTGGCAAACTAGGCACTCCCACTTTTATTATAAAAATCTATGGTATGCTTACATTTTGAATACTGCATGCAGATCTGGTTGTCCCATCTTACAAAAGATGTATTGCAGTTGGAAAAGGTACAGAGATGGGCAACTACCATCTTTTAGCGAATATAACCCGCGGGTTATATTCATTTTTACAAACCCT
>CM057846.1:139441917-139457068 GCA_030068395.1 Apalone spinifera
CCTCTCCCCTTGTAGGTTCCTGTACCAGCTGCTCCAAGAAGCAGTCATTTAAGCTATTGAGAAATGTTCTCTCTGCTTCTCTTCCTGAGGTGACATGTACCCAGTCAATATTGGGATAATTAAAATCCCCCATTATTATAGAGTTTTTATTTTGGTAGCTTCTCTAATCTTCCTTAGCATTTCAATGACACTATCACTGTCCTGGTTAGGTGGTCGATAATATATCCCTACTGCTATATTCTTATTATTGGAGCATGGAATTACTATCCATAGTGATTCTATTGAACATGTTGATTCATTTAAGATTTTTATTTCATTTGATTCTACGTTATCTTTCACATATAGTGCCACTCCGCCACCCACATGGCCTGCTCTATTCTTCCAATATATTTTATATCCTGGTATGATTGTGTCCCACGGATTTTCCTCATTCCACCAGGTTTCAGTGATGCCTATTATGTCAATCTCCTCCTTTAATACAAGGTATTCTAGTTCACCCATCTTATTAGTCAAACTTCTAGCATTTGTGTAGAAGCACTTTAAAAATTTGCCACTGTTTATTTGTCTGCCCTTTCCTGATGTATTAGATTCCTTTGTATGTGGTTGTTTGTCTGCTGTGGCCCCTTGTTTGTCCTTTCCCCTCCTCTCTTTCTCACTACAGCCTAGAGAATCTCTATCAATGGATTCTCCTCTAAGAGAAGTCTCCGTCCGATTTATGTGCTTCTCCGCACCAATCGGCTCTCCCCCATCTCTTAGTTTTAAAACTGCTCTACGGCCTTTTTAATGTTCAGTGCCAGCAGTTTGGTTCCACCACTCTTCCCTACACCATCATTTCATCCATGCATTGAGACTAAAGCTCTGCCTGCCTACTTGGCCCTGCACGCGGAACTGAAAGCATTTCTGAGAATGCCACCATAGAGGTCCTGGATTTCAGTCTCTTTCCTAGCAACCTAAATTTGGCCTCCAGGACGTCTCACCTACCCTTTCCTATGTCATTGGTACCTACATGTATCATGACCACCAGCTCCTCCCCAGCACTACACATAATCCTATTTAGATGCCTCGAGAGATCCTCTTTCTATTCTTTGAAATATATCTCCAACCAACAAGTCCAAGTTACAACCACCTCAGAAGCTAGGACATAGCTCAGTAGGAATTGAACAAAGATAATTAAGGAACATTAATTAGAATTTTGTAAACTACAAGCACAAGGCTAAATACTAGAATGGATCCTTAGTACTGTGTAAATATGGGGCAAATGATGATGATACTTGTGATGTTGTTCATGGGGGTGAACGTAAATATAACCAATCAGGACATAACATTGGATAATCAGGATCCAGTTTCCCAAGAGTGCTCAGCCTAGCCTCCAGTTTTCCATGCATAACCTCTCTGTGTGCCTATCAGCTAAGTATACCCATGTTGTAATATGTACATGTGCTAAACCATTCACACTCAAGTGGATACAGCAATGGGGGGGTGGGATTGTGCATACAGGTTTTGTGTGTATAAAGCATAGTGCACAAAAGCTATGTGTGAAAAAATGGCAAACACGGAAATGGAGGCACCAGTTGGGCTTTCATCTCTGATATTACATTTTAATAGAAATCTTCTGGGTGTGTTACATGGGCACATTTTTTTTATCTCTTTAGTAATGATTACATCCTTATTGGCCTTTGTTCTTTCTTATCTTTATCACCCCCAACCTATACTATCTTACCTCTCCTCTATAACCAATTTCAGACTCTGAATGTGACATGCCCTTCATATACTTTTTCATTTAACTCTGATCTGTCACTTTGTTGAAATTCTGAGCAGGTTTTCATAAAGATCTAATCTAAAAATCAAAAAGTGATTATTCTTTTTCATGCTGGAGGATATGGCCATATCTCATCCTATTATTGAAAATCTAAAGCTTTTTTACACATATATTTTTGACCTTTGCTGTATTTGGAATCAACCCCCAGTGGCAGAGCAAGGCATAGAAGACAGATCTCTTAGCTCCCAACCCTGTACTTTAACTACTAGAACCTATGCGCTATAAATAGAAACATTCACTTACATTTCTAACTGCGAGGGTGTTTGTTTGCAGTTATGGTAGTTTAAAACTATTTTCTAAATCCTACTCTCCCTCTGATCTGATCCTCTTCCCATCCTTAGTAGAATTTCAAGGTCCATTATAACAGTGCTGGCAGCTTTCTGATCTTACCTGCACAGCCTCCACATGAAAAGTTCCCATCAAACAGCTGGAAGTGGCTATTACACCACAGCCAGCCCCATTAGAATACAGGAATCTTAGGAGTCTGTGCTAGTAAAACTCCTGATAATTCAAATATTTCAGGAAACAAGCACACACATTTTAAATGTATTATCATACACCAGGCACGCAGGAGTTCAGCGTTCCAAAGACAAAATGAAGTGGCACTTCTCAGTTATAAAAATGCAGGGCCCAATTCACCTGTCAGTGGCAATCAGGAATCATTCAACTGAAGCCAAGGGAATTATAATAATGTAAAAGTGGTGTAGGGGGAGAAACATTCCCCCAAATGGTCACCATTAAAACAATAGGATAGCACTTCACTGAGGATTTCAAACATGTATCCACAATTAGCAGGTAAAATGCTCTTGTTGCTACACTGTGCCCCTGGGAAACAAGCCTGCTTGAATAAGTGTGAATAAAAGGGCAGGGGAAAGGGTCTATATATGTATGTCTATGATGCAATGCATCAGCGCCAATAGCATGATTACCTGGCAAGTCACTATGTGGCAAGCCAGGGAGTGACTCCACAGCATACCAGCTTGCTGCGCATTAGCTCCTTTGAGGACACTGCTAGAGTACCACGAAAGTGCCACCCCGCCGCTTGGCCTTCCACTTTGAGACAGCAGGCTGCTAAGCTGCATTCTTGCACTTTCATTGTGCTGCAGCAGCGTCCACAGGGGATGTTTGTTGTGGCACTGGGGCTGGAATGAGGGGTGCTGGAGGGGCTGCTGTACCCCCTGGCGTGCAGTGATTTCCATCATAAACAGGATTTACAGTTTAGTTCAATGGCTCTCAGCACCCCCCCTCCCCACTACACAACTTGTTCCGCCTCCCCTCCCCCCGCATTGCTGTGAGCGGCAAACGGGTGAGAACACAGATTCACACCCTGGCTTGCGACGCAGCATCTCGTGACACAGACGCGCCTTTCAAGTGTGACTTAGCCATAGCCAAGCTATTTTCTGAGGGAAGGAGATGAAAGGTGTCACAGGGCCCTTGGCAGGCTGCCCTGCCTAAGACCCTTGTCTGGTCCCCTGAGTGCAGCCCTGTCCAGGGATGAGCCCAGGCCTCCACTTCTCCCTGGGGTGGGATCAGTGATACAAGTAAACAAAATGTCTTGCCGGTACAGCGGCGAGGACATACCAGCTAAGGGGGGGAGGGGGCAAGTAAGCCCCCTTGCAGCCCCCATATTGTTCTGCTCTGCCCCAAGCCCAGGACCCTCAAGCTCTTCTTCTCCACTCCCCACCCCATGTTCCTGGACCTGGGGGGGGGGGGGGGTACTGCAGCCAGAAGAGCTGCTGGCAGTTCTGCTCCTTTCCCCGCTGCCCCTACCTGAAGGGAAAGGAGCAGGACTGCCACTGGCATCCCCTGCCCCCTTCCACAGAGTTGCTGTGTCTCTGTATAAAGAGTAGGGCTGGCAGTTCTGTTCCTTTCCCCATTGGGAGGGGTGGTGGGAAAGAGAGAAGAATGACAGCAGCTTCCCCAGCTGCCGTAGCGCTCCCAGCTGTACCCCCAGACCCAAGTCTGTTCACAGGCAGCTCAGTGTAGGATTGGGGGTGATCAGCAGGGAGTCTTTCTGATACGTGGTACCAGCTAAAAATAACTTGCTGTTATATGACATTCCAGACCGTACTAGCCCACTTGCATCACCACAATGCAACTACTCACTGACTAGGTCTCCAGGTCACAGTTCCCTGGCTGCCAGCTGTGTTATGCAGCAGGCTGAATGGAGGTTGGACTCTGCCCTAGCTCTCCTTCAGGAGCCTGTGGTCAGTAATCATATGTAGTGACACAGAAACAGTTTCTCCAAATCCGAACGTAACTCACTCTACCCAAATGGTACAGAGAATTGGAATTAGAAACAACAAAGAACTATATGCCTCTTGTGTTACCTACACGTGGCATTATTCTCATGCTGTAGGTGGACCCAATTTAGCCATGCTGTCCCTGCATCTCTGGGCACAAGGTTAAAACTAGCTAGCTTCAAGCCCTGGTTCTCAAGTCAATTGATGCATGTGTCTGCCTCAGTGCACGCTGGCTCTGTGTTCCTGTGAGTCACTAACTAAGCTGACCTCTTCCCCCTTCCCTGTCTGCCTGGGCACCTTTTTAATCCCTCAGGGCCTTTTGATCTCAGCCCTAGCCTTGGGAAGAGAAAAATGCCCTAAATAAAATGGTGCCAGACAGTTAGGTTCTTCCTCCAACACCCTTTTATAGCCTCCTCTGATTAAACTCTATTTATTTGGTCAGATAGCACTATAAAAATTAACAAGTCACGCCTAATATTCCTAAGCAATATCAGACTCCTTGTAACAAAAAGAACACAACGTTTTCTCTAAAATCTAAGCTTCCATTTTAAAACTCTTTTGTCAATCAAAAATGAAAGTGAGAGCATCTCTGAGAAGGAATAACTAAAACTGGGCACTACCTTCTGCAGGACTGATTTAAGAAATGATGTATTGTTTCTGATCATTGGCATCTGTGTCATCATGGGCTGAATTGTGAGGGATTGTGGGCTGATATTAGAATGCTTTGTCCCAATTTTGCAAAGCACTTAAAAACATGCTTTGAGACGTTAAGTAGGTGCATTGGGCTGAACCTTAACCGCAGTTAGAACTGGTTGGAAATGGAATTTCCAACTGCAATGGTATCGGCACCAGCCTCTCTTAAGCATCTGCTCTCTGGCTGACAAGTGCCTGCAATCATAGAATCATAGAACACTAAAGGTCATTGAGTTCAGACCCCTGCCCTCACGGCAGGACCAAGCACCGTTCAGATCTCCCTGACAGATGTCTGTCTAACCTGCTCTTAAATATCTGCAGTGATGGAGATTCCACAAGCTCCCTAAGCAATTTATTCCAGTGTTTAACCACCCTGACAGAAAGTTTTTCCTAATATCCAACCTAAACCTCCTTTGCTGCAGTTTGAACCCACTGCTTCTTGTTCTTTCCTCAGAGGCCAAGGAGAACAATTTTTTCTCCTTCCTCCTTATAACACCTTTTTAGATCCTTGAAAACTGTTATCATGTCCCCTCTCAGACTTCTCTTTTCTAAACTAAGCAAGCCCAATTCTTTCACTCTTCCCTCATAGGTCATGTTTTCTAGACCTTTAATCATTCTTGTTGCTCTTCTCTGGACCTTCTCAGGTTTCTCCACATCTTTCTTGAAATGTGGTACCCAGAACTGGACACAATACTCCAACTGAGGCCTAATTACTCAGCTTTGAATGGAGCAGCACTCATCTTCACAGGCACCTCCTTTCAGGTCAGTTATAAGCCTGCTTTTATTTCAGTTCTTACAACAGAACGGCACCCAACTCTTATAAATGCCTCCTGGCTGCTGGGTCTTTTGGTGGGTCTCCAGTGACTTAGCCTTCTGGCTGAGTTACACGCACTGCTTTCCCTTCTGTGTTATATAGTTTCTAGTTCTTGCTCATAGGCCTGGTGTGGACTGTAGCACCAAGGTTTACTCCTCAGAAGCACTGACTTCTTTAACAGCCCAACAGAGTCCCTTCTCCTTACCCTACTTCATGTTCTTGCCTGGTCTCAGACTTCAACCAGACAAGCAAGGCCAATCATGGTATCATCGCCTGGATTGACTAAATTCTTTTTGGTTCAGACTGCCTGCACTGACCAGTCCAAGGTCCTGCTTCTCAGTCATCCAGGCACCCCATCTTCAGCAGCCATGCTCCCAGTTCTCCCTCTTCAAACTCTAGGCAGCAACTGAGCTGCCTGCTTCTGCTGCTTCCTTTTATGTGTCCCTTTTAGCCCCTGATTGGTCACTCCAACAGCCCTTCTGGCTGCTTCCCTACAGTCACTGTAGGCCTCATGGAGGACTTTCCCTCTTCCCTTTTCTGGGGTAGAGTAAGGCAGGAATTCAGGGACTCTATCAGGGGGCATCCAGACCTAGTCCACCCTATCACACTACCCACATGACAAATTCTGATATTTCAGCATTTGCTTATAGTCCAGATTAGAACGATAACTTGAAATTGCATTTGTATGTGTGTGTAATAGAAACTCTGAAAAATCTGATTTGGAAACATCAAAGCGTTTTGATAAAGTCAAATGGTTTCACTTTGATAATACTGCAACATTTCATTTTGAAAAAGTAAAAACATTTTAATATTATCAAAATGTATTACCATATCATACATATTATACAACAAAGCAAAATGGAATAAAATGCTAAAGCGAAACTGCATCTTTTACCTATTCAAAACCAAATGTTTTGACAGCACTGAAATATAACAAAGTCAAAATGATTCTTTTTGACATTTTATATTAAAAATGTCATTAAAATCAACATGTTGCCACACAATGTTTAGATTTTGACAAAACTGCATTTTCTAACAGAACACTTCCATCAAAAATATTTCATTCCCCTCTAAACCGTGTTGAAGTCCAGGGGTGTTTTGCTGTTGATTTCAATAGGGTCAAAATTTCACACATTGATTTCACTTGGGCTATGTATGTGCTTAAAACTAAATGCATGCTTATGAACTTTGTTGAAATGAGTCCTTAGTGACTAAAGCTCAGTACAAGGCAAATGATCTTATCTTCATCCTGGTTGCCAATGTAGCACATCCAGGCACATACAATGGTAAACCAAATTCTCAGCTCCCAGGTATGTAGGGAGGTGACAGAATATTTTCTTTTAATATTAATAGAATCCTATCTACCAGTTTCATGGTGTCATAAGGCACAGTGAGATTACTGCATTCTATTCTTACCATACATGGAAAAATCATAAGCGAGGCTACAAGGAGTCTGAAAATCTGCATACTTAAGAATAAAGGATCAATTATGCAGATCAAAGAGTGTCTGCTCTCTCCAATTACGATAACAAAGCCAAATAACACAGTAACATTTAAAAGTCAGAACTCACCAAAGGCACGAAAGTACACTGCAGGCACCACCATTTATAGACACATGCACCCATGGTATTATTTAGCACTGCCAGTTCAGCCTATGTGTTTTTCCAGGAAGCAAATATAAATACTCCCACAAAACGATAAAAGCTAAATATAAGCTTCTTTGACAAGTGGTATTGCCTGCCCTCTTCCTCCGTTGTGATAATGAGAGAGCATTTTTGCTAAAATGGGAAAACAAATGAGTATATTCCTTGCTTCTCCCGTTCACTGTCCTCTCCTTGAGCACGTGGCTCAGCACAATGTTAGAGAAAACATTTTTGCGGGAGCTCTTTGTTAAAAGCATTGGCAAGGCTTCCTTGCCTGAGTATGAGTTTCTTTGTCTACCAATTCTGGCCTCTACTTTTAACAATAGATTTGGAAACAAAGGTAGATTATTGTGGCTATCTGGGTGACTTGGATGAGCACTGATATAAAGAGACTGCTGAGTTTCCCTGACCATCTCATGTGTGCTCTTATGTGAAATAACACACCAGCTGGAGCATCTTATTAAGGGCTAAAAAAACCCTCAGAATGTTAAAGCAAACTAAAAAGGTATCTTATTTTTAAACCGTATTAAGCATTTTTAAGGGAAAGTGGGAAATGATATTTCAGACATGAATCATCAAACACAGATAACTGCAAAACAGCATTGAAATTTTCAGAATGATCACTCAAGAGCTGCTTTATTTTCTTTAAACGAATGTTGATTTTTGGTACATTAACTCGGTATTTTTGGTCTCAATAAGTGGAAAATATTTTCTGCTTGCAACTGTTTTATGAACACTACCACAAGCTTTGCAGTTTCATTCATCCAAGCAGATCATCATGTTCAAAAACACATATAAAAAAATTACAAATTGTTGAGGGGACTGGATGGTTCAGAAGACTGTTAATGAGACATTGGGGCTTTCATCTCAAGAGAACTATTGGAAGCTGAACAGATCAAAACTATTATTCTCAGGGTCATACAATAGCAGCCCATATGAAACAACATGGGGCAGAGATCAGTGCTCCATTGAGTTCAGTGCCCCATTGAGTTAGACACTGTACAGACACATAAGACAAGACAATCCCTGCTCCAAAAGCTTTTAATCTAAGGAGGCAAGGCATACAACAAATTAGTATCCCATTAAGAGACTTGCCCAAAGTGACAATGGAATGCTGTGGCAGAGTTGGAAACTAAAGATCTCCTGTATACCAAATACCTCAAACCACAAGACCAACCTCCTTCTCAGAAAGGGCTCTCTTTGATTCTATTGGGGTTAGGATCAATCAGGACCTTGATGGGCTCAGTTTAAAAAAATGAGAACAATGTCAGACAAATAAGTTACACATAATGTTCATGGGTGGCAGGGACAGCATCAGTGTTTTCCAATTTTCTGAGTCAATGGCCTGATAGAACTTGCAGGGGCATTACACTGAGAACTGATGGAGATCAACTACAAATCAATGGAGTTAACAGCAACATACATAGAGATGAGTCAGGCCCAGTTAATGTTGTTCACTTTAGCGCTGGCGGTACCATGATTGGAAACCATGCACTAGCTTTTGATGACTATGGGTTTGTCACTTAGGGTAGTAAATCAGAATGAAAGAGTTAAGTAGGTGCTTAAAATTATGTCACTCTAGTTTTAGGAGAGTCTACCTGGAGGTCTCCCAAACTCCTGATGTCCTAAATGACAGTTAATCACTTCTGGTGTCCTTCCCTGTTGATTGTAGCAGCACACATTTGCCTCAGCACCTTTGGGATTTGTGTTGCATTACAGATCCATCAACAATTTGCTGCACACTCTATATTATTGCACAGCTGCTGAAGCACACATTTCTCTGTCAGGCTCAGGTGACGTTCTAAAGTTGCCTGCAGTTTAAAATCTTGTTAATGTTGGCACTTTCCATAAAAACACTGCAGTGACAATGGACTGAGCAAGTCCTGCTAACTTCAGTGACTGTCACATACCAGGGTATTCAGGGCACAATATCGGCTTCCCTTTCCTCACATAACATCAAGGCAGGGGCATTGCCAACACATGTGACATTGTTCCTGGAAATAAAATTATGTCCAGGCCATGGACAATATGGGATGGGTGGCATTATGGTGACTAGCTTCAATAGTACATTACCATACTGGTATGCCCAATATGACTGACCAACAGGCCTGATTCAAAGTCCATTAAATTCAGTGGAAAGTGACTTCAATGAGGTTTGGCTCAGTATGAATGATTTAAGCCATGGCTCTCAGAATTCATTTTAAACTTGGTTTTTTGAAGAGAAATCAACTTTTTGAACGATTTAAGGGGGACTGACATCACTTCAACAGAGAGAGGCTCAAACCAAAGACAACTATATTAAAAAATAAGAATAACTTAGACTAAGGAGACCAGGAATGAAATGTTACAAAACTGTGCAATTATGATCACATGCTGAATGCTAAAGAAAATACAAACTATATTTCAGTTGTTGGCTGCTTGTTAGTTGTGTGGTTCTATATTACTACTTTAGCATATTGCTATGTCTAGACTGCACCACTTTTCCGAAAAAGGGATGCAAATTAGACACCTCGCAATTGCAAATGAAGCGGGGATTTAAATCCCCACCACTTCATTTGCATAAACATGGCTGCTGCTTTTTTCCGACTCGGAACTTTGCCGGAAAAAAGCGCCAGTCTAGATGCGGCTCTTGTGGAAAATAAAGCCTTTTCCGAAAGATCCCTTATTCTTTTTTTTAAAGGGAATAAGGGCTCTTTCGGGAAAGGCTTTATTTTCCGCAAGAGCCGAGTCTAGACTGGCGCTTTTTTCCGGCAAAGCTCCGAGTCGGAAAAAAGCGGCAGCCATGTTTATGCAAATGAAGCGGCGGGGATTTAAATCCCCACTTCATTTGCAATTGCGATGTGTCTAATTTGCATCTCTTTTTCGGAAAAGGGGTGCAGTCTAGACACAGCCACTGTGTTTAATTATAACTATATGAGTTGTCCTGTTAATTATAGGATTAGGGCCTTACTTTTTCAGACTCCCCTCTCTTTCCCACCTGTATTTTATGCCTTCAGAAACTAAAATGGAATATACATCAGAAAACCACATCAGGCTGGAGAAACACTGGAGGAAGGTAATGGAGAAGATAACACAATGTACTTACATTAAAGTGGTAATATGACAAATGGCTAAGCAGTTTCTGCACTCTCTGAGATTTATGAAAAGTAGTTTGACAGACTGTCACCCAAAAATCAGATTAGATTAAAAAATGTCCAAGTTCTAGGAGTCCCATTTAGAGCTGAGTGAGCTATTTTATTGAGTAATTTTTCTGATGATTTCCCCCTCTTTTTTCTCTTCCCGAAATATCCTCAAATAGATTTTTTTAAAAAAAATCTCCATTACTCAGAATAAATTGCCCAAACATTTCTATGAATAATTCTTGATCTGTATCTTATTTCTAAAAGAGGTTTGCTGAAAATATTTAACATTCAAAATCAGAGCTGTTTTGAAATAGCCACTTAAATCACATGGGATTGATTATATTCCCTGAGTTAATGAGCATAACTTCTGCCATCACAATTAAGGTGTCAGTTCTCATGCTGACAAACTCAAAATTTGCTTCCCATGAATGTTGTCCATTATTTGCTTAGAAATCACTGCTGCCATAATAGTTCCTTACAGTAAATTGGTTCACTAGAAAATTTGGAAACAGTTAATTCAAGTGGAGCATGAAAGCAAACAATGATAATTCAAGTTTCCTATATATAACATATATGAATATTGATTATAGAGATAAATACAGTGAATATTTTCTCAAATAAAAATGACTTATCTTTGTTTTCATGCCCTATTTGAGACACTTTCTGCACGTGTACTGGCAAACAACATTTTCAGAAGCGTTACTTAGCTGTAGCACAGAGGTGGGTAATAAGCGACCCATGGGCCAGACGCTATTTGCCAGGTTTAGCCCCTGGTAGCCTCCCAGACCCTTTATTTATCAGTGCATCTGCATGTACTGGTAAATAAATCAGCCATCTCCGTTCCCAGCCAATGGGAGGTACAAAAAGTAGTATCCTGGTCTGTGCCCACTCCCATTGGTCAGAAACAGCAAACTGCAGACAATGGGAGCTGCAAGTGGCCATACCTGCAGACACGCAGGTAAATAAAATATCTGGCAGCTCACCAAGGGCTAACCCTGGCGTCCAGCCTGCGGGCCACATAGCCACGTCTACACTGCAGAGCTATTTTGGGTTACCAGAAGGATCCCGAATTAGCTATTCCACGTCTTTTGAGCAAGCCCATTATTAGGAAATATAACGGGCTCGCTATTCTGATGTCCCGGTAAACTTCGTTCCATGAGGAGTAAGGGATGTTTCAGAACAGCATTCTATTTCACAATTTGGCAAGTTGTCTAGCTTATTTCGAGCTCCAGGTGCAATGTAGATGTACCCTCATTGCTCAGCCCAGTGTAGAAGGATGTTACTTATAAACGAGGAGCAAATAACCTGCAGTCACCTGAATCACATGGTTCTTCCCTACCACATGCTCCCTCTGCTAAGGGTTTTTACCTCGCTGTTCCCCTCTGGAGAACTACAATTCCCTGAATTCTCTTCTAAAGCACTGGGGGGTCCTCTGGCAGGTGTGTTGGGGGGTGGGATGAGCAGCATCCTGTTACAGACAGAGATTATGCCTGTTGGAAGCGAAATACCTTGCCCAGCTTCTTCATGCAAGGGGGGAGCGCACATTCACAATCCTTGGGCCAGTGCAATATTGCTGCCCCTGCCTTGAAGGCAAGTGTACAAGGTTAAAGTGTCACGGCTGAGGCCCCTGTGGGACACAGAGTGGCAGCAACCCAGGAACTGTGATTGTCTGTGGCCCATGTGGGGACCACAAGAGGAGAGACACTCCTTGTGTTCTCCTCCATGGACGAAGCAGACAGCAAATTTAAACCGGAATGTAGCTTCTCAAAAGTGGGCCAAATTTTCCCTTCACATTCCCTCCTGCAGTCAATAGAAAATGGGCACCTGTACTTTGGGGAGACATTTGGATCCACATGCTTGCTTCTAACTCCAGACAGTCTATTTACAGCGACAGACCTGTCCTTGCAGAATAGCGGGAGAATCACTCCCACCCGCTGAAATATGCAGGGAAGAGGGAGGAGGAGCTGGGACCATGGCTGTCCCTTGCGTGCCCTCCCCACAAGCACATAGCATAGGACTGTGCTCCAAGGGCAGACCAGTCTGCACTGATCCACCACCCACATACCAGGTGCTTTAAAGAGACTCAGCATCTTCTGGGCTCCCACAGGGCTGGGGTGGCTGCGTGCCGCTCTGTAGTCAAGGCTTTGTACAAACGGAGCCTATCCCATGTAAGAAAGCACTTTTCAGAAGCACTGAGCACTCACAACTTCACCTGATGTCAGTGGGGCTGGGGATGCTCAGCATGGCTGAAAGCCTGCACCTTACAAGCCTTGCAGTCATAGCGAGTCCAAGTAATGGAGATTTGCCATGAATGTAACAGTTTGTCTAAAGGATTCCAGGAAAAATAATACAGGTTGAACCTCTCTCAACCAGGACTCTGGTCTGGCAACATCCGTGATCCAGCAAGACCACGGATGTTCCAGGACCAGACTCCTGTTAGAGGCTGGCAACTGGGAGCCCTGTGGGCCAGCAAGGCAGCAAGTTGCTAGCTGCCAGCTGGGCCAAAAGCCCAGCACACTGGGAGCTAGGCTGGAGTTGGGCTGCCCAGCATGACAGGGAAGTGGTGGGAGAGGATGACTGGCAGGGCAGGGGAGCTGGCAGCAGTGGGGGCAGGGAGGTGGGGGGCAGCTGGCAGGCCAGGGTTGGGGGGAACAGTACCAAAGGGGTCAGATATGACCTTCTCTGGTCTGGCAAAATCCCTCATCCAGGACCAGTCAGGTCCTGAGGGTGCCAGACCAGGGAGGTCCAAGCTGTACTCAAGAGCAAAGAATTTTGCATGCCAGCCCTAAACCAGGGCCTATAACCTGTTACGGACAGGTACGGAGGCATTCTATGGTTACATCTCCACTCCACACGCATGTTGATGGGGAATAAGGCACGTGTAGTGACACACCACAGTGAAAAGCAAATTGCGTCCACACTGCAGCGTATAGGTATCCATGCCAGTGAAAGACTCGGGCAGTGGGGATGCAGTGGGAAAAAGACTTCTGCAGCCCCCTGCTGTCAGAGCCGCTCACTGTTGCGAGGACAGGCCAGGGGCAGAGAAGGAGAAAGCAGCAGGAAGAGGAGGAGTGAGCTGGTGGAATTTTTCCCTGCTGCCTCCCTCTGCCAGAGCCTTTCCCAGCTCCTGGACTCTCCCCGTGGCAGTGGCTTCAGCAGTGGGATGCTACGTGGCTAACAATAGCAATGGAGTTGAGGAGACATGTCTTGGGCAAATAGGGAGCCATGTACAACATACATCCAGGAACATACCTATACACTTCAGGTGCATCTTTACTTGCCCAGGCAGCACCTCACCATCTATGCTGCTAGCTGTAGTTATGCTATGGGTGGAGCCCTGCAAATCCGCAGATATCTGCTTTATATCGACCTATTTCCACATCCACAGATATGGGTGCAGATATCCATGGCTCATTTTTGCAGCTAAGAATGCAGATGCAGATTTTGTATTTAGAACTCTGCAAATCTGCAGATATCCATGGATATCCATGCAGCTGCAGATGTGGATTTGCATATCAATTTTGTATCTCTACAAGGCTCTAGCTATGGGGGCTGCCCATGCATGTACACCACCAAAAGAAATGTGCTGTGTAGATGTACTAAGTATCTTTGCACCTCCTAGCAGAAAGTAATAATAATACTTAATTTATGCCAATTCAATCACAATGATCCATAATGAACGGGGTTTAATACCTTGGTTTTGACATATTCCTCCAAACAAGCCATCCTGATTAGCCCTCTCTAGGCTGACACTTCTGCTAAGTTGAAAGACTCTCCACAGGAAAGGAGGAAGCACAAGAAGTGTAGCCTCTCAGCTGAGACAACTGCATGGAACTCTTCAGTCCACTTGGCAAAGACATGCTATTTGTTAGAAGCTTGATTTATTTCTGATGATGAAGCGAAAAGGGAGCATCGATTAAGCAATCCAAGCAGAGAAAATTCTACACAGAATCGAGAGCTTTCAGTCTAACCGCTGGGTTCAAGGCTTTAGAATGTGCGTCTGTGTTTGATGCTTGAAGTTACAGCTATTCTTAACCCTCAGAGGCAGCAGGACAGTGAGTGATGTCAAGCCAACGTTGTAACTCACAAACTGATTTTAACTGTGTACGGCAAAGTAGGATGAAATGATGGAGGAGGAGGAAGAGGTTTGCAACACCACACTTCTATATAAAATATTGCTACTGTGGGATTTTCTTTTGTCATCATTGAGAGTGGAAGGGGACAGGCAGCTCCATTGCCAATTGTGACAAAGCTCCTTCTCCGCCTTGGTGGGTTCTATCCTTTCAGGCGGACTGCTCATCTCAGAGGCTCATGACAACCCTCAGTTTAGCTGCTTTCCCTGGGGCACAAACTTGCCATTTATTAGCCACTTTCATCATTGCCCAGCATGGGGAAAAGAGAGACCAAACCCTATAGTCTCTGCTGCCCCTCTAAATGGTTCAGGGACGGAACAGACCCTTTCCCAAATTAGTCCTTCTGCTATGATGCATCCCATTCTCTGGATAAACTCTCCTGTGGGGAATAGGGAGTTGATGGGGGCAGCGGGGAGAACCTAGGCCTGCCATCTACTCCAGATTCCAGACTAGGAACCATGTGATAGCAGCTGCCTGTAATGTCCCCAGCATCTGCTGTGACACAACTATGATTCCTAAGCCACTTCTCCATGGTCCTCCCCAGCACCTCCCTTTACTGCAGACTCTTCTTCCTGGTACTTGATAGTGTTTGTTCCTCCCAGGCCTTTCACAGCACCTTCTAACTCCCTCAGGGTATGTCTACACTAGCCCCCTAGCTCTAACTAGGGAGGCTAATGTAGGCAT
>CM057846.1:139485949-139515461 GCA_030068395.1 Apalone spinifera
CCCCCCCCCCCCCCCCCCCAATCTTCAGTGAGTGTTGCACCCTGATCTGCAACTTGCTTAGTAAACCCAGACTTTTTCTCCCCCCAGGTGGACGTGTCCTTCTGAAAAAGGCAAGTTTACATATTCTGTGGTGGTGGTTCTTTAAATCAGAGCCAGATGGGAAAGCTTAGTTCACAGATGTTGAACTGCTCAGAGCACTTGATGGTTAGAACATGATGACTTTTCTTTCTCCACCCTCAAAAATGGGAAATGGGAGAGACAGAAGGAAATTCCCTCTCAAGGAGAATTCAGAAATATTTTTCCTGTAACACAATCTGTGGCTACCACTTTATCTAGTTAATGTGATCTAGAACAGGCTGCAGTGTGGCAGAGGTAGGACCATCGCTCCAGATTGCACCCATTCACATCAACGCCTGAATTTGGCCTTTCATCAGCCGTGTTTTGACTCCATTATATTTGTTAACTGAATCTCTGTAATGGAAGAAGCTTAGTAAGGGTACACTACATTTGTTATGCATAGGGTTTTATGCTGACAAAGGACTGTGCCTCATGAAGTTCCTTGCAGGACTGTAATATTTTGCAGAAATTTGGGAGTATTTTCTAGTACAGTTGCCTATTGGACAGTGCTGCCTTGTATGTAACTATATGTACATTACTGTATATTTTTAACATTTTGGCATTTGGCTTCCACTTGAGATTTTGTTGAGTATGAAATGCAGAATTAAACAAATCCTGTATATAGTGCTGACTTAGGAACACATTTAACGGAGCAGTTTGAACAAAGGAATTGTATCTTAATGCAATTTAAAAAATGCTAGAGTAGAGGAAAGGAAATGCAGTTTACAGTACACTATAAATTAGTGACCTAATAGCTGTAATATATGGGGGGGGGAAGGTTATGCGCGCCTAAAACATATTTACTGAGAGAAGTTCATGTAGGGTTTTACTGTGTTACCTTCTTTCATCTGTAGATAACAAAACCGACAGAGAAAGGATATGCCCTTACTGTTTCCAGTTTCTGATTCCTGATAATCACAGAGTTCGTCTCAAACCCAAGATGAAAGTGACTCCACGGATACAGAAACTTCTTAATCGGGAGGCAAAGAACCATAAACTCAATTTGAAACAGACAAAGCTTTTGAAAAAGTACAAGGCCTCAAGAAGTGTTCTGGTAAGATTGCTATTCCAATCAACAGGAACTGGGTTTGTTCTTTCTCTAGAGCCTTTATTTCCCTCACAGTGAAAGGGAAGAAAAGATCAGGAGACTTTTCTCTTTATAAATTGAGTTTGCCATCCATCAGATTATTTCACCAGAACATAACTTTTTCTATGTAATTTTCTTGTTGGGGTAATTTCAATTCCAATATACACAGAAGGGATTTTAAAACAAAAAGCTTGAGTTTAACAACGAAGAAATGAGAAAATGGCAGGTTGAAAAATCCTCAAACATCCAAACACATTGCTGCAAAAATGTTCAGGTTTAGCAATCTGCATATTCTAAGATTTAACTTTAAAAAAAAAAAAAAGGCCACTTATCTTTTTGTTGTGACCATTCCCCATATAGACTGAATTGTTAGTCGATTTGTGCAGTCTCCAGCAAAAGTAGCAGCAGCAAAGATTGATAACTTACTCTTCACTCAAGAGTGTTATGACCTGCAGAGCCTTCTTCCTTAGCCATTTGAGGTATATGTGCACCATGTTTTGGAACTAGGGATGTAATCGATTAGTTGATTATCTGATAAGCAAAAACTTATTTAGTAGTCGACATACTAGTCGAGTAGTCCCTTCCCCTCCCCTCGTTGCCTCTATCAGAAAGAGGCAGCGAAGGGGGGGCGGGGCTTAAAAGCCAATTCCTCCAGCTCCGTGGGAAGGGTATAGTGGTGGGAAGGGTATAGTGGCGGCATTCCATCTCTGAAATGTACAAGAGTCCCTGCTGGGGCTCTTGTACATTTCAAAGGTGGAAGCCACTGCTGTGCCTCCACCCCCTCCCATGGAGCTCCTGAGGCTCTTGTACATTTCAAAGTGGAAGCACCACAAGGAGCCCAGAGACAGTGGGGGACTCCCCACTGGGCCTGGGCTCCATGCAACCTTTCACTCTTTGAAATTCATAAGAGCCTCTACTGGGACTCTTGAACGTTTCAAAGGCGGAACGCCACATGGCACTTCTGCCTTTGAAATACAGCAACTGTTCCCAGCTGCGCCCCTGCCCCTTCTCCCCATGGAGAGAGTGCTGGGGAGAAACGGGCTATTAAACCGGTTTCCCCCCAGCACTGGATCCTGCTCCTCCCTCCCCCCCTTGCTGCCTCTCTGACAGGCAGCAAGCGGCGGGGAGGAAGCGACTAGTCAAGTCACTAGTCCACTATCCGATAGGCATTTGCTTATTGGCTAATTGACTAGTTGTTTACATCCCTAATCCATAGACCATTTTTGTTGGTTTGTTTTGTTTCTTTTAATTGAGTGTAAACTGCCTGAGAAGCCTCTGATGTCTCTCAAACAATCTTAGGGAAAATCGAGTTGGATGGCTGTTCGTATGAGACTTTCCTGACCAGTGTTTGATATTATGTAGTGAATAGCTAATCTGTGACTTCTTGTTTGTGGAGTACAAAGTGGAAATTATCCAGCAAGGAGAAAAAATGAATTGGCTTCCTTTGTCTACGGGGTTACACTACTCATTTTTACCAAAGGGCAGTTTTATTACCAATAAAAGGTGCTGCAAACCAACATGCATAAGGAAAGGCCTCAGAATGCTTTCTGAGCTAAACGTTTCCCCTCAGGTGTAACTGCAAAATAATTTCATTACAATAATGAAAGTAGTCATAAAGGGGAAAGGAAAGACATTGGTTGACACTAAACAAAGTAAACAGTGCTAATGTGTCATTTTACTGCATGATCTCCATTGTATTCTGGAACAATAAAAATGGAAAAGTGCATAAGATCTGAGATAGAAATGTAGCCGTGTTAGTCTGGTGTAGTTGAAACAAAAAACAGGACTGTGTAGCACTTTAAAGACTAACAAGATGGTTTAATAGGTGATGAGGTTTCGTGGGCTAGACCCACTTCCTCAGATCAAATAGTGGAAGAAAATTGTGTCAACCATATATACCAAAGGATACAATTTTAAAAAATGAACACATATGAAAAGGACAAATCAAATTTCAGAACAGAAAGGGGATTGAGGGAGGGGGGAGGTAAATGTCTGTGAGCTAATGATATTAGAGGTGATAATTGGGGAAGCTATCTTTGTAATGGGTGAGATAATTAGCGTCTTTATTCAAACTTGAGTGTAAAGTGTCGAATTTAAGCATGAATGACAGTTCAGAGGATTCTCTTTCAAGTGAAGTCTTAAAAGGTCTTTGAAGCAGGATGTAGGTAATCAAGTTGTTGAGACAGTGTCCTTTCTGGTTGAAATGGCAAGAAACTGTTTTTTCTTTGTGATCCTGTCTGATATCTGTTTTGAGGGCATTGATCCTTTGGCAAAGTGTCTGAGACATTTGTCCAATGCACATAGACGGACACCTTTTGGCACATGATTGCATAAATTATATTTCTGGATGCGCAGGAATATGTGTTCTTGATCTTATAACTCACTTGGTTAGGTCCAATAATGGTATCAGCAGAGTGAATATGTGGACAAAGCTGGCAATGGGGTTTGTTGCAAGGGAAGGTACCAGGGTTGGTATTAGTGAAGCACTCATGCAGAGAATAACTATATATACTTTTAAAGTAGTGATGGAGGGACAAACAAATGTTTTAAAACAGTCACGTAGACAGATGTCTTATTAAATAAAGATGACACTCCACTGGATACAATGTTGACTCTTCAGAGCATGTCCTGGCAGACTGGACACCTGCCTACGAAATGAGGAAACTATTGATTATAATTTCCTCTTGCAGAATTTAACAGTAGAAATGCAAAGCACCAAGAATATAAGATTGGGTTGAGAAGAATCATAGTTATTAACTAGTATCACTTACACGTAACAAATAGACACTTTAGAAAGACACAGTAAAAAAAAAAAATTTCTCCCCTCTAAATTTTAGTTTCCATTTGAAAGGCACACAAACTAATGTGAACTAGGAAGTTTTGCTTTTATTATTCACTGATGTGAATAATATTCCAAACATTTAGGCTAGATTTGAAGAGCTGTCATTTTTAGACAGGTGATATTCAGTGTGTGTTTTCCTATTCCAATAATGTGGGTGGATACAACACTTTGTGGTCTTGCCCAAGCAAACTGAAGTCATGATATTTAAGGAGTGAGTAGATGACAAGGTGTACCTGTACAATTATGTTTAAAAGAAACAAAACCACCAAATATTGATGTACAGTGACTTGCAGAGCTTTAACAAGTTTTTAAACAAAAATGTACTTTTGTTTTCTGGCAGGACAGATTGTCAGGATGTAGCAGGCATCCATATGTGAGCTGCTTAGTTTGTGGTCCATTGTAATATCTATGCAATGTCCTTGAATTGGGATTTTAAAATAGTAATAATACCTTCTGCTCTGTTTCAGACAGACTGACAGTCTCATTAAGATCTGTCCAGGTTCAGATCAAGATTGACTTGCATACTTACTATGATTTGGTGTGCAATTTGCTACTTAGATTGCGCTTGAAATGTTTCTGGTATTATGTACTCAAAATACTATCAGGAACTGACAGCTCCCACAGTTACCATTGTAGAGCCATATAAGCTCCTGCTGTGGAAGATGACACTTTAGGAACAAGGCTGACTAGGATTTAGACCAACAAGCTGACAGGCTATGTTTGCAAGACCTTTCTTAGCCATTAGCAATATTTTATATCTTGGTTTCAGCAAACTGCTAACTTTGCAATTTGCATATCATTACTTATTATACTTTGCAGAGTTACAAAACTGCTAGAGGCATCATCTGTTGAATCTTTCTTTCCAGATCTTTCATCTTTTAATTGAAGATCAATTATAAAAGATATTTTTGCCTAAGCCATTGGTTCCCAAACTTTGGGGTGTGGAGTACTGGTGGTCTGTGGAGAGCTGGCAGGTCACATTGTTTTGATTCTCTTCAGCTGAAACCACTAAAAAGAACTAAAATAAATTAAAAGCTTTCTTATTCTTTTCTGTGAAAGCAATTGCTATATGCATGCGAGATGTTGTGATGGCATCAGTGTCTCAGACAGTCTCTCTATTAATATATGGTTTTGTCCGTGAAGCTGCTTCCCCTTTGATTCCACTGAACTTTAGTGTAGGGGTTCTCAACCTTTTTCTTCCCAACATGCTACAAAAACTCCACAGCCCGCTTGTGACACAACTATTTTGTTTTGCATATAAAAGCGAGGGTCAGCATTTCAGGGTTGCAATCAGGGCAGTTGCTTAGTTGCTCAGGCTTCAGCATTAGCCATGAGTGGTGAGGTTTGGGACCCCTGGCAGCAGGTTGATACAGTGGGGCTTCTTTCTGCTCTGGGCCCCAGCAAGTCTAATGCCAGCTTTACTTGGTTAACCTGAAACCTGCTCACAGCTACCCAGTGGGCCCTAGACTCCTTCCTGAGAACCACTGCTTTAGTGAATGCCCTGTAGTCCCACTCTAGCTGTGCAGTTCTTTCCATACCAATGACCTACCTTGTTTTAACAGTGCAGGTTGTATCTCCCTAAACTGGGATCCTCTGGTCCAGTAACATGGACCACGTATGTTCCTGGACCGGAGAGCCCAGGGACAGGAAGGCTCAGGCAACTCAGGGTGGCACAGGGAATACCATGATGCAACCCCAGAGGGGGGCTCTGGCAGCATAAGGAGCCCCATTGCAGGGGATCTGCCAGCATTGGGAGCTCCAGTGGCACAGCCAGGAATCCCACAGGAGGGACTCGGGGGTGCCCCATGGCATGGCTAGGAGCCCTGTGGCAGGGGGGCTCAGGTAGCACAGCTGGAAGTCCCAGGGTAGAGGGATTCAACTAGGGCTGGCAGCACAACTGCCTGAAGGCAGTGGGGGCCGGCTGGGGTCAGAAGTAGAGTTGGCAGATGCCTGGAAGGCTGGTAGCAGGGAACCTCCCCTAGTCTGGCAGATTCCCGTATTTGGGACCAGCCAGGTTCCTAGGGTGCTGGACCACAGAGGTCCAAGCTGTAGTGTATCTTTAGTTTTGAAGATTTTGAATTTAATACCATTTTCTTTGAAGACTTGCAAAAAAGTGCTGTATGGTTAAGTTGAAGTGTAAATTTAAAAAATTAATTTTAAAATATAGTTAGGTCATTTTCTACATTCTTGAATGTTTATGGTGAAAAATGAATCCCACGGAGGTACTCAAAATATTTTAGAGTCACAGCCACTTCTAATGTTGCCTAGTTTTTTCTTCTTGTGACAAGATTGTTTTTTGTGTTTCATTCCATGTGTTTGCAATTCAGAATTAAAGACCCTGAAAATATTTTCCAGGGGATTGGAGTTGTTTCTAGTCACACCCTGGGGATTTGATGGCTTAAGTGGTTTAAAGAAAAAGCTATATGTAAATTCAGTGTTGCTTTTTATGTCTCTGCTTCACATAACCAAGTCTTTAAGCAGCTTGATTCATTTTGTAATTTTGAAGAGCACTTGGACACTTATACATTTTAAATGAGGAAAGACAGAAGAGTTAACATTTTCTTTCCTCTCTTCATAGCTGGTTACTTGCAACACATGCAACAAAACAACAAGACATTATGGTAAAAGCAGAGATTTTCTGGCAACAGCAACAAGCCATTCTGGAACTCCAAAGAGTACACCAGACCCAAAGACTCCAATATCTGCAAACAAAATGACACCCTTAAATCACTGTAAATCAGGATCCAAAGGCAAAAGTCCAGCATCAACTTCCAGGTAATTGTTTCCACTTTACCCAAAGAGACAATATACTGAATAAGTTGCAGTACTAGAAGTGAGAAAAGGGTGTTCAGACTAGCAATGTTAAATAACGGTTAATTGAATAGTCGATTAACCTCATGAATTCTTTTCAGTTACTCGACTAGTCTATAGTCCCTGGGGTGGAGACTGGCAGCCAGTTTGCTCCAGTCCCATTTCTGAGGAGCCCCCTGCCACTCCGCACTGCTGCCTCTGATACAGAGGCATTAGCGCAGGGTGGCAGCAGCTCCTGTCAGGGGTGGGGCTGAGCTCCCGGACTTGGTACGAGCCAGAACTGAGCCGGGTTGCCTGCCTGCCTGGCTCCTAATGCACTTTAAATGCTGAGGTAGGTCCCGGACCCGCTGTGAGCCAGGCTCCTAGTCAGCCAGCTAAAAACTTACTAGTCGGGGGGTGGGCAGGGGGAAAGGGGAAACGCATGTAGTTTATACCATTAACCTATAAACTTTTGCTTATTGGTTAATTGACGCTATTACATCCCTAGTTCAGACAAGTTGTTTAGTAATCTCTTATAATTAATAACCAATATCAGGGATCTGAAATGGGAAAATCATTTGTTTTACGGATGTAAATACCCATTAAAACAGTTGACTGGTTAACCGGTTAACCGTCGGAGAGCTAGTGCAGATCATCTGGGGCTGGGGTCCTGCTGCCTCACTAGGGATGGTGGGGTCTGCTCCGGTTGGGCTGGTTACTGGGTAAACATGCTAGGGAGACTAAAGCTTACTAGGTAATCGGTTAACTGGTTAACCTTTTACATCCCAATATTGTTTTGTTTTTAAATTTGTTTTAAAACGGTCTAATGAAAAGAGTGACTATGGGTAAGAAGTATTTCTTCTTGTTTGGGTTTTTTAAAATAAACTTCAGCCTTAGTGTGAGATACCTCTGAGAAAATAAAACCCTAAGCATATATGTAATTGTGTGCACAAATTAGGTACTTGCATACATATTTCAGTAGTTGTGCTTCTTACAACCCACTTTTAAAAGCAATGCATAAGTTATTCTGTACACAAACATTTTCAAAATCGGAGCATAACATTACATTATTCCCACAGCCTCATTTTTAATAAGATGTTTATTTGATTTTTATTTGGTTTTGCAGAACATGCATGCTTGGACAGTCACCATCCAGTTCTTTCCTCAAGACTCCCAAAACCACTAAATATCACTTTTCTCAGCTCAAATGGCTACTTAATCTTGAAGAAAAACAAAAGAGCCAGAAGAGGGACCTGAGAAACTTCTTGTCTTCACTTTAAAATACTGAATGATTACAATAGTAGTGGCTAAAATTGGGCCAGTAAATGAACTAAGTTAGTGACTCTTATGTATTGTTTTATAAACTTATGAAAACAATTTTAATGCTAGTTTAATTTGACTGTCTTAAGGCCTTCAGCATGTAAGGGAGGATTAAATGCATTGTTTGGAACATTCTTTGTACTTAGTTTGTCTACCAGAGGATATTGCTGGTCTCAGACGCCTGAATTTGTTTCGCAGTCTTTAATGGCTCAGGAATTAAAAGCCAAAATCCATTCTTGAAACAGGTTGACTTGCATCAGTGAAATGGCTTTTAAAATAGGATCCTGTACCACAGTAAAATTTGCAGAAGATCTGTGCTGTGAGTGGTGTTTTGGTTTGTGGACATTCTCTGTGGCTGTGCAGATCTGTGACTAAAACTGTTTTCTAAAGGAAATCTGTGTGGTCCTTAATGAACTGACAAATTAATTCTGAAACATGCCTGCTTAACACTATTTAAAACAAGTAAGTATTACTCTGCAATTCCTGACATTGGTGGCTCTAGTTATCCATTTGGAAAGAGAATTAATTAATTGGTTTTTGCATACAAATAGCTTTAAAACCAAAAATGTGTGTGTCTCTGCAAGTTGTGTTATAAAGTGTTTCCTTTTTGTTCTTGACTGCATTCCTGTTTGGGCAGTAGTAAATTGACAAATAAAATTATTCCATTTGTTTCCTGCAGTACATCTGGATTTTTGAAATCCAATTAAAAACCACTTTCCAACAAGTACAAGTTGGTATATTTAAAAAAAAAAAATCAGAGACAGCAGAGCTTGTTGCAAATCTTTAGTGCCTATAGTTTTCTACAAATTAAGAGTGGGACCATTTTCTCCACATTGAGAAAGTATCAGGGATGCTGGAAGAACTTCCATTTTGCCTCTTTCTTGCTCTGATTTCTAAACTAAGAACTATAAGGGACATTCCAGTCAATGAACTGAGGATCTTTGAATTCTTTGGAAGTTAGGAGACTTTACAAGTCATCAGCCATTACTGTTTCAAGGCTGATAAGAATTTTACAATGTGTATGTATCTGAACTCTTTCTCCCTTCTTTTCCTTTTAAAAATAAATCTGCAATATTCAATACTAAAGAATTGGCAACAGTGTGATTATTGGGTAAGAACTGTTGACCTGACGATGTGGCTTATCTCTTGGAATTAGGAGAACCCTTTCTCTTTGATGGAATTGGTTTTAAATAAACCACTCATCATTAAGTCTGGTGAAGCAAGGGCTGGGATACCTCAGGGCAGGGCTCGACAAATAGTGTAATCTACTCGTCCGTGGTGAGTACATTACACCCCGGAAGAGCCGGCACGGAGTAGGGCTCGCTGCCGCTCGGCAAGCCCTGCCTAAGGGTATGACTAGACTACATGGCTCTGTCAACAGAGCCATGTAAATGAGTTTACTAGACATAGCAAAATGAAGCGGTGATTTAAATAATCACACCTGAACACCACAATCAGCTTCAAAAATGGAACCTTACAGACAACTATAAAAAAAAAACAAACAAACCATAGTTTATTATACATACTTTGAAGGATCCAATAACTACCCCTCATTCACCAAGAAATTTATCTACAGAAAAACACTCAGATACATTAGAGAAGAATATGCTCTGAGGAGAAAAGTCTCAGATATATACCTTAGATGCTTAAAACCACCTTCACCAAAAATGGACACACTATTGCAGAAGTAGATCAAGCATAGAATGGGCCACTTAAATACCTCAACAGAACCCGCTTAAAGCACAGAAATAAGACCAGTGACGACTGCATACTGCTAGTTGTCACCTACAACTCCACACTGTAACTCAGACAGGGTATCATTAAACAATTATAACCCAGAGTCAATGGGGACTATATTCTGAAGAATCTTTCTGGTACCTCCAAGCTTCATCAGTATCTCCACACTGACCAGGATACACCATTCAAAACTGCATCAGATCCTTCCAGAACACATGCAAAATCTGCATACAACTGCTACAATCATCAATAATCCCCATAATGCACCTTTCAGATCCCTGCGTGCTACACATGCCTATCAGAATATATGTTGTACCTCTTCCAGTATGCTAAATGCCCCAATAACAATTATGTGAGTGAAATAAATCAGTAAGCTCTCAAACGAACTCACACAAAAATAAAGACAAAAACATCCTCTGCCTGAACACTTTTCACAAAGTAATCACTCTATATCCAACCTTTCAATCTTCATTCCCAAAAGGGCAGTGTTTTTCAATGTGGTCCATGGATCCACTCTGAGAAACCTGCTAACTGGCTGCTCCGATTTGTTTATTTACCAGCTCTTTGCAGCCAAGGGGAGCTGTGGGAATCATCATGAGCCGGTCCGCTGCTTCCCATGGCTCCCCTTGGCTGCAAACAGCGAACCAGAGCCAATGGAAGCCGCGAGGCTCTGTGGCTGCGGAGCCAGTAAATAAACATATCTGAGTGGCTTAGTTAACAGGTTTTTCAGAGCAGATCCATGGCCTACTTTGAGAAACACTGCAATAGGGATGTGAAAAGTAACTGGTTAACAGGTAATCATTACCGGTTCTGGTTAACAGTTAACCAAGGGGAGCTTAATTTTACATCCCTAATCCTCAATGAAACCTGCAAAATGCATTCAAAAGAAAAGCCTCAGACTTTAAATTAAAACTTTCATAGACACTAAAAATCATGGACTGAATATGGACACTGGATTTATGGCTCATTAAAACAATGTGACTAACCTCCAAGGTATTTTTTTCTCCCCCTTCCTTCTCTTATGATTGGAAAGGTGTTAACTGTCCACTTCACCTTGAAAGGTCCCTTGAAATGTGCTAAACAATCTGTTCCATCTTGTACATTTCCCAGACCTGAAGAAATGTTCATCTTAAGATCGATAACTTGTATCTCTCTCACCTATAGAAGTTAGTCCTGGCTATGACAAAACTGCATATAAGAAAACAAAATGGTAACAGTAATCAATTTGGTATAGCAATCATGCTTAAAGTTTTTTCAATTCTGAGATTTCCTGTTTCAGCAATTATTCCTCAATTTAAGTACAAAGGAATCTCTTAAACTGGTAAATCTTCAAAATGGAACACACTAAGGCTGTGTCTACATTGGCAAGATTTTGTGCAAAAGCGGCACCTGTCTACACTGGCAGCGAGTACTTGCGCAAGAACACTGACGTTCTAATGTATAAAATCAGTGCTTCTTGCGCAAATACTCTGACGCTCCCACTCAGGGATAAACCCTCTTGCGCAAAAGGCCAGTGTAGACAGGCAACGTTAATTTATTGCGCAAGAAAGCCCGATGGCTAAAATTGCCATCGGAGCTTTCTTGCGCAAGAGAGCGTCTACACTGGCACGGATGCTTTTGTGCAAAAGCACATCTCTTGCGCAAAAGCACATGCCAGTGTAGACGCTCTCTTGCGCAAATACTTTAACGCAAAAATTCTTGCATTAAAAGTATTTGCGCAAAATCTTGCCAATGTAGACGTAGCCTAAGTGTAATCATTGTCATGCATTTTTCTTATTATGTATTCTCCTGTTGCTTCAATGGATAACTTCTTTTGTTTTAAAACAGTTTTTAGAGACACTCACCACAGACCTATGCACCCTCATTTAAAAATACCATTTCAATTTTCAATATTTAAATACTGAGAAACGGTAATGTAATAATTAAAATTAGTATAAAACTACCCACTTAGTCAAAATGGCAGAGTAGTTCTGGGTTACTCAGAGCAATTCACAGTGGTTATATATGGACAATCCAGAGAACGTAGGCTGGGTATATAAGTATTAAATAATGTTGTTTTATGTTTTATAGTGTTTTATTCTTTTAACTATGAAAATTTTATACATTGAAGAGTTATTTAGAGGACAAATTACACAAGAATTACACAGTCTGTGAGCAGTGCACAATAAAACACTTTTACATTTAAAACATTTTGTCAGCCTTCAACAAATGAGCGAATTTTGGTTGCAAACAAGTTACAAAGTGCTGTTATTGCATTTTTCCCACAAAAAGGATCATGCTTACTAAGATATTTTTTCATGTAGTAACAATTAAATCAGAATTAAACTTCTAAATAGTAAGACAGAGAAACTGACCCATTTAGCAAGGTAATTTAACACACAGAGACAGATTCAAAGACAGAAAATGATCATCCGTTTTTAAAAAAAGATAATCAATATGCTTATTAAGATTTTTAAGTTGATTTTCTAAGAGTGAGTTGCTGACAGCCAAATCCTAATTGTTTCATTTGCACAGAGAGAATAGCAATTTCAAAAAAAAGCAAGAATTAATTCCAAATGCTTTTACTAAAACCATCCCAACAAAAATAGTGCCATTGCAGCTGCATGCTAATCCTTCTACAATAATTCTATAATTTTCTATTACCATATGTGCTACAAGTTGAATTCTTTCTCTTCTCAAGCCATACGGCTAGCAAAGGCTACGTCTACACTGCAGCTTTTTTTCCAGAAAAAGGTATGCAAATTGCACTCCGCAATTTGCATACATTTTTCCGATTCTTTTTTGGGAAAAGGCTTTTCAGAAATTTGGCCCATCTACACTGGGCCAAATTTTGGAAAAGCGTCCTCTTTCGGAAGAGCCCTTCTTCCTCATTTTTAAAAAAAAGAATACAGGGCTTCCAAAAGAGCTCATCTGCTCTTCCGAAAAAAATTCGGAAGAGCAGGATTTGTGGATGTGGCAGAGTTTTTACTGGAAAAAATGCCATAGTCTAGACATAGCCAAAATGTCTATGCATGTGCTATGGCCATTTAAGTGGTGCACAGGGCTCTTGATGGGATTGCTAAAGGACACATTTGCAGATACTGAAAAAAATTCATGGGAATTTTGCCACTGAGTTCTAGATTTTAAAGCATGTAGCTTGGATTGTGTGGAGAGGGGAGGGGGGGAATCATGACAGGCTGACTGATTTAATAATATATGAAAGGCTGAACAGTAGCTGAATGTAAAATAGACAAGCACAAGCTAATGTTACTGAAATTTATAAATTAACTTTCTACAAAGGAGGCAATTTATCTTTTATCAACACTTACAAGTCTTTCATAACCAAGAATGTTAAATTTGTTTGTAAGCTCACAGAAACATGGAGAATAGGCATTTTTAGACAGATTTTTTAAATAGTTTTACAACAATATGGCTTTATCTTCAAAGCCATTACTTCTTCATGAGAGTAATCCCATTGATACCATCTCAATTACCTGAAAATAGGTACTCATATGATTAAAGGGCTGTAAGACTATGTCCATGAAATTTCACTAAAACTCCTGATAACTGTATCTTGTTAGAAGGATCTGATTTTTTATTATTAGAAAACACTTCAAGATGTAACATTTGTTGAGCTGAAACAACATTCGCATCTAGTATCCTCCTTTCTTTGGGCAGGTGAGTTGGATTTCAGTGCATGTCACATGACCAAAATGCAACTTTATCCAGATTAGGTGACTGCACCTCATTTTTCTACCATGCACACAGGTACATATGCTATATTTTGGTACCTGAGAACATAAAGATACCTGACAACCCTATGAAGCAGCTGTTGTATCTTACTGTATTATATGTCACTCCCATAGAAATCATAGACTGAGCACCATTCCTCCAATAACATGAAATATTTTTAGTGACAAATAAGGAGCATTGTACCTCCCCTAAATTCTTTGTTTCCAAACTAATTTTGAGTGGTTTAAAAAAGGCCAACCAAAGCACACCACAAAATTAAAAGAATCATTAGATAAAAGCATTAGCACGGAGTTCTCAAAGTTTCACTTTAAAATTGTATCAAAATTAACATTCATCTCAGGGAAAAGTTTGATTTTTTAAATATATGTTTCCTAAATCTTGTCTTTAACTACTTCTAAATATACATCTATACACACAAAACAATATTACTAAAATATAAGAAGAGAATAACAGAGTTAAGTTAGTATCTACCTTTCTCTCTGCCAATGAGGTGTTGAATCCTGATTTTCCTTGACATTTACACAATGATTTCTGCCCTTTTTCCAAACAAGGCAGGTGGAGAAAGAATGAATGCTTAAACTTTTTACAATAAAATATTCTAAAAATCTAGGCTCTGATTTAGCAATGGACTTCTTACACCGGGACAGAGCCCTAGTGATTTCAATAGCAGTAGCAGTCAATCTGTTTTGGAATAGGACTAAGACTACTGATTTCTTCTATTCAGTTATGATTCATGAGATAACAGATTTGTTTTTTTACATTTGTAAGTAATTTTGTACTATGCTTTATAAAAGGAGTGCGTTTTTTGTAGCAATAATGTGTATGTATATACACATTTATATAGCTGAGTTTTTAATGGACTAGAACACCTTTAAACCATGAAACTCTTACTCTAGGTCTAATTTTCAAATAGTTTTCAACTTGAATGCACTTTTGAAAAGATGACTATGGATACTTTTTACATATCTGACAGTGCTTAAAAACATAGCTAGTTTTGTCTGCTAATTATGGTCAATATCCTTCCC
This sequence comes from Apalone spinifera, assembly GCA_030068395.1. Lineage (NCBI taxonomy): Eukaryota > Metazoa > Chordata > Testudines > Trionychidae > Apalone > Apalone spinifera. The sequence goes on from CM057846.1 coordinate 139,500,600, forward strand.
ACTCTGGTTTTCACTGTGGAATGATAAAATGAGTAGAAAGCCCACTCAAATAGCTATAAATCTGGTGAGGGCTGGTGAGTTCAGACCATTGAGCATCTTCCCACCTCTTAGGCTATGTCTACAACTGCAGAGCTTTTCCGGGATACTAAAGATATCCTGGAAAAACTCTGCCATGTCCAAGGAATGCATCTGCTTTATCGGAACAGTTTCCGAAAAAGCAGACATGTTCTTTCACCATCACTGTAATCCTCATTGTATGTGAAATAAGGGATGTTCCAAAAGAGCAGGTTTTTCCAAAATTTGGCCTCGTGTACACAGGTCAAATTTTGGAAAAGCCTCTTTTGAAACCCCGACCCCCCCAAATTGTGGTTTGCAGTTTGCACATCTTTCTCCGACTTTTCTTTGCAGTCTAGACATAGCCTTAATCAGGTGGTTTTTTTTTGGGGGGGGGAGGAACTCCCAAAGAAAACATCTCTATATATTGTTGTCTCCTTGCAAATTGCAGGGTAAAGTGTTCTTTAATTCTCACAAGTTCCTACTTTATGCAAGTAAACTAGAGAGGGACTTGGAGTGTTTTGGGGTGAGGTGTGGCTTGAGAGGCCATGCAGCAGCAGCCTAGATGGTATACTGTCAGGGAGAACAGGAAGAATCTGGGGAAACAGCACAGAGAGTCTGGCCCTTTTTTCCCCATACACCTTCAGATGCACAGAAAAATCCATGGGTGAAGGTCCAAACTTCCTGAGATCCTTGTGTGGACTGCCAAACCTCATTTTGAAGTAATGATACTGTGCAGATCCTGTAATTTCAATCCATCTATTTTTCCATCTAATTACTGCCCATTTGTGATACAGCCAGAATTTTCTCTTCTGCAAAAGGTATATGCTTTTGTCAAAATATGAATATTTTCATAAAGAAGGCTATTTATATCCTGCTGACAGTTGTTAAATATTCCATGACCAATGACTAGTTGGCAAAACTTCCATTGACTTTAGGAAGGTCAGGATTTCACTCCATGACTATAATGAGTCATCTCAGTTTATTTTATTTTTAAAACTACTGGTTTTAAGTCTGCAATGTGGGGTGTGCAGTAATGTGTTAAATGGCTATAAACTTTACTTTTGTTTAAACTGACGTAAATGTAATTTTCATGACAAGTATAAGTAAGAGTGGGTATTTATTAATATTGCTATAAATGTTTACAATTAAATGGCTTCTTTAGGCAAGCCTCTCACCAGAACACTTAATAATAAAGCCCCTCAGTAAAACAAACAAACATTTGGGGTCAGATGCTTACAGGTATTTAGGGACCTAAAGGACTTGGAGCCTAGTGGGATTTTCAAACATTCCTAGATGCTTAACTCCTATTAATGGCTAGTAAGGCAGTTTTGAAAATCCCACTAGGCATCTAGCTGCATCCTGAGGCTCCTAAATATCCTTAAACACCCGCCTCTTAGTGTTTTTAAAAGGAAAGGGATAAACAACTTTGTTTTCAGAAGTTTAGTTATTGATATACAAATATCACATTTATACAGTGATAGAGGTTGTTTTTAAACCCACATTCAGCAATGATTCTTGCAGTTTAATACACAGAGTGGCCTAGATTTTCTGGGAGAAAATCCCCTCCTTGTAAGAAAAGGAGACCAAGACTTATATGTTTGCTGGGAGGCTCAGAGGCAGAGGGGCAGTAGTTCTCAATGGCCTCTCTGGACAAGTTTCTGCATGGGAGAGGATGCTCTGATCCAAATTTTCTATAGCTATCAAAATGCTACTTGTAGTAATTAAAATTGTGGAATGACTTCACATTTATTGGATCAGATTTGTTAATGGAGATGAATGTGGCAGAAATAGGTTATTGTACAAAGTGCTCCTTCAATTCAGAAACCAAGCTGTCAGAGAAAAAAAAAATTCTATTGCACTAATTAAAATGTTTGGCTCTTAAGCAGTATTTTTAATATTTACTTTTAAATATTAAAATTATGCAAATTTTGAGTCACCTAAGATGTGTTCAATATATCATGATTATTTTTTCCATTTTCAAATTTGGTTAATAGTATTTACTTGAAAATAAATCAACAGTCTTATTTGGAGGTGGGTAAATTAAATTAATAAATAACCAGAAACATCACTCCCCACACAAAAAATAAATTGCAGTGGTCTTCTTAGAAACATAAAATTATGATTTCCACAATGTTCCATTGCCTCACTAGGCACTGAAACGTGGCAATTTAAATGTACTCTTTGATTATACTGTGTACTACATTGAATAGAGGGTACATAAGAAAAACAAAAGAAATGTATCAGTTTCTTACAGGGCACCTGATCAAAATCTGTACAAAAGATAAGAATATTTCAAGATAATTACTCATTCTTTAACATAATACTATACAGATGCCACCTTTTATAAATGTACCAATATGTTCACTTGCCAATAAAACAGTAAACAAATCAATATTTTAAACAATTCTTATAAATTATTTGGAGCATTTTTTACCACCACTCTCCAACAATATACAAAAATAATACTACGGGAATATCAATCAGTCTGACCTACCCCTCACTCCACAGAAGAGCAGAGGCTATAGAAATAGATGTTCTTATAATCAATCATCATTGTAGATGTCTCCGGCAAATGGTAGGTGCACATGGCTTCCTGTGACATTGGGAAGTCGAGACAGATCAGGAAGATTCTGGATTCGTGTCCTGAGTTCTTTTCTCACCTGGGATACTCTGGCTAACTTGCGCTTGTATTCCTGTAATGCAGAAGTAGTTGACAGATGATTTTTCAATCATAGTGGGATTTTCAAAATCCCATCCATATTATTTAACTGACATTTCATTGATCACGACTCCCTTAAGCAAGTGAGGTAATTAAATATATGTTTATAGGTGAGGTGTTAGAGAATCAGATAATTCCAAATAGAGTTTAACATCTGCTAGAACTAGTGTTTGATTCCCAAGAATCACAACATTGCTCAAGAGATTGATTTAGATCACTGCACATTTTATTTTTGTTTTTTTTCTTTATTCTGTGACTATAAGAAAGCTAAATAAGAAGAATGCCAGTTTTAGATAATATAACTGTAGAAATTTCTACATGTGACTAATAGCATGGGGTAATTCTGAAACATGGTATTAAAGCTATTTGTGACTAATTTTTTTTCATTTACTCCATAACTCTACTGACATCCAGAAAGTTACTAGTCATTTACACTAGCAAAAGAGCTGCAATAGCCTCAATTCCTTCCAATTAAAGCATGAGAAATGCCAAGCAGGCTTGGCCAAATGTCAGTGAATGCACTAACAGTCAATCAAATATATAACAAAACTGTCAGTAAAAATGGCAAGACAACTTATAATTAATATTTTTTCCTTATGCCATAGTCAATTTCCAGACTACAGTAGAGTGAATATTTTTTATATTTAATCTGAATGTATGAACTCCTTGATGTTCGAAATAATGGACTCAAAATAGATTCTACATTTCTGCACAAATAGAAGTTGCACAAATCTGTATTTGTTTTGAAACCATATTTTTTCCAGGTGCAATCTGAATTTAGTCAGGGTTTTTTTGTTTTTTACATTGTATTATCAAAGTTGGAGTTTTTTTGTTTACAGGTGGAATTAGCATCCTCAATGCCTTCTTCATGAACAAAATACCACTACACAGTGTTGTATTATTTTCTGGAGTTGAACTCAGTGAATAATGAGGCTAACAACAATTTGGTTTATATATTAAAATCCATTATTGTACTGACCATCATTTGGAATAGTGAGCTATCCTGCGCCTGAAGTTTCACAGAAATAGTACTTTGTATTCTAATAGTACCTTATGTGCTGATCCTGCCAACCCCTTAAAAATTCAAGGATGAAATCCTGAACCCATTGAAATCCATGGTAAAACTCACATTGATTTAAACTGGAGGGAGAGAGGCAAGATTTTACCCTATGTATTTGAAAGACTGGGGTCATTAGGAGACTCTCAAATAGTTTTGCAAAGATTAAATAAGCCATACAAACTTCAACAACACTGAGATAAGCATTATTATCCCCATTTAAAACAAATGGTTAGACTGAGATACATGGAAGTTGAATGACTTGCTCAACGTGCCAGAACATAACATTGGCTCCCTGATGTGCTCTAAACACTAGACAGATCTGACATTAAAACACTGGAAACTGCTGCTAATGACTGCTGCATAGTATCCAGAGGTCTCAATGGGATTAACTTTGTACAGACAGAGATACAAAGAAATGATCCTTTGCCATAAAGATCATAACATCTAAAAGTCTGATAGTAATCTTATGTCTTCATCTCCATTAATTTCTAGTCCAGCCTGCATGAACACACACTTGAGAATTCTTTAATTTAGGTGGCAGAGACATTCAAATTTAAGGAAAGAATAAGGAGTTATGGTTCACACAGACAAATAAATAGGTAATATGTATAACATTTCTTTGCATTAGGTTCACCAGTTTTAGAACAAAAATGTCTAAAGTTCCAATAAGGCGGCACCAGATTACAAGAAACTGACAGAAAGGTTGAAGCCAATAGATTTGGATTCAGCAATGATATAAAAGGTTTGCAACAATACAGGAGAGGTTCAGTGGAACATTAAGAAAAACCAAACCAAACTGTCCAATGAGATTAAAAATTGGCAAAAACTCAACTAGCCTAAATATAAAATAATACTAATGGTACCCTTTCATTAAAGAAAACTAATGGAGACAGCATTAAATAAAGCTTAATTCCAAATTGCTCCCAAAAGTAGGAAAGAATTGTACAGCAGTTGAGGCTGACACACCTTACAGAATTGATTGAGGATCCAAGAAAAGTCTAGTGATTACAGAATGCTAAGAAGTTACTATAAAAAAAAACAAAACTGAAATTTGCAATTGGAAAAGACTCTTTTAATACTTCACATAACAGGTTCCTTAGCAGGCTGCTTAACACCACATTAAAAATGTTCTTCCACTTGTAATATAACATTCCCATAGGGTATGTCTACACTGCATTCCTCTTTCGAGGGATGAAACCTCATTTTATAAGGAGTAAGGGTAATTTCTAAAGAAGGGTTTTCTTTTGAAATAACCGTGTCTAGACAGCGTTTCTTTTTTCTACATAGGGTATTTTCTACATAGCGCCCGGACATGATTACGCAAATGAAACGTGGGAAATTCAAATTCGCTCTTCATTTGCAATTTCGCTCAGCTGCATTTGCATTCCTCTCTCAAAAGAGGAATGAAGTGTAGACATACCCATATTAACTATCTCCGGAATATGTAATATCACCCAAAGCAATTTTCCATCATGAACCTCCCACAGGATTAGAACGTGTATTGAGATTTTAGAAAGCAATAAATATTCTGGAATTTAATGATCTAATTTATCATGTTCTTCCTTAGCAGTCAAGTAAAATTCTGAATTTGTCCAAAATTTTCATAGCAATGTTGAGTGGCCAACGTGGGGTGGAGATTGATTTTCAGACCATAGATGCTCAGCTGTTTCAGAAAGGAAAAACTTGTGGGTTTTTTAAAATTTTATTACTTGGTCAAATTTGGGTAGGTATTCACAAGAATGGTGAAAGGGACATTCTTAACATAAAGACCACTCCTCAGATTTCAAATGTCAGTTCTACTGCCTGGGATGCTAAAGGAAAAGTCACAAGTTTTTGGTTTTTTTTAATATTGGAAAAACATACTTTTTCTAGCCTTATTCTAAGAAACACCTGGACCATTCTGACTGAAACTTTCCAAAAATTCAGCCTGAGGCAGACACCTGGCTTAGAAAATTTCAGCCAAAATGATTACTGCTTGGCAAAAGTATAAACAACTGAAAACAGGATCTTCTAATAGGAAGTGTTAGGTAATCTTAAGAATTAGTGGAGCTTTTAACTGTACCTATCATATGTTTACCAAAACTCTCCAATGATCTATGTTAATTTACAAAATGGATTAGCATGCAAATGGATTAGCAAATGAATTATCTGCTGAAGGCTTGGACTATGCAAATATCTGCTGCAATTACACATTTAGTGAAAGAGAAGTGCAGTAATTTCTAGAAATGGGATAGGATGGCAGATGCACAGTCATGTGGCCAGTGGTAGTAAAATAGGTTATAAGTAATCTCCTGGTAGCAAGAATGTGTCTCTTTTCCTATACTGTTGTTAACTGTATTTTGAAGCGGTAATGCTAGTTAAAAATTTGGCAAAAAGTATAATCCCATCCCCCAAAATGACAGGTTCCCTATAGATTCTTTTAATTTCACTAAATATTTCAAGTCTTGCTTCTCTGCCAAAAACATCAGGAAGTTCTGAAACATCATAGATAATACAGGATTAGTCAAGGAAGAATAGTTCTGAGTAAATGGGCTGGAACAGTGTATTAACACTGATGTGATGTACAGCAAGAGCCAGGTAAAACAACTGCTAAAAGTTAGCAAACTTTGGGATTGAAAGCAATGAAAAGGAAATGCCTGCCGCCTAGAGACAGCTTCAGAAATTTGTGACTTACTGACAATGGAGCTATTTAAAGAAAATGAATTTCTGAAAGCTAACACAGGTCATTTTAAAAATAAATCTAATATTAAACTTACGAATTTGTTAAAGCAGGTTTTCACAAGCTTAAGAAGAGTTGTGTGTAATACAGGCATACATATTTACTATACCTATAGCTGAACTTTAAAATCTCACCTGTCAGACAAACATTTCATTTCAAAAGCCATTGCCTGCAGGTTCTCATGAAGCATTGAATTCTACCCTGAGATCCATGCATATAACTCTGACTTCAGCAAAATTGTGCTTGTGTGTCCAAGGGCAAAATACGGCTTTAGCACATAGAGACAACTGTTTACTTCGGTGGTGGTTATGAGTGCTGAGCATCTCTAATAATCAGGCTATAAATGTTTCAACTAATTAACCTATTTAATGTGCAACGCAAACAGAGTCTGACCTGTTAAATCTGATAATTGCTATTCTATTTCCCCCTTCCAGAAACACAAATAAATTACCTCAGCTCTTCTACTATTTAGCTTTTTAAACTCAAGAGTTTGAACAGGGGCACTATCCAAAGCAATATTCTGTTAGATAGATGTACCATTTTGATGATGTCTCACATATGCATTGAGGGACAAATCCAGTTGCCCTAGGGGATTTTGGGGGAACAGCAGGGAGGGAAGGGAATATTTCATCAGGTCACAGAGAATCTGCAAACTGTTCCAAAGTGGCTGCCTTAGCTCACTCACTGAAGCTCTATTTTGAGATATAAGAGAAAGGTAGGAAGGAAGGAAGGCAATACACAGCTGCCACAGATCCACTGGCTCCACTATTTCTTCAGTCTGCTTCTTCCCCGCCCTCTTTCCCCCACCATATTTAATCATAAGTAGCTATGCTCCATGCATAGGATGCATGTCTCTCATAAGGACTTCTGCAGTCACTAGAGCAGTTCCACAGCTATCAAGGCAGAGGCAAGATTTGTGGCTAACTGCAACCTGTGCATTGTTCCTCTCTGTGAAAAATAAAAATGCTATCCTTAATGTTAAAATCAAATATAAGAGAACTGTAGATGATAAAGGTAAGACAGGAAGCTAGAGGGAATGGAAAGGGCAGGCCACAGAAGGAGAACATCACACTTTTTACATGCACCTCCCCCTGGCCCAAGTGTCAAGCTGACTTTTCAGAAACAGTTTGCACATATTCAGCCACTTTTAACTCACTTCCTGTAGGACTCACTAAACTGGGAGCTGTACAATAGACTGAATTTTGTTTTTATAGTCTAAGATGGGATAAAAGTGGCTGTTGAACCATAAACTACTGATGGAAAGGCAGCTGAAACTTTAGGGAACATTAAAAAGAGAAAGGAAGATAGAAAAAATAACCATTTTCCCCAAAACACACTTGAACAAGGCAATAATGGCAGCTTCCAGCTATATTAAGGGCACAGATCACAGGTTTTGGATTTTTTAAAACAATGCTATTTATTCATTATAGGAATATTTAGCTCTTTCTCTATACAAATGTTGGTCAAAATTTGGATCTAGACAGAAGAGGAAGGTCACAACAGACACACATGCATTTGGTTATAAACATGCCAAATGCACTTCAGATGTAAGCAGGTGCATCTCCAATGAATTCAAAGACTTGCCAGTTATAAATATATAGCCCAATGCTTGTAGAACTGTCTATATGCCATTGGGGAGATCTTTGGAAATGTGAATAGTTCAACATACTACAGCTTTGGTGCTATGGAATTCTAATTTAATGTTTCTTTGTCAATAGTACATGATCCGCTACTTTTGGTTTGTTAACAGGTCTTCACAATTTTAACTTTCTCAGTTTACTAAAGGCTTTGGCATCTCCCGTGGTTGAACTTTGTTTCTTTGTGGGCTTTGATTTACACTCATCCTTAGGGATGATCTGGCCTTTGAAGAACAAGGTATTACGGCAATCAATAAATTAGATATTGTTCAGTGTTTTTATTGTTATGATTCCTCACAGTAGTTCATAAAAACAGGTGTACTTCAATAGACATTTCAAAGACTACAAACCAGGCCCAGGGTAAGAGAAAATGTAGTCCTTTTGAAAGTCATGTGTCTGAATGTTAACAAAAAAGTGATTGCAGAAGAGGGCAATACAAATGTTTGTGAAATTTAATATTACAAAGATATTTTAATAAGCAGATCTCAGAGTCATAGAATGATTACATGATCATTCCAAAAGCCATCCAGATACAAAAAAGCTGCCATTTGATCAGTTCCTTCCCTAAGTTTTCTTAAAATAGCTCTTTTGTGCTTAGGATATACTGAAAAATAAAACAACAGAAAGCCCTGGATGGTTAATTGGATTGATAATCCATTACCAATTCCCTTCTCTGCTATATGCGCCCTATGTGACCTTGTGCAAATCACTTAGGCTATGTCTACACTGCAGGCTTCTTGCGCAAGAAGCCTTTTGCGCAAGATTTTTTGCGCAAAAACTTCTTGCACAAGAGCACGTCCACACCTCAAAGCACATCGCAAACGTGATGTGCTTTTGCACAAGAGAACGTCCACACTGCATTGACGCTCTTGCGCAAGAAAGCTCTAATGACATTCTGTGAATGGCCATCAGAGTACCTGTGCATTTTCCCACTTAATGGGGGTGAGAGATTTTGTGTGTGGATGGGAGAGCAGGTAGGGATAACGTCTGAGTAAGATCCTGGATTAACTCTTCAATTAAGATGTACCCTAAGGCGTCCACACCTCAAATGCGCTTTTGCACAAGTAAATCAGCAGTAAAACGGCAGAACAGAGGGCTTTTGCCGGTATAGGTAAACCTCCTTCTATACACGAAACCCTTCTGCAGCATCCACACTTGCCTTTTTGCGCAATAGCTGTAGCCCGAAAGGGAGTTACGCCTCGTAGAAGGAGGTTTACCTACACAGGCAAAAGCCCTCTGTTCTGCCATTTTACTGCTGATTTACTTGCGCAAAAGCACCTTAGGGTACATCTTCATTGAAGTGTTAATCCAGACTCTTACTCAGATGTTATCCCTATCTGCCCTCCCATCCACACATAAAATCTCTCACCCCCATTAAGTGGTGCTTTAAATCTGTGCTAGCTGGTAAAGCTGTGGGAATGGGTTAAGTGTAAGTTCCACTTTCATTCAAACTCATACTATGTAGTGAGGATTCAGGATAAATCATTGGAGCACTGACATTTTTCCAATGCCTTCCAGCAACTCCTCCTGCTGCCCAGAAAGACAGACAGTTCTCCCACACTTCACCTGGAAAGTTGTGTGGAGCAGATCAGTTTACCACAGTTCTAAACAACCCTGAGATATGCCCCCAGAAATCCTAGCAACATATACAATGGTACACAGTACTCGTGAGGACACAGTAACTTGGGCAGGGCTTTTTAATGTTAAACCAGCCTAGATGTTGATCACTCAGGCTAACTCTCCAGTGAAGACGTATCCTTAATCTCGCTATATCTCAATTTTCTATCTGAAAAATGGGGATGATAGCACTCCTCCACAGGATGTTGCATTTAAAAAGATGACTGAGCTACCATAGTGATGGGGACCATATTCAATAGGATAAAGAACCGTATCTAAGCACTTGTTTTATATTCAGTCTCTGATATTAGTAGCTGAAAGTTATTACCAAACAATAGTTTTAGGGTGGCCTCTCTATAAAATAAGTTGATGACCTCTGTTCAGTTTGACTACCTGGAAGTCTCAGGTGAGAAACCAACAAATGAACAGACATAGGGACTCAATTATTCACTGATACTTAGAGGTGATCTCACCACATTAGATTCACATTGGTGGGGCAACCTAGGCAATTTTGAATTTAGCTTCACTTCTTGTACTGTGAGGTACAGTTGAACAATCTCCAGGCTCTCTATATCACATCTTTTATGCATATTAATTTAAAATTGAAAAAAAATAATGTAGTCTCCTCCTGTCCTGTCTATGGTGTGGGAAGCCTCTTCATCTATCTCGGTCAAAAGCAGCAAGGCTTTTTGTACTTGGGGTTCAAGAAAGTGCTGGCAGGGAGTCCTGGCTTCTATAACAGCAGATGTTTCAAAAGAACATGTCCAGGCTCCAAGGTATGGCAAAACACCCTGCCAGTTGAAATCTGTAACATACAGGACATATTGAGTGAGAGAAGAGGGGGAATATGCTGTTGCTTTTCAAAGGAACAAAAGAATGTGCTCACACTGCATCCCCTTGAGCCTACCTGAGGTACTGTACCTTGGATCACAGCTCTAATATATCAGAGGGGTAGCCCTGTTAGTCTGGATCTGCAAAAGCGACAAGTAGTCCTGTAGCACCTTATAGACTAACAGATGTATTGGAGCATAAGCCCACTTGACATGCATCTGATGAAGTGGGTCTTTGCCCACGAAAGCTTATGCTCCAATGCATCTGTTAGTCTATAAGGGTATGTCTACACTAGCCCCCTAGTTCGAACTAGGGAGTCTAATGTAAGCATTCGAAGTTGCAAATGAAGCCCAGGATTTAAATATCCCGGGCTTTATTTGCATCTTCCCGTCCAGGCGCCAATTTTTAAATCCCCTTAGTCCAAACTAACTGCCCGCAGCTACACGCGGCAGTCAAACATTAACTCGAACTAAGTCCTTAGTTCGAGTTAACTGTTACACCCCGTGGTAACAGTGGAACGAGGTGTAGACTAGGGGGCTAGTGTAGACATACCCTAAGGTGCTACAGGACTACTTGTAGCTCTAATATATGTGACTTGTCACTTCTTTTCACCCCTCTGTGCAACTGCATCAGAGAAGACTAAGATTTCACTGACAAGTGAGAATGTGTCATGGAGCATTTGACAAGAAAATTAAATAATTCTACAATGATTTTTATAAAAGATTGAAGTCTACCCCAAGAATTATGTAGTTTTACTCTAAAAAGTGCTCTAAAATGATTTTATAGGGTCTCTCAAACTTCCCATTTCACAAGTGCTCAGTTTATAAGTTGAAAGATTACTTATAACTGACCACCATGCAAATTCAACTTGGGATTTGAAATCCACATCAGGGTCTTTCCTCCTAACATACAGTTCTCAGCTGTAAATGTTTGGCGGGCCAAATTAGGTCCTCTGACACCTGTGCTACTCCAGGACTACAAAAGTGTATAACTTTAGCATACTGTATACATAGTCACTTATACCAGGGCAAGCCCCCTATAATTGAAACTTAGCAATTCTGATGCTGGTACTCAAGAAGAAATAGAATCCACCATCCTTCACCATCTCTGAATGAATAAATCAAAAGTGAAAATGTGCTCGGTTACTAACTTAGCCTATATGAATACCAGCTTGGTGCACATCTGCAAGTGAAAAATTGAGATTACTTACTTTAACTGGAGATGTTTTGAGATGTATAGTCCCTAGCTGCATTCCACACACAGGCATACGTGTACACCATGCACCCAAGTTCAGAAATTCTTAAGCAGTATCCATTGACCCACACTCCAACAGTTGTTCCCCTCATGCTCCTCAACAAGGGTCTGAATGTCAATGCCTCTCTAGTTCCTTCTCTTATTACAAATCCAGCAGAAACTGAAGCAGAGGGAATGGAGGACAGGTTGTGGAATACAGATTAGAGACCATGCATCTCAAAGAACCTCCACTCACAGTAAGTAATCTCCATTTCTTCTTTGAGTGATGGTTTTTTTGTTTTTCCATATATGTATGACTGTAGGAGAGCGAGGAAGGTGGTAGCAGTTGCTTGCAGAAGTAGTTATTAGGTGGACTGCAGGCCAAATCCAGACCATCATATGATTTTGAACAAATCCCAAACTTTTTATTTAATTGTCATTATCATTACTATGTTTTAAAATATTTTCTCAAGTCTCAACCTTTACTATACCTTGAGCAAGAAATTTGGACCTTGTCAAAAAAATAATAACCTCTGGATTAGAGCGCAGCATGTCTTATGTAGACAGAATTCCAACTTGCTGCCCTGCAGCAGCATACATGATAAGGATGCCACAGAGTAGCTTTTGCTTTCATGAAGTAAGCTGTACTATCCCCAGGAAGGGTAAATTTTAGTATTTTGTGGCATTCTAAAATCCCCCTGAAACCCACTTAGAAATCCCCTGGAAAGATACGACTTGTCCATGTAATTTTTCTGTTATGGCAATGAAGAGGAAGAACTGGAGAGGCATTGACCCAATGTATGTTTTATGCCTTAGGAACATGATGGGATTTACTATGCATTTGCAAGTCAACAGACATTGCTTTGAAGAATTTACAGACTTGGGGGGATAGTGCACATACATACGCACATGTGGAATACACATAGGGCCCATCACTCTCAGAAAAGGGTGCAAGTTTTAGTTACTTTTCAAAGTGAACTGCAATGTAAGTATTTGTGAAGTGTTGAGGGAGTACTGAAAGATGTTGCAATACGCAACAACAGTGGCATATTACAGACTGTTCACTGAAATATTAAAGGAGAAAACAAGAAAAATAGTATGCAAAAATGGACATCCTAGTTCAATAAAAATAAAGATTATTAGAGGTAGTTTTGTCATGACAGATTTAGAGGAATTTATTATGAATTTGTGGATAAACTTTGTAAAAGTTGTAGATCCAGGCCTCAAGATCCTTTTACTAGCAGTATTTACATCCAATGTGTATTAAGATTCTGCTTCCCCTTCCTCAGAAAAGTCCATCTCAGCTGCTGTAAATATTTTTCAGTGACTACTTGCTTTTTTGCAGTAAGGTCTAATGGTGCTTCAGGTAATCAAGTGGTTTTCTTTTACTCACATTCAGGCAGTACTTTAAGCCCAGGTAAAAAACCTTTTCATCCAATCATTAAACCATTTAACACAGCAATTTTTAAAACAACTATATTATGTTTAAATACTGTCTTTTACATTAACTTAAAATTGACAATTATCTGACTTTCTGTCCTGCCTTTGTGGTCCAACATAATTGATGATAATCTAGATCTAAACTAAGTGAAATATTTTGCTAATCTCAGCATAATTCCTAATTCACATTTACATTTGCTTATGTTAGTGATAAATGTTTTAATTTTATACACTTTTTGGCTACTAGAGCCTGCCACACAAATGTAAAGATACAATGCTATGATGATTATCCAAATGTGAAAAGGACAATACGTAAATTTGGACAATTCAACTTTTTAAATAAGAGGGAATTTTTAATTTGATTCAATGACATGACCAATTCCATTCTATAGTGTTCTCTATAATGGAAATTCAAACAATCAAAGTTATTTTGTAACTCTCTGTGTACAATTGCTCAAGAATTGGGAAGAGAACTATGATTACTGATGAAGGGGAATATGTAGTGTTAAAAACTGAACAGCCACTTACTGTGCTCAGTTACTCTGAACTCACTGACACTTTGTGGTGCAATTCTCTCCACACTTGCCTACATTTTGGATATATTCCGCTTCCAACACGTTTTATAACTTCTGCTAACATCATTAGGAGTCACAGATGCATCAAGAGAACATTTTCTAGCCCTCTGGCTGAAACATTCTTCTAGTTTTGGGGGGGACATTCCATTTGGCCCTGAGTAACCAACTAGAGAAGCATTCTTCCAGGACTAATATTGTCTGACCAATGAAGATACTACTGGATTCACAGTTTAACTAGAGCTGATATTGCTACATTAAGTGGCTGTGGGAGCAGAAGATCTCTTTTGCTCCACATACATGTTTACCTCTTTCCTCTCACAAGACACTGATCAGTCAAGGGAAGCACCAACCCTGCATGCAGCACACGAGCATGCTGCTTTCTTTTGGAGGTGTTGAGAAAAGATGGCTAAAGTACTACTACAGAAGTGAGTTTTTCTGTTTCCCTTCCCATACTCTGCTATGGTTTTCTTTCCCCCACAGGCAGTTTTGTACGAGTTGAGCACATGACAAAACTGTTAGTCAAAGACCTTATGCACTACAATGAGTAAGACATGTGGTCTCTGAACAGTGCAGCCCAGGTTTAAGTTGGACAGCTCTCACCTACACCACACAGAATGCCATACCATACCAATTACATAAGGGAAGTTAGCAAGAATGACAGTCATGTAGAGGTTATAGGGAGGGATTATCTGGACAGCCCAAAAGCAGACAGGGCATTCACAGAAACAAGCAGTTGGGAGTGACACAATTACATTCAAACAATACATAGGGAGATAGGAGGGCACAGGCTAGGTGGTCCATTCAGGAAAACCCAACCCACATTGGCAGATTGCTATGGGATGGCCGAGGTTTTATAGGGACAGCCCCTCTTATCCACAGGGATGTCTATTTTGGGGCAATACAATCCTTATTACAATCTGCTTTTCCTCCATTTCTCTCTGCCTTGGAGAGCCAAGGATCCATGATGATCCCAT
>CM057846.1:139518979-139550159 GCA_030068395.1 Apalone spinifera
GCAGGCAGGAAGTGGCACTGAAGTCCTACATACTTTGGTCCTGGTTATATGAGAGACAGCTGTCCCTGTATGCACCAGCTGATATTGAGAAATATGGAAGGCTTTTCTTGAATAGGCCCAGTATTTTAACTATTTGGCTGGAATTCCTTAGCTACTGAATTTACTTTTAACAGTAGTTCAAGGTTAAATTTGTTAATCAGTATACAAGTTATCACATATCCTCTCATGATACAACTTCATTGTTCCTACTCCATGCACACCTACATGTTAACATGGAGCAACAGGAATTGGTTTTTAAAACATGACCATAAGCAGAAAATGTAATTGACTTCTTCACTGAATTACAGAGTCTATGTTGTCACCTACATTTTCGTATTTACGTTAGCAGTTTTAAAGTTGAAATTTTAAACACATTAAGGCAGAATTCATAGTATTTATCCAGATAAACTGCACTTGTAAAGTGCTATTAAATATTCTTTAGCTATGCTATGTAACATACCTAACGTTCATCTTAGCTTTTTAACTGTTTTTTGATCCAAGTACATTTAAAGTTTTCAATATTAACAAGTTTGCATCAAGTCTCTTAAGAGACAAAGGAATATTCTGCTAGAGCATGAATATGACAACTATCAAAATGACTAAATATGCATTACAGATATATAGAACATCTTCAGGAACTGGGGGACACTAGATAGAAGAGAGATATCAAGCCCAATAGAAGGGAAAGGGCTTATCAAAGCTTTGACAGTCTAGCATCATTGTATAAATACTTTGGTGCAGTTAACTCATTCACGTTTAAGTTTCTATGTGAAAACTGTATTTTTTTATGCTCTATTAACACTAGAAGTATATACTATGTTCAAACTGGATGGCTTAGGCAGGAGAAATGTTATCAAACCTGCCTGATTTTTTAATGGCAAAAAGGCTAAAGAGGGTAAAGCAAAAGCAAAAAGTTCTAGCATCTGTTTCTTCGATTGTCACTGGAAGAGCTTGATAAACTAGCCTTCTGTTGATGCCTTTCAAGCATACAGTTCCTATAGCACATGAAGTGTTTTCCATACCCGTGTGTCCAAAATGTGAATGGTCTAATTACATACATGGGTCAGATTGAGCTATCATAGATCTATTTTATTAGCTTTTGGGTGGTCCTATAAAACTTCTGGAATCAAATGTTTCTAAGTATTAGGTTTGCAGGGGGAAAAAAAGCCTTAAGTATAATCTTTCGCATTTCAGCCCAAGAAATTGAAGTGAAATGTTTAAAACAGTCTCTCTTCACCACAGAACATGTACTAAGTTTTCTATTGTAACAGAAGCACTACAAACCACTAGAACAGCATAAACTCCCATTTTATTTCCTTTTCACTTGCTCATATGGCAACTTTCAATTTTTTGACTGAAATTTTCCAGGTTTGATCTCTTCCCAAAAGTTTTGGGAAAGTTTTAAAAAATAGTTCAATTCCTACTTCTGTGGAAATAAGCTTACCAACAAAAAAATGTTTTCTGACATGTAATATCATTAAGGTATGGCAGCATATGATCACCAATAATTATATTTTGTAACAGATTCTCAGCTTAAGCCATCTGTTACACCACTGAAATCCCCTGGCCCTTCCAGTGACACAAATGTAACAAAACACACATTTATTGGATGTTGGAAGGGACTGAGGAAAAGTTGTCATTGAAACTCAGGTTGCACAACTGACTTCAATTGGAACTTGATTAAAAACTCTTAAAGTATCCTAAAAATCCAGTTTACTCAATAGCAGTATTTTTTCTGAGACAGCGTTACAAAAACATGTGGCTTCATTTTAAGGTAGTAATCATGGATGGCTCCCACTGACTTCAGTAGCTACAGGCTCTAAAATGAAGCCTTTTTTTGTTAGCAGATATGACCAAAACAGAGCAGAACTGCTGAAGAAAGCACCATTTTCAACAGCGCTTTTCAGATTAGAACTACACTTTAAAATAAATTAGATTCTAGATGCAGAACCTGAAATTAGCACGTGTTATGCTTTATGAGTGAAATATTTACTCAAAGTGATGGTGATCTTAACAGCATTAACAATTTTATATAATCTACTATTTAGATTGTAATTAGAACATTAAATTGCAGTTTCCCTTTTTCTCACAATCCTTTGGCTTATGAAATTTGACTAACCAGTGCACCTGAGTAATGCCAGCAAAAAGAAAGTTTTCCTATAGTCCAACTGTTAAAGAAAAAAAAATGCTGTCACTCACTGAAGTTTGCAGTGTGCACTTCAGTTTTCAAAGTACATACAAAAATAATTACATTACATACCTGCAAATGTTGTTCTTCTCAAGATTTTGATAGATCTCCTCATTTTGGTTTAGGAATCTCAAGCTTTTGGTTTATAGTAGCCAGGAATAATCTGTTTAAAAGCCGCACCATAGAGCTGTAACAGGTCTCAGATATACATAAGACCAGAGCCCTCATTTGCTTCCTTACTAGGAAGGCACCTTTAAATAGGGTAATAAGCACCCCAATCTAGTGTAGATGGAGGAGGAATGGGAACCTATTTAAAATTCACTGTACTTTTACTACAAGCTATACTCAAGCCACAATGTAAAAGTTCTGATATGTGACTCTATATAATAGAATCACCAAATTTAAACAGCTAGAATGTGAACTGCAAAATAGTAAAACTCTGGGGAGTTTACCATATACTACTCCTTTCTAGTAATACCTTTCACCTTCAACCTAAGAATTCTAATTTTTACCATGATAATTAATGGGAGAGGTTTATCCTTCTCAGAGAGAAGAATTAGGTGTACGGTATGCCTGTACTGCATTCACAGGTATGAACCAAGGCTCAGTCATATCCGAGCTAGGTTTAATCCAGCTAATTCAGGTGCTGGATCAGTGAAACTATAGCAGCACATGCTACACAAATCCATGCTACACAGAACCTGGAGCAACTACTCAAGCAGCTAGCAGGCTGTCATGCACATGCACTGTCATGGTTTCACTCCTCCAGTACCCATGCCAGCCTGTTATTAAAGATAGCTTGCAGCTGTCTACTCAACTTTAATACATGCCCCTAGACTGCAGTATAGACCAGGAGTGGGAAAGAGCCTCCATGAGCTGGATCCGGCCTGTGGATGCCCTGCTGCACCCCCACCCCCAGGCCAATTGAAACCTGCGGATGGGGGAGCATGCAAAGTCTCCTCCTGCTGTAAGGGGTGCATGGCACCTAGAGGGAACCACCAGTTGTGGTCCCTCTAGGCACTGGGAGGGCAGGTGGCGAAGACTTCACATGCTCCTTCCGCCCTCAGGCCAATCAGTGGGCAGGGGACCATGGAAGTGTTCTGGCTCCACCCCTTCCACAGCAGCCCGGGGCCACTTCAAAAATTTGTGAAGTGACATCCCCCCCTTTCTAAAATTATTGCCCCCCCTCTGGTATAGACAGACCCTCAAGCAGCATTCTGACTTACCAGAGCTTTCCACAGATGACTGAACAAAAGCCAGAATTGAAATCTGTGTCTCTATATTTAAGTTCTGCATTTTAGGCCCCGTCCCACTCTTCTATACTAAAGTTGGCTTCATTTTTTCACCCATTTAATATTAGAAACATCAGATCTTTTTGCAGAAGATTTAGAATGGGGAAATTACAAAAAGCTGACACCCAATCTAATGCATTTTCAGTCATCAGTTGAGGGTTTTATATACTGATGGCCACAGTATATCTGAGGAACTTGGTCATTTTAATATTTATTGACTGTGTGTCACATCTGTGCCAACAGTGAATTTATAAGCTGTTTATAAAAAGTAAACAATTAACAGATTTATAAGCATGTTAGACATGAGGCGAAAGTTTTATATAAAACTGTTGTCATGTAAGAAACCAACTGCTATTGAATTCTAACAATTGGTTATCATTTTTGAGCTATAATTGCAACTGTAATATATGGTCTTTTTATCCCCAAGAACCCAGGGAAACACGGAAGTATTTTCTCCCATGCCACAGATGGGGAACTGAGGCAGAGAACTGAAGTAGTTTGTCCAAAGTCACACAAGATGACTTGGATTGAATTAAACCTGGTCTGCTGTGTCCCAGGCCAATGCTCTAACTACTGGACTATATTTCTTTAGGATATTGAGAACTGAAGGTCAAATTTTAGTCTAGTAAAAAAATACTTGAATAGGTTTAAATTAAGGACCTGATCTCATCAGTGAAAAGGATAAAGTTAGCTACAAAAATTAAATGCATCCATTACTGTAAAGGGGCATAAGGAAGAACTATTCACTGCTAAAGAACTAAAAAAAATCCTTATAGCAGAGAAACAGAGACTGTGTATATATTTATCTCAGCAGATAGGTCTCTGCATTATATAATTTCCTCACAAATTTCATATCCAGACTAAAGTAGAGAAGATTACAATAGTTCACACTGAAAGCTTTGGCACATGAATCCCTGTCCTATTTCTAATGTTCAGATGATCAGTTAAGTGATAAGCTATGTCTGTACTGAGGATGTTAAATTGCAGTTAATTTACTAGTCAAATAGTCGATGAAATGTCCATCAACTAGTCGATTGGAATTTCCGCATTCTTCCTTTGAAATGTACAAGAGCCTCCACTGCCCTTTGAAGTATCCCTCGTCCCCCCTTTGCTGCCTCTGATAGAGGCGGGGGGAGGGGGTTGAGAGAATCAACTAGCAGACTGACGATCTGATAAGCATTTGCTTATCGGATAGTCAACTAGTCTTTAACATCCTTAGTTTGTACCCAGTGCATTTTCCAGGTCTTGCAGAAGTTTAACAAACCAAAGTAAATCTGGCCTATAGACAAGGTAGAGGCACTAGCTGTGGGGCAACTAGTATGGAAGAATTCTATTTTTGCTTACCCAATACAAACAGGAAAAAACCCACTAGGCAATTACAGTGAGCTCAGAAAAAATCTGTACGTGAGTTCTGTACAGAAGGGAACTGTGCTGTCTATAGAAGTACTCCTTGTCACCTTAATAAGCATCAGAAGATTTTAATATCACTACTTATAATCTTATTTCAAACCAAAATGAAGTTAAGAAAGGCCTGCACCACAGTGACTAGTGATATGCTAATGCAGATTGCTTAACACCTCTTTCAAAAGGTGGTTCAATTTCATTAATTCTACACATTCTAAAGTATTTTGCTGCTTCCCCATAACATTCAAATGAATGAGGCACTAGAGAACATCCTTTTCGAAAGAGAAGTCTTGTTTAAAGACAAGTTGATCTCTCATTATTTAGAGGGCATAGATGCCAAGGAAACAGACATGTCTGTCCATCAGACATTTCAGGATTAAGTGCTGGTGTAGAGGCATTTTATGAATATAACCAGGACAGATATTCAAAATAAGGAATACTCAGCGGGCCGTGAACATAAAACAATTACCCATCTAGTGCAGGAGTAGTTGAAGAGCAACTCTCTCCTAAGCCACCCCTACACCTTCAGGATGTCCCTTATATCCTGTGTTGGCAATCCGGTCACTCCCAGGGAGGACAGAGTGGATGCCAGAGGTCAAACCTGCCACACTTCACTCCCCAGAAACCTCAACTAGAGATGGAAGTGGTTAAAAATAAGGAGTCTCCCCCAAAAAAACTTTAGTAATTTGAGTCTTACAATTAACTTTTACTAAATTAAAGGATTACAGAGCTACTCATTGTCAATTAGCGAGGGAGGAATTAATGAAGTCATGTGTCTCCCCACAAGGCACCCACAATTGACATTTTGTGATAAATTCTCTTTAATCCAAGAACTAAAGAGAGCTCAAAGGCTACCAATAACTAGAAGCTTGAGATCCATAAACAAGATGCGGAGAACATATTTTAGAGAAAGAAAATGCATATTTATGTAACAGTCCCCATTGTCAGTAATTTGTTTAATCTATAAGAAATATTTGAGCATAGATACAAGCTGAACCTCTCTAGTCTGGTATCATCAGGACCTGACCGGTATCGAACTAGAGAATTTGCTGAGCCATGAGAAGTCAATATTGTCTACCAGCACTGCCAATAATTACTGGGCTCTTAGAAGACATTTCAGAGTAAAATTAGAGTTAATTACCGCACAGAACACAGAGTCAGAACTGGTGGCTGTAATCCGACTTCGTGGAACTGTGGGAAACTTAGCCAGATATTTGCTTATGATGAGTGTGGCCAACTAAAATCATGCCAGAGTACATATGTTGCTGGATTAGAGAGCGATGAACTACAGAGGCTCAACCTGAACTTAAAAATTAGAACTACTCAAATTTTTATTATGGATTCACTAACTACCTAGAATTTTCACATTACATTATTTTAATTCCCCCAATAGCTCTACTCCCATGCTATCCAACCAGTTCTGAAGCAGTAGCCACTAGTGGCTACTGCAATAGCAAACTAGCCACACTCAAACGGCCAAATAGCCACATGTGGCTAGTTTGTTGGGCACCACAGCTCTACTGGAATGTCAATGTTACCAAAAATCTTTTCGCTTATGGGAAGAAGAAAAAAAAAAAAAAAAGAAGAAAAAAAAAAAAAAAGGGGAAAACCTTCCCTGGCACTGCACCACACTCCTAAATTCCAGGCAGCCAAACAATTCTATGCTAGCTTGTTACAATTTATATGGAGGAGTGAGGAAAGTCATGGCATTCCTAAATCAATAAAGACAGCTGGGAAAAAAAGACCTTAAAATGGGAAAAAGTGTCTTCTCAAAACATTGGTTTACTAGTGACACTACAGCTCATTAATTCCACCTTACTAGGATTCACACTTGAGATTCAATTTGCACATCAATCCAGTACACATGCTAAAGTTTTTTATACAGATTTGTCAGTGTGAAAGAAAACAGCTGACTCCAGAGGCACTGGCACAACTACATATAGGGGGGACATGATAGCAGTTTTCAGGTATCTAAAAGGGTGTCATAAGGAGGAGGGAGAAAACTTGTTCATCTTGGCCTCTGAGGATAGAACAAGCAGCAATGGGCTTAAACTGCAGCAAGGGAGGTTTAGGTTGGACATCAGGAAAAAGCTCCCGTCAGGATAGTCAAAACACTGGAATAAATTGCCCAGGGAGGTTGTGGAATCCCCATCTCTCGAGATATTTAAGAGTAGGTTAGATAAATGTCTATCAGGGATGGTCTAAACAGTATTTGGTCCTGCCATGAGGGCAAGGAACTGGACTCGATGACCTCTCGAGGTCCCTTCCAGTCCTAGTATTCTATATGCATCTAATAGCAGAACATCTCTGCCTACACTACAGGATAGACGGAGTCTCAGAAGTAGTTTGTGACAAGTTCTTGAAAACATATCAACTAATATTCAAAAACTGTTGAAACTTCTATGGTTTTTCAATGTATTTTTAGAAGAGTTGTGCATCATTCATGCCGTATGGCACAGCTATGCTTTCTGAAGAAGTATAAAAGTGACTATGAATGGTTTCACTACCCTAGCATTTTGTAGAGTAGTCAGGGCTGACTACATAGGTCATGATGTTCCAATGGTACTCATACTTGATAATCACTTTAGACATCTTCCTTATCAAGGATCCCTGAAAACAAAAGTTCACAAGCCTGCATAAAACAAGCTTGCATTCTCATGCCCAAGACAATGAAAGATTACTAATCTTAAAGTAAAGGTGTGTGGATCTTTTCTTAAGAGTTACCAACTAAAAAGGGCAACTACAGGATTTATGAAATAGCTGTTCAAAGGCCATTTTAACTTTAGTCTTCAATGATTAGAAGGCAGGAACAATATGTTGGCCTTCCCAAATTTAAGGAAGTAGAAACTGATACTATGATAAGTTTGTGAAAATGGAACATTTTGTATGCAATGACTACTATCAATAGTGTTGCTCATTACTGTATTTAGCATACCAAACTCAATGATATTCAGAACAGTCCTAAAGTAAAAATTTAGGACAGACTTAATCTGTAAACATCTGAATACAGTGATTTTAAGTACAGGCAATGAAGCATGTTGGGTTTTTTTGTTTTGCCATGAGATCCCATTTGCAATCCAGTGACATTTAACTATCTTCTGCACATCGGAGATTGATTTGTTTAGCTTTTGGCCAGTTGTGATCATGTAAAAAAAATGCTATTGCAAGAATAGCTTTCTCCCTCCCACAACCTTATCATGGATTTGCTTTGCAAGGAGTCCAATATCTATTTGATAAACACTTGAACAGATTTTCTAGAATTAGACCATAACGTTACTAAAAAGTTGTATACAAATTATAACATACTATGCAAAACCCCGAAATATGGCTCAGCTCCAGCTGCACTGACTGAAGTCAGCAGATTAACCAACGGGTGTTCGTTTTCAGGGCAATAGAGGGTAGGACCTTGAAATGCATCATGTCTTTCAAAACACTAAGTGTAAAAAGATAGGTGGAACAGACAAGGGGAAAAACCTCTCTACTGTACTTGTGATGGACACATGCTGCAAGCTGTATCACATCCCAAAAGGATGCAACCTAACACCTGCACCAAGTTATTAGCAGTAAAAAAACAACAATGGCATTACTTTCACAGCTTTTTTGTTCAAGTGACAACTTCACTATAAAATCAGACTGTTGACTTCTCTTGTTAAGGGTGTCACATTATAAGTGTTTTTTTAACAAGACCAAGAGCTTTAAGATGTTGAATTTATTGAGAATGTTTTATTGCTAGACTCAAAGCTGGAGCATATTTCATTTTAGCAGATTAAAATGTGCAATTTATAATCTCTAGGAAGAATACTGAAAAACTTATTTTCTGCGTTAGGTGTAAAAGACAGTTTGTGTTTGTGAGAATGAAAAGTATCAGTGGGAAAGAAAGAGCACGTTTTGATATAAGAAGTTACAACAATCTTTTCAATTTTCAAAAACAAGAGACAATACAGGATTTGGATTTGGATATTTATTTTTAGCAGGATTTGAGAACTAACGGATGGTGACATCATTAGGAGATACGTCCATATCCACCACCTGCAACAGAAGCTAGATAGATGTTAAAGAAATCATATTTAAAAGTTATAAAAATGACAGTACTTACCCATATCGGGGTTATGACAGTAATCTTATTAAATGGCTGGGTTAGCTTTTTATGCAAATCTACATGACCAGTAACAACTTACCTACCAAGTCTCAAAATTCACTTATCAAATTTTAATTTGTATGCATACTTTACCTTGATTTTTAACAAGTTGTTGGTTTAAAGAAATACCCATTGTAATTCTCCTGGTATTTAGAAAAAGTAAATAAAATCATGTAAAAAGTTTATATTGTTCTTCAGTGAAAAAAAAAAAACAAAAACTTACCTGTAATTTGCTTCAGAAGATAAGAGATTCATACATTTAAGCCTATACTCCAGTTTATGACTGGCAGGAATTCCCCAGAGTTTCAAATTTTAATGCTATCAAACCACGTCAGCAGCAGATGACATGCACCCATTCCTGCTGAGAATACAGCCATTTACTCTTTTTACATGTCAAATACTTTTGCAAGCAACCAGGTAGAAATCAGGGATATAAATGACTACTGAAATTGTTAACTAGTTAGACGGTTAAAGTTGTACCGTTTAACTGGTTAATAGATGGCTGGCCAAGTGGAAAGAGTCAGGAGGTCCTACCTAGGCTGCTCTAGTGCAACTGATGTTGAATACTGCCTGCTGCTCCCTCACGGCCAGGGTCTTGCCAGCCCAATGTAGGCGCAGCTAGCGCTACATAGCCTGATGTAATTAGCCATCCAACTGGTTACCTGGTAAGCATTCGGGTAGGTCTAATGTTTATCAGATAAATGGTTAAACGTATACATCCCTAGTAGATATTATATAAAACATAATACCCCAAAACTCTACAAAACTCTACAAGGAAGGTGATGTTATAAATGTATTTTCTGTATGAGATAGGTATGTTACTTTATTTTTTAAATTAGCCCCTTCTGAAGACAAGCTTCGGGAGTTTTCATCAAAACACTTTGTACTGTAGCAATAAATGACTACAAAAAGCAAATTACAACTGTCAAATCTCAGACTCACAACAGCGAGTGTACAAAAAGAACTTAAGTGTGAAGGGTAAAATCCATAAAAACCCAGGTCTAGAAACATCTCAAACATGTATGTTTGAGATGCTTCTATAGAGTATCTATAAGGTTGGAAACAAGTCTTTAGATAATTCCAACAAATCCAAACCCAAGACACAAGGCTGAGTCCAAGTGACAGCGATTTGTAAGCACATGGAGAAACTGTGCACTTCCATCACAAAGCTCTTTGACAAGAAATGATTGGAAGCTAGGTACAGTCAACATGCATATTCTAACGACAGCTTGGCATCTGAGAATTACTGAGAAACAAGAAATTCAGTTTAAGTACACGTTCTCTTGAAAAAGTCTGAGATATATAATCAATAGCTCAAAAAGCCTTTACAAACTGAGTATCTTGTGAAACCAGGGTCTTTTAAGTGCAATTTATCATGAAACAGATTACTGTGTAACTGAAAAAAAGCAGGCTCTCTTACTTGATTGTGAAGAAAAAGAGATCATCATCAAGTAGGAATAAAAAATCCCAGTTAATGAGTTAACCAGTTAAGTGTTAAGCTGACCTAACATTTAACAAACTTAAGAGACATTTAGGCTGGAGACCCCTCCAGCCCATGGGACTCCCAGTCCCTGCACTGGGGCTGGCCACCAGCTTCGGCAGGAGCAACTCCCACCCACAGGTCACCCCTAGGAGCAGGGCTCCCTGCTCCGAACAAGAGCAGCCCCTGTCCGCAGCGGGCCCTGTGTGGCTGGAGGAACTCCCAACCGGTAACCCTGAACAAGTAAGCATTACCCCGTTTAGTGTGATGCTTACCGGATAACCTTTAAAATCCCTAGTATTTTGAGAGGCCCCTCTTCTCCCCCCCCAGGTTCTGGAGTGGGCCAAAAATGAAGGGCTGAGTGTGAGGGAGGGGGCTTCCAGGGAGTAGGCTGGGGGTGCAGAGGCTGGGCAGAAAGTTGAGTGCAGGAGTGGGCTGGGGATGTGGGGTCTAGGCATGAAGAAGGGTGTGAAAGGATTGGGTGCCCTACCTGGCACAGCTCCCATTTGGCAAGAAGGGAGGAGGACATAGGTGGCTCTGCACCAACAGCTAACTTTTGGAGTCGAGTGGCCTCTGCAGAGATTAACCTGATAAAGCATGGAACACTTTAGAGGTAGTATGCAGGATACTTAAAATCTCAACTCCCTCAAGATACTAAGATACTAAAAGGGATAGTTGGCTTCATGAAAGGCAATTAAGAAAAACTATTATAATTGAAGCATATGTCAAATTAGATAACTAGGGCTGTTAAATTACTGTTACCAAGCTAATCTGGTGTGAACAATTTGCATCGACTATGCGATTAGTCAATAGGACCACTATTCAGCGCCCCAGGGAGTAGCTCCGGGAGCCACCTGTGCTGCGGCTCTGCATTTTAAATGTAGTAAGAACTGCCAGGCTCTAACTATATTTAAAATGCAGAGGTGCAGCATCCGCGTGAGCTGGGCCTGCTCTGTCCCAGTTTGCGCTGAGTCCAGCAGCTCCTGTTCACCGTGTCCAGGGCTGACCACAGGCAGGGGCTACTTCACAGTAGTCTCCTATCCCACCCTGTTGCTTCTGATCAAGGTACGGGGGAAAGCAGGTGGCACCTCGGAGCTGGTCCTGGGGGGAACCAGCTTTTAAGCTGACTTGTGCTCCTCCCCCCCTTGCTGCCTCTTAGACTCAAGCAATACCACTCACCCCGTGTTCCCACTGCAGCATTTCAGTCTTTATAATGTAGCAAGAGCCCTATGTAGCAAGACACAGAGCTCTTGCTACATTTCAAAGGATAAAGCACAACAGTGGAAACTGACAGGAGTAGGGACTGCTTCAGTCCCTGCTCGTGCCATTTCCCCATTGTGCCTCTTCCTTTGAAATGTACAAGAGCCGCAGCAGTCTCGGCCTCCCCTGTCCCCGCGGAGATGGTGCTAGGGGGAAACCAGCTTTTAGGCTACCTCCCCCCAGCACCAGCTCCTGCTCCACCCCAGAGGCAGCAGTAGAGGATGGGGGGGAGCAACTAGTTGAGACACTACTTGACTATCAGTTAATGATATTATGGTTATCAAATAGTCGACTAGTCGCTCGCATCCCTATAGGTAACGGAAGTTTTAACTATTGTGCTTGATTCTGAAGGACTTTAAGACTCATGCTCTGTAATCTTTCATGACAACTTGCTGGACTGAGTGCAAGCTTTGTGTCAGTCCAATAAAGGTAGCTCTGGGACCAGAGCACTTGCAGCAACATTTGGATGTAGATCACACTATCAGCTAACTCATATTCCATTTTAACACATCAAAGACGGCTGAAGCACCTCAAAGCACTTGGACAGCTCTGCATTTTCTTCCAGGAACATTATGAACTTCTGAGGACTGGAAAGAGAATATGGTTCTTTATATGAAATTATGATACAATAAATTATGTAATGTAGTAATTCGGTACTATAAGGATTGAGATCTTAAAAATTCAAGCAGTCAAAGCTTATTTCAGAACAGAAAAAACAAGCAAGACCTTAGCTGGGTGAAGAGTTAAGCTTCCAGATCTCATAAAGGAAACTATTTTGTTTGAACACAGATAAGAAAGCTTTGTTAAACTTAAGAACACCTGCACAACCCCTTCACCGCCCCCCACCCCCGCAAAAAAAATGAAAACAAAAATCTTAGAAACAAAGTTCAAAAAAGCAACCACTGAAGGCTACAACAGGAGTTTTTTTTCCCCCCCAGCATAGAACCGCCTGTTGATATAGTTGCATTACACCAGGTCTTTTGTTGGCAGTTACATTGATCAACAGTATGGGTTTATTTAAACACCCCAACTAAAGTATCACACCAATACAGTTTTTCATGCAGACCAAGCTTAAAATAATAAGCTAAAGAACTTTTCCAATATCAGAGGTTAAAAAAATATATATATATGAGCTGGATACAGAAGGAGAACTTTCCCTTAACATGAACGCATACCACATAATGTGGAAGTGGTGTAATAGTTTTAAAATTTTGAAGCTAGGGAATACCTGTCAGTCATATGCTAGAAGAAAAGACTTAGAAGTGGGCATCTATTTAACATTTACCTTTGAGAGAAAGTTTAAACCAACTAAACATTTATAACATGTAAAAATTAGTTTCACGAAGAACACAAACCAAACTGAACAAAATAGTACGCACTTCCAACTTATGCTCTTTTTCTGCAAGGACTTCTTTTTGACATCGCAGAAAGTCTGATAACATTCGAGTTAATTGTTTTCTATCATCTATTTCAGCTGCCAACCTGCCATTGTAATCCGCCAGTACCATACAAGCATCATCTACCATCTTGGAAAGCTGTTCTCCAGATTCCTTATCTAAAAGGCAAGCAAAGGGGGAAAAAAAGTATAGCAACACATTACTCAAATCTTGTCAGGTGATCTCACACTAACATTTCAATTACTGCAGCCCTCTCTCACCTGTTATTCTGTCTAATAAGGACACATCCTGGACTTCTACGGGCAACGAAGCTATCCTCTGATGAACTGCTGCATCCCCAGAGGCTGCATTTTCTAGTTCTTGTAATGCTCTAATAAGATCTGCAGTCTGAAAAAGCGCACAAGCATAGAACTGGTTTATTCATCAAATCCTGATGCACAATGATGTCAGTTTCATTTCACAATGAGTTTATGTGATGTGATTTGACAGTATGGCTGTGTCTATACTGGCGCGATCTTGAGCCAGAGCTATGCAAATGAAGCTCAGCGTGGAATATTGCCGAGCCTCATTTGCATAACTAATGAGCCGCCATTTTGCGGAAGAGGCTCTTGCGCAATACGGAGCTGTCTACACTGCCCCTTCTTGCGCAAGAAAAACCCTCTTGCGCAAAGCCGTTATGCCTGAAAATGGCGGCTCATTAGTTATGCAAATGAGGCTCGGCAATATTCCACACTGAGCCTCATTTGCATAGCTCTGGCACAAGATCATGCCAGTATAGACACAGCCTATCAATCTAAAAACTAATTTGCCAAAGTCAGCATTACCAATGTCTTCCCTCCCCAACTTCAAATAGGGAAAACGTTAATTCCCCATAGAGCAGAACTGCAGTGTTCCCAATTTTAAGATGGAACTTCCTGCTAAAAAGTCTCATTTTCCTTTAAATTCTTGCAGTAGGACAACTTTTAAACATTAAGTACAAGGTTTATGGTTCATGACTACCATGCGGTATTCTTCATTTTTACTAGGTACTTTTAAATTGCTTAAATTAAATGCAAAATATTAAATTACTTCTTGCTTAACTTTCCCTGGTAGGTGAATCATAGCATAAAAGCACAGCAATAATTTCACTGGTAGCACATTCATAGAGCTGAACTTAAATCAAGCAGTATAAATAAATTATTTGTGACAGTACTAAACTTTGATTATCTCATATCCTGGTCTTAAAAAAAATAAAACCCACACACACACCCCTCACACTTTATTGTTCTTACAGCTCCAGCTGAACTTAAAACCCTTCTGGGAAGAAAATGTGACATGACAAAAAAAATATAAGCACAACACAGTGACAAGTATGAAAATTAGGAACGACCTTGCATACTGAATGAAGCTGTTAAATATTACAGTGATGGATCAAAATTTGATCCAATTACACAATATTTTACATTTGCAATAGTCTTATCACAATATATTCACTTTTCCCACTATTAAACTTGTTTTTAAAAATTTTAAAAATATAAACAAACTAATTTTTGAAAAGTTTTTTAAAAAGTGTCAAATTTGCTACAATTATAAAATGCTATGGTACTGATACAATGCTTCTGTGTCTTGGCTACAAATTGTAATAAAGAAAAGGGTCAAGTACATGAGAAGATTGCTGTAATGACTATTGTAAAATGAAAGTTAAAGAAAGAGTAAATTTTCAATTAATCCTCTGCCTCCCCACAAAACGTAGAGATTTATTTATGAAACACTTCAAGGGCCAGCAGCACTGGGCCAGTAAGGTTCTTATACACCACTGGAGAGCTATAAAGACCTTAAATGAACTCCAAAGGAGGCAACACAGATTCCATCAACATGGCAGAATCTTCGGAAGCATAAATCTGGGCTAACGCACTGATACCTATGAACCACTCCAATGTAAGGAAAATGCCTGCAGTAGAGCTGGAGTGCACAACAGCCCATCCATATGGGCAGCTTCTGCAGCCAGCATAGTTTAGAGCAGCACTGAGGCTGCCCCAAGTTACACCAGGGGTTGCTTTGCCCATGATAAGTCAAGGATTGGGGAAGAATAAAGGTGGTAATACAGCCACCTTTACTTAACTTTCTAGCTCTGAGTGTTGATTAGCCCTTAAAAGGGGACTACTTATAATGCAGAGTTGGTTCAGTATTACTCAGTGACTGAAGGGTTTCAGAATTTTTAAATATAACCCAAAGCTTATGAAATAATAAAAATGTATGAACACAAGAGACTTCTAACCTGTGGAGGGTCACTTGGAGAACTTTGTGCTGAACAGTTATTTTCATCAACTTTTATCTGTTCAAATATGCGCTTTCTGCCCTTTCTGTCACCGTCTAAAAATCAAAGTAGAGACCTAAAAATCAGTTCAGGAAACAGTAACATTTATATAAAAGACTGAAACGTGTGCACACAGAATACTTACACAAAGCTTGTCTAAGTTGTTCTAATACATCATTTTCATACACCGATCTTTCTTCCCAGATAGAGAGCACTCGGCCAAGGTGCTTCTTACAACTCTCATCAGATTCACTGCGGGGGAAAATTATAAACTCTTCAATAAAAATGGTTAAAGTACAACCCAGTAATCAAGAACGAGGCCTTGCATAATCTTGTACCAAGGACCTGAACCACTTCACAGAAATAAGAATTGAAGCTTCCAACACCTCTAAGAAATAAAGATCCTCATCTTGGAGAGAGAGAAAAGGAGAATGCGTAGAGCCCAGCACATCCCTCTATATCTGTGGGTATCTACCTCTGTGGATGTGAATGCAGATATCCACAACTTATTTTTGCAGATAAGATGTTAATACAGAACCCTGTATAGTATCTAGAACCCTGAAAATGTACATATATCCACTTTATATCCACGGACCTCATCATCCAAAGACGTGAATGCAGATATCCACAGCTCATTGTCGTAAATGTAGATGCATCTGTGAATACCAATTTTGTATCTGCACAGGGCTCTAAGGATGTGACTTGTTCAAAGTAGGGATGTTAACAGTTAACTGGTAAGGGCTGGAGCAGCCCCTCACTTGCTAGGGGCAGGGAGCTGCTCCAGCATCATGGGTCCCAGTTTAAAAATCAGCTTCTTGCGCTGCTGCCTCTGAGCTCAGGCACCCCCAGGGAAAGAAGTTGCTCTGGAATCCCATACGCTCTCCCCTCTCCCGCTGCTGCCTCATAAGAGGCAGCAGCACAAGGGGAAGAGGCATAGGTAGCTGCGCAGGGATCCGGTGCTTGGGAGAGCCAGCTTTTAAGCTAGCTCCCCCTGAGCACTGGCTCGCTCCGCCACTGCTGTCTCTGTGGGAGGCAGCAGCCAGGGGACAAACAGCTAAACGAGAACCGGCACGCACAGGGAGCTCACTTAAAAACTGGCTCCCATCTCTAACCCCCTTGCTGATATTGATAGAGGCACACCTGGGATCCCTGCTGCCCTTCCCCCCCCCCCATGCCCTGGGTCCCAGCTGCTGGCTCCAGACCCCTTATACCTGCCAGGTCCCCTCATCCTAGAGACATAGCTTTGCGCCAAGCCCCAGCTCATGAGGACATCAGGTGACATGGACAGGGGTTAGAGTTTTGCCTTTCAAAACCAGCTATTAAAAGTGTTCCAGCACCACTGGGCATATGCTGAAGAAAACTGACAATTATGCAAGATAAAAGGAGCTTTTACACTAAAAGGTGCAGTAAAAAAAAATTAAAAGATAGATTTCAGACCTAGGATAGAGTGTTTTCTTTACTGAGGTGTACAAGAGCTACTGAGCCAGACTTTAAAAAAAATAATTAAAAAAATCATGTTTTCTGGAAAGAAAATGCCTCAAAGGTTTTGGGGTTTTTGTTTTTTGGGGTTTTTTGTACAACAGTTAATAAGATAATAACATCCACATTACAGTTTACTGTACCTTGAAACGTGCTTAAAGGCCTCAACTATAACTGGTGCAAAGTCTTTTGTAAATTCTGGTCCTTTCCTTTTGCTGTTCTGAATGACATCATTGGCCAGATATAGGAATGTCAACTTCCTATTTGGTTTTGCTAATGAAAGAAAAAAGCAGATATATGCAACAATCCAAATAATTAGCAGCATAAAATTAATTTTGCAGGTTAACATTCAGTTAAGTTTTTTCCTACATCTTGTAGAGGATAAACACAAACACTATCTAAAAATATAAAGTTCACTATTTCTATTAGCACCTCATGCTATTAATCTACTATATATTCGAGAGGTTGTCTGTTCAAGAACTCCTCCCAAAGAACCAAATCAGAACGCCTTCCAAACAACCAAATTTGGTATGCATCTTCCTCTTATAACTTAAAGCAGGGGTGGGAAACAAAGCTCAGAACCAGAATGTGAGGAGTATCTTTCTCTCTCTCAGTCAGGACTACATCAGTGAGGGTTTGGGGTTCTGGGGTTGTTTGGGTTTTTTTGCTTCTCACTTGTGTGCAGCTCCCAACTGATTTTTCTATGGGTCAGTGGCCCTCAATCCAAAAAGTGCTCCCCACCCCCTGATTTAAAACAAGGTAAAGGGTTTGGCTGTGCCAGGAAAATGGGATGTGCCTGGGATGGGGATTTGCCCCCTCCCTAAAATGAAAGGGAAGGCTCTGCTATATAACCACCACATGGGGAAAGCAGGGAATAGGTGATGGAAAGCAGGGCAAGTATAATGCCCTGTATAATGACCAGAGTGGGGAAAGCGAAGATCCAGAGATGGGGACCGGGACAACTATAACCTCTATGGGCCAGCAGGGGACAAGGATGGAGAAAGCTACATATTTGAGAGGTTTGTCAGTCTGTCCATCCCCCAACTGGGGACATGCATTCCTCCCCTAGCTCAGTTCACTGGAGCTGCAGTGGCCAGAGAGAGGCACTTCCCACCTGAATCTAACCTGCTGCAGTGAAAGAGGGTTGGAGTTGACCTCTCTCTCTGAGGCAGCCTGAGTACTGAATCCCTCATCCACAGCCCCACCCCAGAGCAATGATTTAAATAAAAAGAGAGAGAGTTAAAGACCCAAGCAACACCAGGTAAATCTTCTAGTACTAAATCACAACTTTCTATAACAAATTTGTCCACACAGATTTCAGCACTCAACACTGGGGCTACATCTATACTGCTTTCTTCTGCCAAAAGATATGTAAATTCAGAACTAATCTGCATATCTTCCGATCGTGTTATCAGAAGAGGTTTTGTCAAAAAAAAGTTTAGATACAGTTTCAAAAACACAACACACCACCACACACACCACACCCTTTCAAAAGAACCCTTCTTCCTAGAAGAAAAAAAAAAAGGGATATGCAGGGTTCTTTCGAAAAAAAGGGTGGTCCCCCCCTCCCCAAAAGAACTGCATCTAAACTGCTTTCTTTTTCAACAAAACCTCTTCTGATAACGTGATCGGAAGATAGGCAAATTCGCATATCTTCTTTCGGCAGAAGAAAGCAATCTAGATGTAGCTTCAGAGACAGAAAGTCATAGCGGTTTGCTATCCCCCATAGCCATTTTAAGTACAGACATAGCAATAACTAATTTGAAGTCTGGATGTTCTTTACATTGTCAAGCCACAATTCACACTGACCACTTGCTGCCCCTCTCACTCTACCGTATTTCTCTGCTACTACAGCACACACAGTCACTACCCACCATGCTCATCAACCCTTCACAACATAACACTTAGTCCTCTAAATTCTTCCTTTCCACATACTGAAGCTTATATATTTTAATTTCAAATTTAAAAGCACAATGTGTATTTAAAAAAACCCAAGACATTATCAAGCACTAAAGCAAACTTAGTATGTTCTTGTAGCTGTAATTTAGGGTAACTTTTTCAAAAGTGCTGCAGGGTATGTCTATGCTGCAATACAAGCCCAGGGTTAGTGAGTCTCCAATCAGCTGACCTGTATACAAAACCCAGGATTTGAGTGTTTACCACTATTGTAACCTGACATTAAGATTTTGCTAACTCAGTCTTGAATCAGATTCTGACATCCACACTGCAGCACACTGACTAAGTGAAATCAATCACATACCAGACCTTCAAACACCCTCCTGAAATACCCAACACTGGCATACTATGAGAAAGCTTGACTGTCCACACTGCATATTAGAGGAAGTTGGAACAGCCCACCAATACATCCTGCCAAGCTGTCATGATCTGTGTACCCAGCTACTGGAGCCAGAACCTGGAGAAAGCACCTTTAGAAGACCTTTTCTTGCTTGTATTTTCAGTCCTGTGTCAGGAAAAAGACTTGAGATTTTGAGAGCTGATCATGGATATTTAAGTTGCATCTTCTAACCCACGAAAGGCACCTGACTGAGCTTATGATGGAGCAGGAAGAGGGGGTGGCGGCGGCGGCAACAAAGTACCAAGCATGGCAGACTCCAATGACTGATAGAATCTCATGACACTCAGTACAGCCACTCACGCCCCATAAGTAGACTCCTGGTGCAGGGCCACAAGCATAGGCTAACTGGATCATGTTGTCATGCTGACCTCGGGCACCATCCCAACTGACCAGTTCATCATGCACCATGACTGGCTCTGTGCTTGAAGCACCCAAATTCCTCATAAAAAAGTGTTTCTGGTCTCTGGTTTTCTGTTCAGTCCTGAGATGTTTAATCCATTCTCTGCACTAGTCGTCAGCTTAGTATGTTTGCACAGTGTTACCTCCATTATTTTCTTGTATGTACCATCAGTCTTGGTATTCTTACAAAAGTCCACAGTTTTGCTGATCACACACCAGAGACTTATCATTCATGAGAGCCTAAACACCACTGACTTTCACAGAGGGTTAGGTTCCTAATTACTTTTGAAAATAGCACTCCTTAGTGCCCAACATTCCCAGTCCACTTAGTGCATAGATTAATGAAAAGTACATGGAGAGGGAAGGCAAAATGAAACTATTTCTTTAAAAATTAGTTCTAGTGCCCATGATCATAGACAATCAAAAGCTTGTCTTAAATTACTGATTGATTCATGAATATCTCTAGCTCTCCAAACCTGAGCATATCAAGGAAGCCGAGTGATCTACAACCATTATACCAGCCCATACATATATTTATTCACTGTTGCTGAAAAGAATTTTCTCAAGTTATAAAGTGTCTTCTGACCCCTTTTGGAGCATCCCTTGAAATGAGAGCAAAGAAAACATGAGTGCTGAGGAAAAACTATGGGGAAACCAAAAAAGCTGATTTGACATTGCATGAGACTTTGCCCAGGTAAAGCGAACACTGCCATCCTCTGAACTGAACTCTAGTAATGATGTAATCACAAACAAGAAAAAGTTGTCAGTTTGGTACATTTCTTCCCCAAAACATGATACCTGGAGGCTGTCATGTGTTCTCTGGAAAGTCACCTAGGTATTGAGCCATAAATCTCTTCATGCACAGGGGGCACAATAGCCCAGACATGCTATCTTGATAGCGGCAAAGAATAAAAATTGGAGCGTACACACACACGGCTGTGTTGGAGCAGCCTCCGTGTTGGCAGCCCCATGCGGCTAGGGGGAGTGTGTGTGGGGGGGGGGGGGGGGGGGGGGGGGGGGGGGGGGGGGGGGGGGGGGAGAAGAGAACGAGAAATTACAAAGCCAGGTACTTTCCTTGTCCATTTGTTGATAAGAAACATTTACCAATTGTCTTAGGCAACATATAAAATACTGGTCTATATACTGCTTATAATGGTGTGCACAATAGGGATGTAAGTGACTATATCAGAGACAGGCTGCAAGGGAGGGAGCAGGAGCTGGTGCTGGGGGGAGCCAGTTTAGAAAATGTCTCCCCACAGCACAGCCTCCGCTGTGCGGAGTACAGGTGCAATGGTCTGTGCCCTGATACCAACTGGGACTGAGAGTCCCAACTCGTGCCAGGGCCCCAGCAGTGGCTCTGCCTTTTAAATGTAGTTAAGAGCCAAGCCACTCTTACCCCCACTGTGGCTCTGCAATTTAGATGTAGTAGGAGTGGGGTTACCTGTATACCTGGCTCCTACAATTAAACTGAAGAGCCACAGCAGAGCCCTTTTTTGACTAATCGAATACTAGATACAACCGTATTGAGTACACAATTAGTAAATTACCTGCTTCTTAACATCCTTAGTTCATAATGCCCTAAAGTCTCCCCTACAATCTGGCCCAGGGATTTTCAATCTTTTTCTTTGAGCATTCCCTCCCCTCAACATATTATAAAAACTCCAAGGCCCAGCTGTTCCACAACTGATTTTCTGCATATAAAAGCCAGGGCAACTGCCTGGGTCCCCACACCATAGAGTCCCAGCAAAGCTTCACTGCTTAAGCTTCAGCCCTGGGTGGAAGAGCCCAGGGCTTCAGACCCATGTGGCGGGTCTTCAGCTTTTTTCCTGGGCCCCAGCTCGCCCAGCTTGGCAGTTGAAGCAGAGAATCAGTCAACACTGAAAGGAAACAGAGGAATACAGGTGGCCAACATGATTCATAGAATCACTATTCACATTCACACCCATGGCTCTTGTACATTTCACAGGCAGTTGTGCAGCAGGACTGCTTAGGTCCCTGCTCACCTGGGTTCCCCACTGTGCCTCTCCCTTCAAAATGTACAAGAGGCACAGCAGTCGGGATACCTCTGCCTCCCCTCCCCCTCCCCACAGAAACGGTGCGGGGGGGGAGGGGGGACAGGGAATTGGCTTTTAAGGCAGCTCCCCCCCACCTTGCTGCCTCTCTCTGATAGAGGCAATGGGGGGAGAGCAACTAGTTTAGTCACTACTCAACTACCCGATAAGCACAGGTGTCTCCCAGTCCCCGCTGTGAGTTTGGGATTCCCCAGAGAGCTCACTGCAACTCATAATATTCATTAATTTTGCCATTCACAGTGGAACCAAAACACATCCACAGCCAATGACATGGGTTTCCTATATTGCTAATCAGCAAGATTATTCCATAGTTACTACATCTGATGAAACACTCATCAGAATCCAGGTCTCTTAGGTTCCAGTTCAGGGCCCATCCCCGGATGATGTACATTTAAACTGCTCCGCCTTTAAGTGTTTCTATATCTAGACCTCAACCTTCAACACTTGCTGATCTGCAATGGAACTATAGCAATTTAGCCCAGTTTCATATCTGGAAGTACAGGATGAACCTTGGTGATCTGGGACTCTCTGGTCCAGTAACATTCTGAACCACTGACATCGCTGGACTACTAAGCCCCAGCACAGAGCTCAGATTTATAATGCAGAGCCTGCAGCGAAGCCTCCGTAGGAGTGCGCCAGCATCCTCTGCCAGCTCTGCTCTCGGGGGGAAGCAGTGCCAGTGGTTCGACTCCCATGGAGGTGGCTTTGCTGCCCTAACTCAGCAAAGCCATCTCCCCAGGAACCAGCTAAATGTAACCAATACCATTAACCAACAAGCATCAGTTTATCAGATAAACAGTTAAACTCTAACATCCCTCACACTGAGACATCTGGCGAATACAAAGGAAAGGATTGGATGTTAAGGCTGGATCTATACTGACATTCTGAAAATGTGCCATTTTACTTCATGCACACATTAATGTTCTTGTATACTGGTTCACATACAATGCCATGGGCAATGGGTATAAGAGGCGAGGGGAGGCAATGCCTTCCCAGTGCTCAACCTCTCCCCTCTTCCTATCCTATTCTGACAGCTCCTACAACAGGTTGTTGCAGCTTATTGACTAGGGAGGAACTCATCCCCAGGTGAATGTGTTAACTTAAAAGTGAAAATCCTTCCAACTTGCCAGTCCAATTAGTGTAATATTGAACATTGTGAAAGCCATTAAGTGGTACAGAAACCATTTAACAGGCATGCACCAACCATATCTACAGAACCTTAGTTTAAAATTTGCTTTAAGTATTTCATTAGTGTGTAGCTTAAAAAAAAAGTCACAGCTCTAAAAATCCTTGTATAGATATTTAGATGCACAATCTTAAGTATTCAGCTTTAGCTTTAAGTGCTTGGATGTTCAGACATAGGGTTTTTAAATAAATTCTGCAGTATATTTAATAAAAATCAGCTTAGAAATACTGACAAATGTAAACAGAGGAGCTTCATCAACTATTCCATAATACTTCGTGCTATATTCAGCAAAACAATTGACTTGCCCTTACTACAAAGTTTTAGTAAATAAATCTCTGAAACTTCAGGGTATACCAAAAAAGAGACTTTTTTATTCCCAAATGTAGTGTTTTTAATTAGTTACCTTCTGCATGTCCAGTGGTGGAAGCTCTTGCCATGATCACACTCCCGGGTAAACTTGAACATGTACACAAAGCCTAAATATGGCATCCAGTGGAAAACATGCTCCACTCTTCAGAAAGAAATTTTAGAAGACTATATTTTCCAAATGCATTTGCTACATTTGGTTGACTGGAATAGGTGAGTAAAGAGAAAAAGAAGACAGTGGGGAGAGGGCAGGACCTGGACTAGGGGTGTATGCATGGGCCAAAAGCGGGGTAGGCAGGCTCCTCCCAACAACAGCTTCACCTACCACCCATGTGCAATGCCCTCTGGTTACCTAATTGCAGTTACTGGCACAGGTCCCAGAAGTAATGGATTTTAGAACACCTCAAAAGGCAATGGTGTACTGTGGAACAGCTGCCCCATCTGGATCCATCCAAACCAT
Source organism: Apalone spinifera (assembly GCA_030068395.1). Taxonomy (NCBI): domain Eukaryota; kingdom Metazoa; phylum Chordata; order Testudines; family Trionychidae; genus Apalone; species Apalone spinifera. The sequence goes on from CM057846.1 coordinate 139,542,792, forward strand.
TTCAATTACATACATATTAACACTAAATAAATGCTGGATGAAACAGTTCAGACTAAACTTTTAGTAAGACATTGAAAGAAAGCCTAATCCAAAAAGTATATGGCAGGCAAACAATTTAATATCCATTATTTGTTACATGTATGCTAGGAGGAACCATATGTTCTTAGCGTGCCTTGTAAATTCCAGACAAAGCCTGAGAATGGAGTACCTGTTCTCTGGTTATGAGAATATGTTGGGTGATCTGGTCTGATTATCCGTGGTCCTCTACAAGACTTAGAAAAGGTAATGGGAATGCTTTTTTATTTTCAAGCTCTTCAGGCACGGTCAGACCATGGAAAAAATGCTCCAACAGTCTGAAGAGTCAGCACTGCTGGTGCAACAAACTGACCACCAAGCATATTACTGACACCCAGGTGTGACTTCCCAGGTTATTCTAGCCTGTATACAAACAGCTACACAGCAAGCCTCTATTCAAGTTACTATGTGCCATTGTGACTTCTGGGGATACAGCCCATGTTACCTTGATACAGTAAACAGCACCACCATTTCTATCTCAGTGAACTACAGGAGATTATCCATCCTACACTGGTAGGAAACTGACAGAAGATAATGTGGGACTACCAGCACCTTACAACAATTTAGTCCACATTCTCATGGCATAAAAGTACTTCTGGCCTGAGTGAAACCAGAATCCAAACCTTACTCCCTATGGTCTCTGCCATGCCAGCTGGCCCAGACTGAAAGCATCACTAAACACAGATGAGAAATTTGTGAGCGTTGATGGGAAGGGGGTGGGGAGGTTGGCACAACATACAACTAAGAACTTAACTCTGCTCATTTAGCCCACTCCCACCTTGGTTTTAGCCCAAGTCTCTCTATCATACATACAAAAAGCTTTGTCAGTATGGCTACGTCTAAACTACACCCCTGTCGGCAGAGGGATGTATATTAGGCATATCAAAAGTGCAAATGAAGCAGGGATTTAAATATCCTGCACAATGGCAGCCACTGCTTTTTCCTGAAATGGGGCTTTTAGAAAAGAACGGCAGTTTAGACTGGGCATTTTCGACAAATGCCCCGTTTTGAAAGATCCTGTACTCCTCATTTTTTGAGAAGCACCATTTTGAAAGAGCATCTACTTCACAAAAAACGAGTACAGGATCTTTTTAAATTTGTCAAAAATGCCCCATCTAAATTGCTTGGGGGGGGGGGGGGGGGGGGGGGGAGAGAAGGGGTTTCTAAAAGCCCCATTTCAAAAAAAAGTGGCAGCTGCCATTATGCAAATGAAGTGCAGGATATTTAAATGCTGGCTTCATTTGCACTTTCAATACGTCTAATTTACATCCCTCTGCCAACAGAGGGGTATAGTTTAGATATAGCCTGTATTTGCTAGGCTCTCTTACCCAGCTAGAGGTAAAAGTTAGAACTCACACTTCACTTTTCCTACCCTGCCATGTGAAGATAGGCTGTAGTCAAATAATAGTCCTCTAATGCCTTTGTAAGGGACATTTTTTCCTGCTTTTGTACCTGCTCCCTTCCTCTGCACTGAAAGTCATCTATTAATTTATATACACTTGGTCAGTTTATAAACAAACACATTAAGTCAAGCCTTCTGCATTTCTACACAGCTCACTTGAATAGTAAGTTCACTCAATACCATAATTTCTCTCACACACACACCCCCACATCTCCAAAAGAGCATCTCCATGAGTCTGGCAGAGGAGGGGACTACATGGAAGGCATGTCAGCGTACAGAGAATACAAAAATGCACCAGGATTAAAAGGATCATTGTGGTGGAAGCTCTTGAATATGTACACAAAGCCTAAATGACAGAGTTATGACCATGCATCTAAAGTTATTCCTAGCATAAGTTAGTTAAAAAAATTAAAAATGAGTGGAACACATGTTTAAACATACATTACAGGAGCATTCAGCATATGTGCGCCAAACAACATTTAAAGGAAGTTTTTAATGAGCATATGTATCTGATGAATATATTATAGGACACATTCCAGAAGTCTACAGTCAATAGATAGTATCAGTAATTTCACAATATGATGAATTTTAGGATACATGCATTTAATGTTTTCATTAGTTATAGTCAAGAAGCATTAGTAAAAAGTCTGTTACATAAATCTGAGGGAAAGGTCCACAGCCGTATAGTTTATGAATTGTAATTCAAAGTTACAACACACTCAGATGTTGTTTAAACTAAGGGACCATAAATTCATCAAGAAATTCCATCGTCTTGCTGGTGGCAATAACCAAATTAAAAAAAAAAAAGACATATTACACACCATAAGAATGGAGCAAATTTAGCATCCTAGTTTGAAATACTTCTAATAATTTACATCCTTCCAAATGTTACAAATATAATTGTATGAAAAAATTGCATTTTAACAGTTTTCCCATGAATTTATGTATACACACATCTCCACACAAAAATGAAAGAACAGCTAAAAACTAAAAATGATATACCACGCTTCACAACTTTACAAAGTTATTTTAATCAAGTATTTCAATCCAACCCAGGCTGCCACAGTCAGAGGCTGCTTCACAGTCTCCACCCTCCCCTCCCTTCTGCGTTGCTACTTCTGCTACATAGGTGTCGGGAGAACTGGTTTTTAAGATGGCTCTTCCTCCGATACAGAACCAGCAATGAGGGGAGTAGTCGCTTACATACCTAATTTGAATCTATCCTGGGTGGCCACCCAAGCACTCAGTTTACAGGGAATACTGACTGTAACCATCTTTACATAAATGAACAAGAGCACTGAGGTGAAATTTACCTAACATACTCTGGACAAGGAATCTAAAGGAAAGAGAAATAGGAATATGCTAAGCATAAAATCCAAAATATTAAAGGATCAATACTTTAATAAGAAGTTTTAAGAGGACGAAAAAATTACCAATATGATAACTAACTTACTCCAAAGAAAAACATGTTGAGAAGTTTGTTTTCCCATTCCAAAGTTTGTATTTTGTCATTCATTTTGCTAGTTTTTAAAACAAACTGCAAGAGATCACTATCAGAACCAGAATCTCATGGGATTAGGCTCCAAAAGACTTATTTGATGTTAACATTCCTAAGCTGGATACGTTAAGGACTAGTCGACTATCTGATAATGCTTATCAGAGAGTTGACAAGATAGTCAACTAGTTGTCCCCTTGCTGCCTTTATGAGAAAGCAGTGCTGCACAGATCCCAGGTCAGCTGGGGAGTTCCCAGCTGACCCTGGACTTCCTGTGTTGCTGTCCCTTTGAAACGTCCCCTTTTAAACGCCGCCCTATCAACTACTCGAATGGTTGATGCACAAATGCATTGACTACTTGATTAATCAATTACACAATACTTAACATCCGTAATCGAGCTATTTAATAATATATCAATGTCTAAATACTGTCTCAGTACCCCAATTTCAACAGTCTCGAGACTCCGTTACACAATTTTAAAGTACAGGTGCCACCGACAAAAAGGAACAAGAGTCTGAGCTAATCTTTAATACTGAAGCCATTTAAGACGAAAAACTAGGCAAACTGTTGTCAGGACCAGGAATGTCACGGGGTAACCGGTCAACCAGAAAGCATTGCCTTGTGGGCATGTATACTAAAGTAAGTTGTTAACCAGTGCCTGGGCAAGCAGCCCCCTGCCCATGGCACAAGCTAACCATTCAACATTTTATACGGGATTTTACATCCTGAGTCAGGACACGCCATGATCATTCTACTCATTAGCTAAAAGAATCTAGAGAAATTAGTCTTGCATTGTATTGTGCTCCTAAGATTGCTCAGCTTATCTCTGGTGATGGCAAGTCCATAGCTAAGGTCTTCCACAAGAATAAGTTAGGAGATAAAAGGTTGTATTGGCTAAAGACACTGGTTTGGGACTCAGGAGATACTGGCTGGGGAACTTTTTTTGGGCCAGGGGCCGCTGAATCTCAGAAAAAGTCAGTTGGGGGCTGCACACAGCGAGAACAAACAAAACCAAACCTCACTGACATGGTCCCCAACTGAAAGGGACAAAGATGCTTCCCACATTCCCCTTGCACACCGGCCTAGAAGGACCCAGGCTAGTAGATTTGTGTGCTCCAGTCCTGCGGGGGGCAGAGGCACGGAGAGGCTGCAAATCAACTTAATCTTTCCCATCAATTTTGTTGGGCTGTTGCCTTACTACTTCTACACCAAGAGTGGCCAACCTAAACCTGAGAAGGAGCCAGAATTTACCAATGCACATTGCTAAAGAGCAACAGTTATATGTCACCAGCCCCGATCATCTCCCCATCACCACTCTCAGCACATCCTGCCCACTGGCAGACCCACCGAACAGTTCCTCCTTCTCCTTCTGGCCACTGTTATCAACTCTTTTTCATTGGGGGAAGCATGGGTGTGACAGATTCAGTGGAAAGGGTACGAAGTGGCAGGATCTTAGGGGGAAAAGGTGGAGGGGGACAGCGTCTAGAGCAGAGCTGGGGGTAGAACACTGAACACCTTCCGGCCCAGAGGAAAGTTGGCGTCTGTAGCTCCAGCCCTGGATTTGGTACCTATGTAAGGAGCTGCATATTAACTTAGGAAAAGCTGCATGTGGCTCTGGAGCCACAGGTTGGCCACCCCTGTTCTACACCATCTCCTTTCTAATGAAAAACTAACCCCTGGCCTAAACTCTTCTTCAAATGTCTAAATACTTGCTATGTAGAGATATCTATGGGAAGAGTGAATGCAAAAGTTGCCAGACAGAGCAAATTATAAGCAAAAGTTACTTCCGGTACTATGGCCAGCGCCTGTCCTTGCAGCTATAAGTCTACAATTTGCTTACTAGGAAAGACTAAGTTAAGGGTGAACATGTTAGCAAGGTGAGAAACCTCAAACTAAAAAAGTCAGTCTGAAATAGTCAGTTTACCAAAAAAAAAAAAAAAAAAAATTCAAGCAAATAACACTTTCATTCTCACAGTTTTCCTGCCCATCTCTGAAGTTACATAATCATTTCTCTAATGTATTACTCTAGAACTTCAGGGGATAGCCAAGTTAGTCTGTACAGGATAAACTTAAAACAACAACAAATAGTCTGGTAGCACTTTAAAGACTGACAAAATATGTAGATGACATTCCGAGTTTTTGTGGGCAGTTACTGCTGGGAAAGAGGCCCACACAAACAGCGATTCGCCTGCTACATGGCAAAACTGATTAGACACAAAACCATGTCAAACGTGGACAATGAACACCCAAAGGGAAAAACAAGTGTCTAGCCCCGTGGTGTCCAACACGCTATCCACTAGCTACACGGGGCTATTTGGCCGGTTGAGCGTGGCTAGTTGGCTCTCGCAGAACAGGGTGGACATCACGGCCCCAGCCTTTGCCACACTCATCTTCACTACCGCGAACAGGCAACAACGGGTTATTCGTGAAGTTAACGGCCCCTTTAATTAGCCCTACTCTCCAAGTCTCTCTGCCGAGAGGCGCCGACACAGCCGGCCCAGACACACCCACACTGGAGCAGCGGCACCCGGGAGAGGACCCCCCTGCAGGGCGGCCCCTCCCACAGACGCGCAGCGTGGCCGAGCCCGCAGCTCCCGCCCCAGGGGAAGAGGCCTCGCGCCGCGGAGAAGGCCCAGAACGGCGGCCCCGCCCCCAGCGGCAGAGCCAGGCCCAGGGGAGCGCCAGGGCCCGCGGGAGGCGGCGGAGCCAGCCTGCCCGCCACCGGCCTCACCTTTGCGCAGCTCCCGCTCCCAGACGGTGACAATGAGCCCCGAGTGCTTGCGGTGGTGGATGAGCCAGAGGCTCAGCGTCTGCACGCTCTGCTGGGAGTTACTCAGCTCCGAGAGCTTCCGCTCCAGCGCCGCCTCGGAGAAGGCCGACATGCCGCCCGACACAACCCGGCCCCACGCAACTAAAATGGCGGCGGCCCAAACCGCGACTCCCTCGGGCCAGCCCCTGATGTCACTTCCGGGGCGGGTACTGGGAGAAGGGCGGGGTCGAACGGCCCACATCCGGGTGCTATATTAGCCCCGCCTCCTGCCAGAAGGGGCCGCGCGTGCCTATCACCTGGTGTCTCGTGGGCGCTGCGTTCGGGCACCGCTCCCGAGGCGCCAGGTCCGCATAGGGGACCTGGCACCTGCGGCGGCATCTCCGCCTTACAAACCGCGGGGTCTTTCCGGGCAGCGTTTGGTGTGAATCGGTGAAAAGCAAGGGAAAGGCCCCAGGGGCCGTTTGGCTATCGCTGAACGTTTCACTAGTGTCCAGCTGCCGAATGGATCGTTTACACGGTGCATTGCATGCCTGTCCCTGCCTGCCTCCACTGAACAAGCGCAGCGTTGCTAAGCTCGCCCCCAGAGTGTTGTGGGGGGTTTTTTTTTTGAGGAAAAAACAGTGAAATTGCTCCAAAAGTCGTGAGATACTTTGAAAATATATTAGGGGGGTTGACTTGGGTTGTTTTTTTTCCGTGCTTTTGTTTTTTGAACTCCCCATATTAACCCCCCAGAATAGGTCTGTGATTATTAGTATTGCCCGTTCTCGCAAGTCTATTGACTTTAGTGAGTAAGTCTCTCAGTACAGGACCTTCATAGCTACCTGTTGGTTTGGAGTCTCCAGTTTCTTCCCATACCTTAACATTTCTAATTAAGACTATGTATTTTTGCTAGTCTCATAGGGTATGTCTACACTTGCTCCCTAGTTCGAGCTAGGGAAGCAAATGTAGCTGACCGAAATTGCTAATGAAGCGGGGATTTAAATATCTTGCACTTCATTAGCATAATCTCGCCCGTGCTATTCTGCTCAACAGCTGATTTGAACCAGGAAGTGTGCTCTGGGACGCGTTAGTTTGTATCAAATGCCTTGGTTACAACTAACACATCTCAGAGCGCAGTTCCTGGTTCAAATCAGCTGTTGAGCAGAATAACGCATGGGTGAGATTGTGCTAATGAAGTGAGGGATATTTAAATACCCGCCTCATTAGCAATTTTGGTCAGCTACACTTGCATCCCTAGCCCGAACTAAGGGTACATCTACACAGCAGGGTTATTTCATAATAACGTGTTGTTATTCCGAAATAACATAGTTGGCATCTATGCTCCAAGCTGTTATTTTGACATATCAAAATAATGTTGAGCTGGAGGTCGTCTTATTCTGACTCCTGTAACCCTCATTTTACAAGGATTAAGGGAAATTGGAGGAAGAGTGCTTTTAGACAGCACCAAAGCCGAAATAAGCTATTTCAACTTAGGCTACGCAATTGACGTAGCTCAAGTTGCGTAGCTTATTTCAGCTTTAGCCCTGCTGTGTAGACTAGGTATGTAATAGTATAGTCGATTAAGCGATAAGCAAAACCTTCTAGGTTAATGCTGTAGACTACATGCATTTCTCCTCTCCCCCCTC
>CM057846.1:139572266-139584192 GCA_030068395.1 Apalone spinifera
GGCCTCCTTTGCATGACTTTTCCGGCAAAGGGGGCCAGTCTAGACGCAGCCCTACTGATTAGCCGTTTAGCTTTGGATCAGACATTCAGGCCTCTCCATATATGTGTGCTTAACTTTAAGAACATGTTATTTCCACTGAAGTCAATGGGACTATTCACATGCTTTTGTATGGCATTAAATCAGGGACTTCCCTCCCATTCTTGTTCACACTGAAATAAATGAGAATGGGAGATAGAGGGATCCTTAACTTCTTGGAACCAGATTTTTAGGAGTATTTAGGCTTCTAATTATGCAGATAGGCACCGAGTGGGACAGATAAAGGGGCCTTAGAACCAAACTTTTATTTTGAACTAACCTTACCAGGCGTATCCTGTCTCACTTGCCCCATCTGTAGAAGAAGAAGACTGCTTATATACCTCTAACCGGTGCTATGAGGATTAATTCATGAATGTTTGTGATGTACTGTGCTTTGAAAAATATGAGAGGTGGTTATTGATACTGTTAATTAATGCAGTTGTTATCTGCATGCATGCAATGTACATAATATCCTATCTAGTGCTGATACAGTTTGTGAAAACATTATTTAACTATCAGTACTATTACTACCAGTAATGCCCAACTAAAATATTCTTACTATGTATTTTAGAAATGGGCATGTCTGTCTGTGAGTCTGTTTGTTCAAGAACTCTTCCTAAATGGTAAGAGCTGGGGCCACTAGATTTGGCATGCAGCTTCCTCTTATCATATCTTAACGCAAGGTCTTTGTTGTTCCAGGATAATGGGATGTGCCTTGAATTTGATTGTTTCTCATAAAATGGAAAGGGAGGGGTCTGTCAGGAGAGACAGTTATACTGAGAATGACCACAGGGGATCAGCAAGGAGCCAGAGATGGGGACTGGGACAGCTATAACCCTATTGAGCCAGCAAGGGGCAGGTGTGGAGAAGGGGACATCTATCTACTATATATTTCAGAGAGTTTGTCTGTGTGCCTGTTTGTCAGTGTGTCTGTGTCCCCCTCCCAGCTGGAGGACATGCACCCCTCCCCTCCCACAGCTGTGTCTGCTGCAGTTGCAGTGGCCGTGGACAGGCACTTCTCACTTGGCCCCAAGCTGCTGTGGTAAGAAAGGGCTGGGGTTATCCTCTCTGCCTGGGCCAGCCTGCATGCTGATCCTCTCATTCGAACCCCACTTTAGAACCAAGATTTAATTGAAGAAAAACAAAACTTGTTTTTTTAACCCCTACCCTCTAACAAATTCTTTCCAATAACCACGCAACACACCTCCATCATAATCATCCAGGAACCCACATCTGCAATCAGCCCCAGTGCCAACTCTGCCCACACATCTACACCAGTGATTTCATCACTGGACCCAACCACATCAGCCACCAAATCAGAGGTTCATTTAACTGCACATCTACTAATGTGATCTATGCCATCAAAAGCCAACAATGCCCCACTGTCATGTATGTTCACACAGCGTGTAGTCAGCCTGTGGAACTGCTTGCCAGAGGAGGCTGTGAAGGCTGGGACTATAACTGAGTTTAAAGAGAAGCTAGATAATTTCATGGAGGTTAGGTCCATAAAAGGCTATTAGCCAGGGGATAAATTGGTGTCCTTGGCCTCTGTTTGTCAGAGGCTGGAGAGGGATGGCAGGAGACAAATCGGCAGGAGATGGCAGGTCTGACCTGGTACGGCCGTTCTTATGTTGGCCAATCTGGACAGTCCTATCAGGAAAGAATTAATGGACACGAATCAGATATCTGAAAAGGCAATACACAAATACCTGTTGGAGAACACTTTAATTTACCTAGACACTCATTAATGGATCTCCAAGTTGCCATTTTGTTTCAGGCAAATTCCATGAGCCAAATACACAGAGAAGGATTGGAACTTCACAAGTTTAATTCTTATTCAAATGGTATGAACAAAGACATCAACTGGCTCGCACACTACCTTCCACATCCTATGTCTTAACTTACCAACCAAACAATGGAGGTGCTAATGGTTCTTATCAGCCTCTTGGTACTATTTAGTCTTTAAGGTGCTTCCATACTATTTGTTGTTTTTTAAGTTTTTCCTGTTACAGACTAACTGGGCTACCCCTCTGAAGCTTATCTACTCACTGTCTCTCTTTCTTCTTCTTCCCCTTCCCTCTTCTTTTTCTCTTTTTTTCCTTCTCTCCCTCCCCCCACCGTCCCTTATTTATTTATTCTTGGATCTGGACTTCTAACACTCCTGTCATCTAAAGAAGTGGGCTATGACCAAAAAAGCTCATGATACCATCTACATATTTTGTTAGTCTTTAAGGTGCTTCTGGTCTATTTGTTGTTTTTTAATTTAAAACTTGTTACTTGTTTGAGTTAAGGACCCAAGCAACACTGGGTAAAACTAGTTAAATATACAATTCAGTAAGTAATTTACTAAGATTTAGCATGGGGAGTAGCAAGAAATTTTCCCAGAGGGTTGAGGAATTATGCCAGTCCTTTATAGTTCAATACAAGAATTTTAATGACATTAAAAGCACAAATCATTATGTAATGTGGTGCTATTTAGAGTTACCCTTTATCAAGATATTACACCTTCAGTAACAGATCAAAACATTGGAAATCACAACTTTGTTATGCTCTAATCCATATCATTAAAGCTTTATTGAGGAACCAGTGTTTATGCATGATTATAAATAAAGGGCCCTATTACTAATATTTACCATCCCGATTAGTCCCATTGACCCCAGTGGAACCAATTTGGTAGTAAGCACTACGCTTGCAGAATCGTAGCAGAAAATAATTCCAGATGTTGTATTGCCAAGTTTTAAGGCAATATGATTTTTACTTCTGAAAATTACTAGAAAGACTAACAGGTCAGCTAATAAATTTGCTTTGTATCTATAGACTGTACTATGATGTCTCTCTGATTGATAGATGTCACAATATGTTATAATTTTGCTGACATACATCAGACAAAACCATGCAAAAGTCAGAGTGTTGCACAAAATTTCAAAGAGCTACACAGTGCTTCAGTTGTGCAACTTCTTTCTGTTCCTGTTCTGCACTGTGTGCTGAAATCTCTTGCAGTATTTTCAAAATGTTGGGATAAATTCACACTATTAATATGTACTAAATATAGAAGACATGGAATTTTTTAAAAAATTGCACAAATGTGATTTACTGAGAGGTAGATGGCATCCATGTTGTTTTCTGGTGGGAAACCCTTTAATGTTACCAAAGAAATGTGAATGTATTAAAGACTCAAACACCTGCATCTGGATTTTTCTCTGCATGGGGAATCTCCACTGGTGTAAACTGGTAGAGGAAGCTTGAATCCCTGTTTCATCAGTTCTGCTGCTGCCTGCTCCAGTCAACCCAGCCCCTTTGCCATCATAAGTCGGGGGAAGGGAGTGTGTCAGAGGGGTGTGTTTCCCTGAGGGACCTGACATTAGTGATATAAACTAAAGCTGCTCCCTGAACTTTTAGTTTGTTTCATTATTATTTTATTACTACTTCACTCTCATTAATTTCCCATTCATTATTTAGGGCCTGCACTACTGAGATTTGGATGAGAATCAAGGAGTTGTGACTGGCTCCCTGACAGCCTTCCTTTTCTGAACAGTCCTCAGGCACAGTGGAGTATAAAGTCCATTAAAATATTGAGACAAAAACAGGTGGGGCGATACAGAGTGTTTGCGTACAGATTGCTAGTCTGAATCAAGACTGGTCAATCATGATTAAAAATAATTTCCTATCTGATAAATATTGAATGATGACATACAGTTCAACTGACTTTTCTCACTTTAGCTATTTCTACATCAGTCAGAGCATTTTATAAAAGATTGATCAGCACCATATTTGCACATAATCCTCCAGTATTCTAGCACAACTTATGCATTAAACAGCTTGACAGCAGAAATGACCTGGGTACATATTTGAATAAAATAAAACAATGCCCTTTCAGTCATGTGAGTCTCAAAATGCAACCACCATACAGGAACCAATTTGACCCAGTTTAGGACAAGCCAAAAGTTGCTCCCACTGGACCACTGTGATTTCAGCAACACTTCCAATCGTGGATACTCCAGATAACGTGTCAAAGCCATTTGAGCATTGTGAATATGAAGTGGCGTCAGAAGAACCTGGCAGGATAGTGAGGTATCAATTGCCAGAACTGCTTGTTTTGTTTAACAAATGATGGGCTCCAGCAGCCTTAGGCTTCATCAGTTCCACTGGTCTCTTAGGTGCTAGGTTCATGCCAGCAGCTTTCATTTGATATCATAAAGAAATTTGGCTGACCCCAAGCAATCAGTGTTTTCTGTCAGTTACTTCAAGACTTGTACTGAAAATGACCTGAGGTTTTTCTCCAGTTGAAACCTGAAGCTGGCTGTGTAGATTGGGGATAACTCACATCATAGACAATTTTCCTTAGTTTACATCTCCGGTGCCATTGTGTTAAGGGCCTCATTTTAATCCATAACAACCCTCAGAATCCGGTGTTATTCTCACCAAATGTCCTCATATGGATTAGTCTGTCCTTGTTATCGGCTATCATGGTATGGGTGCTTACCGTTCTCGTCCTGCCTGTCTGTGCTGAACTGGCATGGCTGCAAGAATAGAACATAGCATTGAGAGAAAGTTTGCTTCAAGACCATCTCTCATTCAATTCTGGTACCCAACATTCAACTGCTTTCAATAGTTCATTGGTTCCAACTCCAGAAGGGACCATAGGTACCAGTTAGTCTGACTCCCTAGAGCCTTCCTCCAGTTGTATAACCCATGTTTCAAAGTATGTATCATGTTGGCAGCCTTCCTTTTCTGAACAGTCCTCAGGCACAGTGGAGCATAAAGTCCATTAAAATATTGAGACAAAAACAGGTGGGGCGAAACAGAGTGTTTGCGTACAGATTCCAGTCCTAGTATTCTATGATTCTATGATTTAGGCTATGGCTACACTGCCATTTTTTTGTGGAAGAAGATATGCAAATCACGCTCACATCTTCCAATTCTTTTTGCGGAAGAGGTTTTTCCGATAAAAGGCCCCGTGTAGACGGGGCCAAATGTCAGAAAAAAACCCCTCTTTCGCAAGACCCCTTATTCCTCGTAAAAAAAATGGCAGTGTAGCCATAGCCTTAGAGACTAAACCACATAACAGCCTCCTTCTGTTCTCAATTACACCTTTACTCAAGTAGAAGAGGATAGAATATTTGGATTATTCAGGGTTTTAACTCTGCTGATGACCCAAGAGGTAAAAAATGAAATTAGAAATTAATCAAAGGGGTAGCTATGGCCACTAGCACAGATCTGCAGTTGCTGAGGTCATTGCTCCAGGTCTACATCAAAAGTAGTCGGTACATACTGTGGATAGTTTTATCCTGTCATGTTATAGTGTGTTGTGTAGATAATGTATCCCACAAATGTAAGAAAGGATTTTAAGGTGATTTGGGGGTTTTTTTCAAAATAAGGAAACAATTTTGTATTGTAATTTCCTTTCTACACATGGGTAAGAAGAGGCACAGAGAGGTTAGGCGTAAAATTCATTCTTTGCATAGGCCTTAAATAGTGAGGAACAGGCTTTGTGCTGCCCCTCTGCATTGAGATGAATTTTACCCTAGGGCTGTGGTGCTGTAAACACTTAAGGTTACAAGCAGTCCCACTGAAGCTTGTTTGGCACTAAAGTAAAAAACACTACTAAAGTGCTCAACTTAAACACATGCATAAATATTTGTGGATCAGCATCTAGGGCCTTAAGAGAATCATGGTGTTGCAAAAGATTTTCTGAACTTTGGTGAATTTCATCCACAATCTTGATTACTAACTAAAATATAGTATCAGCATACAATCCAAATGTGATACTGCTAGATATGTGTTACATCATAACAATAGCGATGTCAACTGCTTATTACTCCTAACATTTGGGAGTGTGGAAGGAGGGAAGAGTCCAACTGGCTCTTTTTTTTCCACATGGTAGGAATCAGATGATACAGTAATAGGCTGAACTATCTGCCCAGTAGCCAGTATTTTAGTTTTACTGGTGCCATAGATTGGACTCAGACTTAAACTGCAGTGCTTATTAAAGATTTTTCTTTGGCAAAAACAAAGTTTAAAAAAAAGTGAAGAAGATGAATTATAATGAAGGCTGAGATCATCTTAAAAAAGTTTCCAGCTATAACAAAAAAACTTTCAAGACTTCAAAATTACATTTTGCAAATACTTCCCAGCTGGTAAAATTGAAAACTGCATTGCCAAGTATGCTTTAATCATATTTAGAACAAATCTATCTTCTCATTAGTACTGCCAATAATTGATTAATTAATGCTAGTTTTTGTGTGTGTGTATATATATATATAAAAGTGGATTCATTGTAACTGAGCCTTTACTATGGTACTTATTGATAAATGCTTTGTGTTGCCTGCTGTAGATCAGACATAATATCAGCTTGCAGCTAGGAGGTATCTTTTGATAAGCAGGATGTGTATTACTCAGTGTGCAAATCAAATTTTTTTTTTTACTAGCAAGAGCTGAATGGAAGCTTCATGCCTACCTCAAAGATCAATTATGTTCAGCAATTATTTTTAAAAATTGTTAATTTTATCATTTTTATTGATTATTTTTTAAAATAAAAAATATCTTTTTTATCATTAAAAGGACCCTAGTATAAAAGATAAAGACAGCTGCTTCTGCTCACCCCCCACGCCAGAGAACCCTAGATAAATCTCTAGCAGTACTTTCCCTTACTGGTGAATTCCAATGCTTATCATAACATCCCTAAAAAGCTTGGAGAAAGAGATGGGTCTTCCAGTATGCCTGCAAATGCAACAGTTTCTGACTATTTAAGTCTAAGGGGGGAGTAAATTCCAATGTTCAGTTTCCTTCATAGAAAGTGGCCAACAATTCCCTGTTTTCTACTGAAATAGCTATGACTTGAACTCCTTTTATGACAGGAGCTGTGACTGCCTGGCTAGAGGAGAGAGTCTAATATCTAGAGGCCTACCAAATTCACAGCCATGCAAAATGTATCATGACCATGAAATCTGGTGTCCTCCCCTGAAATCTGGCCTAGGCTGTAGAGCTCCCTTGTTATTATCTCTCCCTGTAAGTGGTCTAAGTGCCACTACATGGGACAGTGAACCACACCCACAAGGTGTGTGGGTTACACTATTACCCTATATTATACAGATTTCACGAGGGAGACCAGCATTTCTCAAATCAGAGATCTAGACCCAAAAGGAAGTTGCAGGGGATCACAAGTTTATTTTAAGGGGGAAATCACAGTATTACCACCCTTACTTCTTCACTTCTGTCAGAGTGGGGCAACTGGAGAGTGGTGGTTGTAATGTTAATGTCATGCCCAGCTCTGAAGGCCCAGCCCTGAGTACCCACCAGGAGCAGTGCAGAAGTAAGGTTGGTAATACCATACCATACCATACTGCTATTTTCAAAGCTGGGTGGCTTGAGAGTGGTGTCTGCTGACTGAGGGGCCAGTTGTGCAGGTAGCAGAGCAGAAGTAAGGATAGCAAAACCATACCATGCCATCCTTACTCCTGCACTGCTGCTTGTGGTAACCCTGTCTCCAGAGCTGGGATCCTGGACAGCAACCCCTGCTCTCCAGCTGCCCAGCTCTGAAGGCAAGGGTCACAATACCCTACCATTACAACACCATGAAATTTCAGATTTAAATATATGTAATTATGAAATTTACCATTTTAAAAATCTGATAACCGTGAAATTGACCAAAAGGGACTATGAATTTGGTAGGGTCCTACCAATAGGCAGATCCCAGGACCTGGCTTTATGCACTACCGTACAAAACCATAGTCTAAAAAAAGAGAAAGACATCACTGTAGTAAAACAAATTCTGGGTTTCAGGAGGAAAAGCCAGAACTGAGAGCCCAAAAGCAATCTAAGAACAGGAAAAGCCCAAACGTAAATTAAGAGCCACCACACAAGCCCTGAAGAAACCAGAATTTTCTATTTCAAATTCCACATTGATTTATCACATTCTGCTGGAAAGGGATAACAAGTGGGGTTCCACATGGGTCTGTTTTGGGACCAGTTCTGTTCAATATCTTCATCAATAATTTAGATATTGGCATAGTGAGTACTCTTTTTAAGTTTGCAGATGATAAGAAGCTGGGAGGGGTTGCAAGTGCTTTGGAGGATAGGGTCCTAATTCAAAATGATCTGGACAAACTGGAGAAATGGTCTGAATAAATAGGATGAAGTTTAATAAGGCAAATGCAAAGTACTCCACTTAGGAAGGAACAATCAGTCACACATATAGAATGGGGCACAACTGTGTAGGGAGGAGTACTGCAGAAAGGGATCTAGGAGTCATAGTGGACGACAAGCTAAATATGAGTCAACATTGTGACGCTGTTGCAAAAAAAAGCAAAAATTATTCTGGGGTGCATTAACACGTGTGTTGTGAGCAAGATACGAGAAGTCATTCTTCCACTCTACTCTGTGCTGATTAGGCCTCAGTTGGAGTATTGTGTCCAGTTCTGGGCACCACATTTCAAGAAAGATGTGGAGAAATTGGAGAAGGTCCAAAGAAGAGCAACACTTGTGAAAGTTGCAGGAAATTTCTTTCTCCGGTTCATGGAGTTCATTCACAGATGGTGAGAACAGTATTCAGTATTCAGTATACCAGATAATAGCAGGCAGAGTGGATGAGAGATTATATCACAACACGTTCCCACAAATTTCTGAACTCCTTGAGTATCGTATTTCATCAAGATATACCGCAGGGCTACATATTGTATTAAAAAAATCCATAGGCACATCTTTTTAGCCAACACTGGTATTACACCTAATGCGTGCATACTTAAACGTCAAAGAAAATGAAAATGAGTGTGGAACAGTTTTCTACAAGCCAGTGTAGTTACACACAGTTATCTGAAATGTATTGCTTTGCAATTGGCAAAGATTCTTTAGCACCCTGCTTCAGTGGATGTTCTGCTGTTAGTTTTGTATGGTCAGTTCCTCTGGTGTTAATGGGGAGAACTCAGTTGCAGTTAATGGAACCCTGCCCATTTGCCATCTCCAGAGCCTATCAATGGCACTTACTAGAGTTGTTCAATATGTGCTCATTGGCTTTGTGGTATATGGAGTTGTGGCTTTGTTTTCTGTGTCTTGCATCTTTAAATATAAGGGGTGAAATTCAGACCCTGTTTAAACTTCTATTGACTTTGGTGGGGCCAAGATTTCACCTAGGTGGTCTGCCAGGCTGCAAATGAATTAAAGCAGTGAATATTATCGAGAGAGAAAGAAAAAGAGCAAAAGAGAGAGAGAGAGAGACTGTGCTTTGTCTCTTCCAGTGATACTGTATTTCCTCTTTCAATCTTTGTTGTTTTCTTTTATTTAAAACACACATCATTTGGCCTAAAACTGTACATTTGGTTCATCATGGCCTTGATTCAGTAAGGTACCAGAATCATGAGTCTAAATTTAAGCACATGAGGAATCCTGTTGACCTAGAGATAAGCACCTGCTTACATCCCTTGTTGAAACAGTCACTCATGGCTATCTCTGTAAAGGAACTTAGGTTGCAACACCTAACAGTTACGCACCCTGCTGCCTGGTGGTATTCAGAGCCCCATATTTGGCATGCAGGCTCCCTATACAATGCATGGGGAGAATTAGGCACCTAAGTGCGGGATTCTCAGAAGCCAGCAAGTGGAGCAGGGAGCCATCAAAGTTCACCAGGAACAAATATCAAAGAAAGAAACCTAACACCTTCTCCTAAGAGGGAGACAGATGCCTAATCCCAGGCTGGAGGGAGGTGCCCAACTCTGTTCACTCATGAAGCCTCTCCTGACCTAAATCAGGTCAGCCCTCTCCCATGAAAAAGCAGAAGAGGAAGAAAGAGAAAGACCCACTCTGATCATATCAGTAGCCTAAAATTAGAGCATGTTTCATATATCTGCTTTGCCTGTTTTGGCGTATGGAGTTCAGCTTGCATTTCCCATATCCCAGGAAAGTGCCCTGGTCACTGGGCTAATTGGGTATTCTGAGATTCAGACATGTTCTAACCAGCCAGGCCCCAAAATTCCCGCTGTGGTTGCTTCTGGCTAACTTCTGTATGGGTTTGGCACGCTATGAGCACACCTAAAAAATTCAGGAAAGCAAGATGGGAAAACACCTAATTAAAAAATCCTGCTGGGGTTTATGCTTGAGCTGGGGACTAAGCAGCTCCCTGACATCAGAAGCTAGGCAGTCTGTACATGCTTAGTGGAGAAACTTAAGTGTTTTACAGACTTTACCAGTGGCAATTTAGGTATCCACAGTGTTAGGTGGCAGAGAAAAGGGCGTTTTAGGATCTCAGTGATGCCTAAAATAGTATGGCAACTGCAAGAAAAAGAGCAAAACCAACCACTGTGTGTGGCTTTTATTGATCTAACTAAAGCCTTTGACTCAGTGCATTGCCATGCTTTTTGGATTGTACTTTCGAAGACTGGATGTCCTGATAAATACATCGGTGTCCTAAGATTGCTTCAGGACAACATGAAAGTGACTGTTCTGAGCAGCAATGGCTCCCAGAGTGAACCTTTCAAAGTACAAACAGGAGTCAAACAGGGCTTTATCATTGCCCCAACCACGTTTACAGTCTCTATTGCTGTCATTTTTTACCTAATTGCTGGGAATCTCCCAGTGGCACTGAAATCATCTACAGAATGGATGGAAAGCTGTTTAGGCTTTGCAGGCTGAAAGCTAAGAGTAAGATTTTCTCCACGTCTATCATGGAACTTCAGTATGCTGATGACAATGCAATTTTTGCCCAGTCTGAGAAAGATCTTTAAACTATCTTGAATGTGTTTGCTGATGCTTACGCATGTCTTGGTCTCATCCTCAACCTCAAGAAGACCAAAGTGCTCCGTCAGCCCTCTCCAAATGAGGTACCATGCACCCCAAATATTAAATCCAACAGAAAGACACTGGAAACTATTGATCATTTTCTCTACCTTGGAAGTTATCTTTCATTCAAGGCAGATATTGATGTAGGAATCCAACACTGTCTGAGCTGCACCAGTGCAGCCTTTGCTCATTTATGGCACAGGGTTTTTGAAGATCACAGCATTCAAACCGACACCAAACTTCTTGTCTATCAAACTGTCATTCTCCCAGCACTATTGTATGGGGCTGAAACCAGGACAATCTACAGACATCACTTGAAAGTCCTTGAGAGGTATCACCAACACTGCCTCCACAAGATCTTGAAAATCAAATGGGAAGACAGGCACACTAACATCAGTGTTCTGGAAAAGGCAAAGAACACGAGTACTGAGGCAATGATCATCCATCAATATCTTCGCTGGACTAGTCACATTGTTCAGATGCCAGACCAGCGCCTCCCAAAACAGGCTGTTTTCTCATCTGGAAGAAGGATTCCATAATGTGGGAGGACAATGGAAGCGTTATAAGGACTTGACAAAAGGATAACATAAAGAAGTGCAACATTGACTCTGACACTTGAGAGATACTTGCCCACGACTGCTCAAAATGGAGACAAGTCCTACACAATGGCTCCCTGCATTTTGAATTTGCTCTGCAGACAAACTGAGGAGGAGAAGAAGCACATGAAGAAGGGGAGACTGACTTCCAGTCATGGTTAACAGCCTTCTGCTGTATCTGGATACAGCTGTCTTCATTGTAATAGAACTTGTGGTTCAAGGATCGGCCATCTGAAGATGATCATACTTGCAACGAGTGATCACCCATCATCATCAGAAAAAACTAATTAGACGCTTGTGATATACTATAATGATATCATATAAATAGTAGCCCAATGTCTGTGATTCTGTAACGCTGAAATGCTGCCTGTTCCCTCTGGGCGGCGCTGTTGCCTCCCGCCGTAGCTCTCGGCTGACTTCTGCGCTGCTCAGCCGGGCCGCACGGGGCCCAAACAGCCGCTTGCACTGCTTGCTCCCCCGCGGCG
>CM057846.1:139587250-139603193 GCA_030068395.1 Apalone spinifera
CAATTTTAAGCATCATTTTCGTTCTCAGTGACCCAGAATTAGTAAAGTTTGGCTTCATTTATTTCAGAAGCATTGTGGCTGTAGAGCAGTGCTATCATTGACTTTAGTGGGGTCAGGATATCATCCCTTGTTTTTATCAGCCTGAGTCATAATGCAGACCTGGATGTGACTATTAAACACTGCAAAGTTTAGGGAAACTTGGATAAGGGTTTTGGTGCAGGCCCATCTCTAAGTTTTTACATATGAAACAGCATCATATTTTGAGATTAAACCCATTGTACTGCTTTTTTCATCTGATTAGGCAGATGCAACTATTTCTCTTGGATATGGATAGTGCAGCTGTCAACCATGCGTTTGTGAGTTCCAGATTAGTTATTGTAATGAATCCTTCATGGCGCTACCCTTAAATATCATTGCAAAACAAGAGAGACTGTATTATATCACTTCTCTGGCAAATGCCTTGGTTTCCAATTCCCTTCCAGTTACATTTTAAGGTATAAATTCTTAGGTAGCTTAGGCTTTGACTACACCTCATTACAATAGATGACATCAGCCAGAGCACTTAAATGGACAGTTCCCAGATTTAAACCTCTGCAGTAGAGTGGGTTGGAAAAAATGAAACAATTTTGCAAAATATTTTGACGTTGTTTCCATTTTGCAGCCATGGCTTCAAAACTGAGACTATTTTTCCCAAATTGCTCATGAAATCATAGCATTATATAAATGTTGTAGACACTAGGGACCTCAAGGGGTCATCTAATCCAATCCTCTCCTCTGAGGCAGGACCAAGTATACCTAGAATATTCCTGACTGATATTTATGTAACCTGTTCTTAAAAACCTCAAAAAGGCTTTTAAAAAAAATCAGTGTCCCTTTTTCCACTGACTGCAAGTGGCAGGGTCAGCACTCACCTCTTGTGTGCATCTGAACTCTTTCTCCTCTGGTGACCCATTTCGGGCTCCAACTTTAAGTCTTGGTGTGGTGCTATATTCCCCCTTGGAAACACTATTTTCCTGGAGCCCTCCCCAGGCTCAGTCTTCCCACAGTCCCCGCAGCCATCCAGAAGCTCCCTCAATGCTCCCCCATCTCTGCTTGCAATCTGCCCTTAACTCAGGAGCTCCCCACTTAGCCATTGTTCTGCCGCAGTTCCCTCAAATAGCTGGACATAGAATTCTTTCTTCTCCAGTTCTTAGTAGCAACTTAAACCAACAACACTTTGCTGTGCCTCTTCTTTTTATAAGGCCCACCTGACTGGTTGTGTCCCATGCAGACATTCTAGTCTGCTTGGAGGACCTCTCCACTGCTCCCTTCCTGGGAATCGTGTGGAAGATCCCAATGTCTCCAGCAGGGGGCCTTTAGGCTTAGTCCAACCCCTCAAATTGCAATAAAATTAATAAAGTCCAGGGTATGTGTGTTTGTGTTCATGCTTCCTTTTGTTATTATGCATCTTTTCAAAATTCTTCAACTTTGAAACAGTTACTGACAAGTAACTTTTCCAAATCTGAGGAAGTTTTAAAAAGTAGCAAAATTAAGGTGTAAGGGAAGGAAAAAGTGGAATTCCCTCATCATAAATCAAAAATATGAAAGTTCAAAGTTTAAAAATGTTTTGTGTAGACAAAAACCAAGAAGCTTTCAGAAAACAAAGGGTGTTTTTGTGAAAGATTTTGGTTAAGGAAAAAAAAGTGTGTGTGTGTGTGTGTGGGGGGGGGGGGGGGGGGGGGGGGGGGGGGGGGGGGCAAGTTTTGAATGACAAATTTTGACCAGCTCTGAGCTGCAGTGTGATGGTAGACCATTCTCCTGAAAAGGCTCCCAACAATGAAATTCACTTCCTTGAGATTCTCTTCTCCTATACAGTCCAAAGAGACACAATCTTCAACTTGGCCAACTTCATATTAGGTGCAAGTGAGGGAGGGAAAAGGAAAGGCCTTTTTATGTCTCCCCTAACCATCCCCTAGCACAAGTTTGAGTGCCCATTGTCAAAGTAAAGTCAAAGTTTCCCAGGTCAATGGTTCATCAGTCCAATACAGTTAGGGCACATTAGTTTCATAGTTAACAGTACCCAAGCGAGTGGTGTGCTCTAATTTGTGTTGGCAGAAACAGTCCCCTGAAGCTTATTCTACTAGCTGAGATGTGGTAGAATGTATTGTACTCCCCACTCCTGCCCCTAGAGTGGCCCTCATTCCAACTGATTCTGGACACACTCACTGTGTGCCCATGTATTGCAGCAGTAAGGGAACTTGACACTACTCTGGCAGCACAAAACAACCTCAGAGGTTCCAAGAATTTGGCCCTGAGTCTGTTGAACCTTAGAGCATTGTGCTAGGCTTTTCTCAGGCATTCAAGAGGGCTGCTGACTTAGTATTTAGTATTTGAGGAAAGTTGATACAGGTTGTACATCCAAAACCCAACATTCTCTGGCCTGGCAATATCTGTTGTCCAGCAGGACCATGGATGCTTCTGAACAAGAGAGCCTGGGAGCCTAAGGGCAGCAGAGCCAGCCAGGGCTGTGGCAACAAATTCAGCAGCCCAGCTGGGGATGGCGCAAGACCTGGGCTGGAGCTCTGCAGCAGGTTTCAGCAACCCCCAGGAGCTTAGAGCTGAGGCCAGAGCCCTGTAGCAGCACAGGGCTGGAGTCTCCTGGCACACCCCCAGAACTGCAGGGCTGGGGCTCCACACCAGCCCCCGGGACAATAGGGCTGGAGTGGGGCCAGAGCCCCAGGGCAGAGTGGGGCCAGAGCCCCGCAGCAGCCCACTGGAATGCAGGGCTGAGCCCAGAGCCCTGTGGCTGCCTCCTGTAGTGGGCAGCCAGGGCTGGAGCCCAGTGGCTTCCCCCTGGAGTGCAGGGCCAGGGCTGGAGCACCACAGCAACCCACTGGAGTGCGGGCCTAGGGTCAGAACCCTGCAGCAGCCCCCAGATGCATGGGGCTGTAGCCCCGTGGCAGTAGCCGGAACCTGTGTTGCCTAGGGAGCCGGCAGCAGCTGGGCAAGCAACCCAGTCACATTGGGGGTGGGGGAATGCGAGGCAGCAGGCAGTGAGCTTAGGGGCTGGTAGCAGGAGACCTCCCCTGGTTCAGGCAAATTCTCTCGTTTGGGACTGGTCAGGTCCCAACAGTGCTGGACCAGGGAGGTCCAACCTGTACTATTAAATATTGTAAAATTTGGCACAGAGGGCAAGTTACCTGGTCCTAAAATGACTTCTCCCCCCAGTCAGGATTTCAAGGGTGCGTAAGCTAAGTATGCCAATACCCTTTTCCCTCCCCTTCCACATATCTGCACCAGAATATCCCTCATGCTGCCATGGGGGGAACTATCATAGGCTAGCAGAAGACTGCTACAGCAGTCCTCCACCAGTGGATCCTTTACAGAATGACAATCCTCAGCTGTTGCCTTAAGGCAGCTTTAAGTCCCCTTTGAGTAGCACAAAGGGACTTAAGAGTGCCCAAAGATCAGCTGTGAAACTGGGTGTCAGGCATCTAGAAACTATTCTTCATGCTACTGGCATGCTGGGTAACCTTGAACAGAGAAGCTCTCTGTATCTCAGTTTCCATATCTGCAAATTGATTAAAGTAATGCTTCTTTGCTTTCAAAAAGTTCTTTGCAATCACAGCAAAAGCATTGAACATGGGCAAAGCATTCCATTACTATTATTTTAAAGATATATTTTGCAGTTAATAATTCTTAATGTATTATGGCTTAGGGTTTTATTTGCAGTAGAAGTGGAAGGCAATGAAATATTTATATGATTAATTTCTCCACACTTTCCAGGTGTGGCTTGCTGTTATTTTCTCCCATCACTTACAGAAACACCTCAATAATGAGAAAGTTCAGTTTTTCAGTACTACTTCAACAGATCAGTGGGGAAACAATCTCATATACCCTTTGGAAAATGAAGAACAGCTGCCACTAAAAGGGACTGAGGTCTGGGATTCACTCTGTAATATTAAGTTAGTGGGAGACAAGGATCAGAGCTCATATCACACTGCTTGTCAGTACCAGACCTGGGCTGGGGAAGCTAATTATATAATCAGCAGATCAAATTTGGTGATGAATCCTGGTCACGTGCCACCTGGCAAGTTGCATGTGTACTAAAAAGACTGAAGTTAGTACTGAGTAATGGTCAAGTTGCCATGCCAGCTGGATAAACTTATTAACACAAGGATAACTATGCGGTGTTCTAGCTACTGAATTGCCTTTTGAGGCATTTGTAATTAAAACTGTCCCAGATGGCTCTGTTTTGGAATTCACATTGATGTAACAGCTTTTATTACACCATTTGTTTATACAATAATAAAAGAAAGTAACTGAATATAGCAGTGTAAGGTCTTAACTTAGCAAGGCGCACAAGTAGTCCTGTTGAAGTTAGTGGGACTTCAAGGCTCTTAGCACTTTGCAGACTTTGTCCCTTAATAAATTTTGATGTTTGAATGTCAGTCTCATATTTATCCAGAGTTCAGAGAGGAGCAGGCCAGGCCAAAGAGTGAGTATGCATGTAGTTCTGAATACAGGGAGCTCTGTAGTCATTATTACCTCTGATGGAAGTGAAATCCATAAACAAGGTGGCAGCCCAGATCTTTCCTCCCTCAGACAAGTCCTCCCACCCCGTGCATTTGAGAGTCATCTGACAGCATCATTGTCATTGGTAGCCAATAGATCAAGGAGGCTGCCTGATAAGAATGGTCCCTTCTCAGATGAAGAGTTAGCAGTGTCACAAGTTTGGAGTGAGGCAAGGGAATATGGTGCAGTTAGGGAGGGGACCTATCCTTGTCTTTCCATTGGCATGATTCTGAAAGAAGTATAGGCGAGAGATATGGCAGGTTATACGAGATACAATTGCCCACTTGAGAATCTTCCATCTAAAGAGATTACAGGAAAGATTTAGAAAGGGGAATTTGTGGATTAATTTCCTTGCTGTTCAGGAAAGATCTGGCGAGGAAGGGGGCAGAAAACACAAAAATGAGGAGGACAAACCCTGCAGGCCTAAGATACCTCAAACATTTATGCAAGTATAATATGTGTGAGGAGCCCCTCATTCAAGTACGATGGCTTATGCTACTTGAGGTGGAGGGGAAGAGCATGGTAAAGATATGACAGAAAATTTAGTCAGAAAGTTGCAGAAAAGCCTGATTTACCCTGGAGTAAAATAGACAAGGAACACTGTTGTAAATGACTCCTTGTCTCCCCACCCAGCTGGCATTCACAGACCAGGTTGCTAGTGCAAAACCACAGCTTCAAAATGCAGGTATAAATGCCAATGTGTGCTTTGCATTTAATGCTTGGAAATGTTTTCACTTCCAAGGCAGGTACAAACATCGCTGTGGGATGTGTAGAGCCAACATGGTAAACATGGAAAAGCTCATTGCCAGCAGGGCAGTAGAAAAGGGGGTCTGCAGGATTTCAGTGCTTCAGGAGATGTTTCAGGCAGTAACCATAGAAAAGGCTGCTTGCTTCTCCAATAAAGATGCAGGTATTACAGAATGTATTGCCTCCCTAAGAAAAAAGATGCTGCTTATTTATGGAATGGATTTTTAGCCAACTTTCAGACTCCATGGAGAAGGTGTGAGGTGCTACTGCTCTACAGAGAATTTCAAGTCCTTTAACAGCTTGATGTTGAAGATCCTGTGTTCAACTCTAATGACAGTCCTTGCTAATTGTTAAACTCTCACTAGTAAATGAATTACAGGTGGTCAAGAGGCACCTAAATTTTGCATGCTGGGTAGTGCCTCCCAGTTGGTCATTTTGTGCCCATCGGACATCAGTCTTCTGTGGAGTACAAAACCCGCACCACTTTATCAGAACGACAAAGGAAATCTTCTTAGTATATGTACAATGTGCCTCAGGCAGCACATGACCAGGATTCATCCCCAAATTTGGTCTGCTGATTGAATGACAGACTCCAGGAGCTCACCCCACCGGCCAGCAAGGATCTGAAGGCAATGCTCCATCAACTCTGGAACCTTGCTCATGACAGCTGTAAGAATAGTTGAGGACTTAGTTGCCCTGTGAAATTGGAGGGTCAGCAAGGCCAGCGTTTCAGATTGCACAGAATTTAAGGTACAGGGAAGGCTTCACTTTGGGTGGCCCTTACCCATACATCAGGTGGTGTGATATATGGTGAGACTGTACTCCCACAGTTGGGCTTCCTTTAGTATCTCTGACTGGCTAGTGGAACTGTCCTACTGGAGTAGATTGGTGGGTTTCCCAGTGACATGTGGGCATTTCATAGTGAGGAAACTTTTAGAAGAGCATAGTGTGACCAGATAGCAAATGTGAAAAATCAGGACTTTTTTTGGAGGGGGAGGGGCATAGTTGTGTATATAAGAGAAAGGCCCTAATATCAGGACAATCCCGATAATATAGCTACATTTGTTCACCCTAAAAGGTGCTCAAGGAGGAACAGTGCTGTAGGGTCTACATGTTACCCATAACACTGAAACCCACAGCAGAGCCTATAATAATAATGTCAGGGTCTGTAGCTGTGGGAGGGGCCATTTTATTTAAAGCAGCATTTGTTGTTCTCTTCTTCAGCATTTTTTGAGTGAGTGAGCTAGTGTCTATGGCAACTGAAGACAGGGTTCCAGCACTTGTTAAATATCACAGATGTAATCTGCAGGAGTGGTGTCTCTGCATTTCATGCACTCAGAAATCAACAAGGCTGAGGTACCCACCACCCTACTGCGCTGTCTCTCCCCTCTTGGCGGGGTGTGTGTGTGCATGCTTAGAATCAAAGAGAGCTGAGTCCTGAGGGATAGGCCAAGGAGAACCTATCCCATGTTATGGATTCTACAGTAAGGAGCCCTGTAATACCCACATTGGAACCAATTAAATGTCTTGGTGTGGGACGGTATGGGTGATAGGCTAGGTGTGTCCCTCCCTTGTGTTAAAGTTTAATAAAAGTTGCAGCCTGCCACTTAGTTCCATGCATGTATCAGTCTTTCTTCTGCCCGTGTCCACATCAGTGTGTTTGACGATGGTCCATTTGGGTGAGAGGGAGCAGTAATCCCACCCTGTTTGGCAGATAATGTGGGGCAAGTCTCAATTGGTGGGCCTGATGGAAAACCATTAGATGCAATGGCAAAACAATTATTTAAAAGTAAAAAAGAAACACTACAAGAAACCAAGGGTTCTCCCTATCTGTGACTAGAAATGAAAGGCTGTTTTCACTGTAACACAGAAAAGGGAGAAGCACACTGTGTCTCTTCACTGGTGGCTGAGCTGCAGCAGGGTATTTCCATAGCCAAATATACCCTACAAATAATGTCTCAATCGATACTTCTTTTAGTACCAGTTCTCACTTCTTTGGCACCAACCCCATTGGGAATGCTATCCTCTGTGGCCAACAAACCTTCAGTACCAACTTCATCAAGACAAGAGATACCCATGAAACTTAAATTGTACATACTGTCTATAGTACCAATGAGCAGAGCTACCAACCAGAGACTCCGTTCTAGGTCACGTGCCTCCGTTGAATTCTGAGCAGGTGAGAAAGGCCACCAGCCAGATACCTGGTAAAGTAATTTCTGTAGTAATTGAGGCTACGTTTAGACTTCAGGCTTCTTGCACAAGAAGCTTTTATCGGAAGAGATCTTCTGCAAAAACTTCTTGCACAAGAGCACATCCACACTGCAAAAGCGCATTGAAAAGGTGATGCGCTTTTGCGAAAGAGAGCGTCCAGTCTGCATGGACACGCTCTCAAAAGTAAGCTCTGATTGCTATGCACAGAATGGCCACCAGGGCACATGTGCTTTTTCCTCTTTCCTCTTTCTGTGCAAAAAAACCCCCTCTTCCCCGTCCCACCTTTTTGCAAAAGAGCTCTTTCGCAAAAAGGCGTTCTTCCTCGTAGAATAAGGAATACCTATGCCGGAAAAAACCCTCTATTCTTTTGATTTTTTTGCACAAAAATGTGCTTGAGCTATGAATACTCCACGAGTTCTTTTTGGAAAAACAGCCGTTTTTCTGAAAAAAACTCTGTAGTGTAGACATAGCTTGAAAGAACTCCCCATCTAGTGTCCCATCACCACCTGTGAATATGAGAACTAGGGACATCTGGGTTTGTTCTTGCACTGGTTGTTTAATGCTGAACAATAGCTGCTGAGGGGTTTTGTTTGTTGTTGGTTGGTTGTGTTGTTCGTGGATATCACGGTGTCTACAGCTTGGGTTAGAAGTTACTTCTATTTTTTTTTAAGAAAAAATGGTCTGTGCTTCACGTAGACCCAGTGCCTCCACAGAGAGAGATTAGTATGTGTTTGGCAGTCTGTATATGTTTTTAAGTGAAGGGTATTGTATATTTTTCTCTACAGTTTGTGTGTGACTAGATGAAACAGCCAGGAAAGTGTTATGGGCTTTCTGCCTCTCATATTACTTAGCCCAGAATTGAAGGAAGGGGGCCTGTCCCCTCTTGGAGGCTGAGAGAGGCAAGGGGAAAAAGCCTCTAGAAACTGCAGCTTGTTTCGTAAGGTGGAGCTGCTTTCCCTTCTGTTACAATAATAAATTGTGCCCTGAGGCATGGGCCTGAAACAACCTTGGGCATAGTGCTGGTTCTATCCTGGGCTGGCAAGAATACCCACTAGTTTCCAGAGTACCACTGAAAAATTAACAGTTCTCATTATAAATACAGAAGCACCACAATAAAGCCTATTCTTTATCCCATCATGATCTTACGTATTAACAATGCCTATTGCATTATACATGTTAAATAAAATCCTACCCCACAAATTTAATTTTGCTTTGTTTCTTCCAAATCCTTGTTATCTGTAAGGGGCAAACACATTCTAGGCAACCTTTGTATTGAAAAATCATATTTTAAAATTTAGCTCCTCTTTGTTCCTTTGTAATCTGGGTACTAGAGTTTTTAGATCCTTTTGTTGGTAAACAGGATAGCATAGAAATTGGCTGGAAGGTATATCATGCCTGATTCTCACATGTTCCCTCTTGCATGAGTATTTTTGCGTGACTATTTTTTCCTTCAGATAAAAGCCTCAGCGATTCAGACGTATTTGGGTTTAAATTCCAGACACTAACTTGGAAAATCTTGCATTGCATATGGAAAAAGTGATACCTGATTCTAATCATTCATCGTAGCTTTAGTATGCTCTCATCTAGTGGCAATGCTTTCTAGCATACTGTGCTAAACAAAGTATACTTTAATGAGGGCCTGTGGATGATTTGCTAGCTTTATGTGGGAGGAAGCCAAAAGTTTGCTTTACCCAGTTATCATTTCTATTATTGAATCCTACTGTGTTTGGGAGATGTGATATATATATTTTTAAAGCCACCGCTTTTCAAGTTCAGCAGCAATGTCTGAACAGAATTGGCTTTAAATCAGACTGTATTCTACTCCATTCTAAATTCTCTACCTTTCTATCCCTATGATTTTTATCACAGATCTACCTCACCCTCTCCTGCCATACTGTTAATATTTTCAGTCTGGTTTCAATTATTCAGAGGCTCACAGCCAGTCAGACACCTTCAGTGTGGCAATGAAGCAGCTCAAAAGCTGAAGCATTTGTACAAATTTAGTGGCCTTTTAATTTTGCTGCCTGTGTGACCATTTCACGCGTAACCTTTTCCTTTGGCTGACCCAGAATAGTGAGTGTGATACGTAAAACTTTCTAGACATTACTCAAGAATACAAACACAATGCAGAGGGCGGCATTTGGCCCTGCAACTGGAGAATAGGAGAAACCATTAAAAGGATACAAACCTGAACTCTCTGTAACTGATGCTTTTTCTCCTGAAATGCAAATCTTGGCAAATCAAGTTTCTATAAAATAGAATGTGAAGAAAAAGTGTCATAATTCCATCCTCTGGCCAATATTTTTTCAGAGACAAGATAGAATCATAGAATTATAGAATACTAGGACTGGAAGGGACCTTGAGAAGTCACCGAGTCCAGTCCCATGCCCTCATGGCAGGACCCAGTACTGTCTAGACCATCCCTGATAGACATTTATCTAACCAAGTCTTAAATATCTCCGGAGTTATTCCACAACCTCCCTGGGCAATTTATTCCAGTGTTTAACCACCCTGCCAGGAACTTTTTCCTAATGTCCAACCTAAACCTCCCTTGCTGCAGTTTAAGCAGCAAGGTTTGCTAATACGTCACTTTTGATGAATCGTCACAGCAATTCAATGCAACTTATTCAAGTTGCTTTTTCCAGTGGGCATTCCACTGAATGTATACATGCAACCAAATCACTCTATGCTACTTGGTCCCGTTATAAAAGGGGTGGGTGGGTAGGGAAATCTGTAAACATACTTTGCAGTTTGTCATTTGGATCAATCTTTTCCTGACAGGTAAAGATTAACTGCTGGCCCTGGTGGCTAATGCTGAAGCCAAATAAGATTAGAAAAGGCAACATTAGCATGCATCTCCCAGGACAACTCATGATCATTGGTGACGTGCTGCCAATATTTTACAAAAGGACTCCCACAAGTGTTCCTCTGAGTCTGTGATAAACCACAGATTTCAGATGAGTGTCTGGTTGCTGAGAGGAAGAATGAAGAACTGAGGAACCTACTCTGTGTGTGAGTTCACCCATCACTCAGTTATGATAATAATGCTTCGCTGCATCAAGAGTGGCGATATGAGTTTAATTAAAATATCTCAAATGATAAATACTCCAAAACTCCTAGAATGAAGATAATATTTCATATGACAAGTTTTATTTTGTTTTTAATGGTGACTTCTGTACACTTTACCCTTACCATGTGTATACTGTAAGGATATAGGCATTTTATTGGACTATTTTATGTTCCTTACATACAATATTTCCTTGAGTTGCATGCCATTTTAATCATGAAACTACTTTAAACCTTAAGCTGAACAATAACACACATTTATTTTTCTTGTGTCTGGTCTGAAAGAACAGTTGCTATTTTGCTCTCCTGTCTTCTGAATGTCAAACAATAGCTCAGGCTAAACTGTTTACATCTAAGTTCTGCCAAGTCTGAATAATTAATTTCTGGCTTTGCTTGGTCTCTTCATCTTTCCCTGAATATTCCTTTGAACTTTGATTCACCACTCTTTTTCCTTTCTAAGATGACAGCACAGTTTCATTGATTCCTTTTCATTGATTCAAACTGGTCTCTGGTGTAACACTTCAAATACATTATTAGAATTGGTTTCTCCTACCCACTGAATATTGCTTATTTCTAGAGCAGCTTATCTTCTTCTGACAGAGTTATTGATCCACGCATACAGGGCTTGCAAGCTTGATAATTATTCTTCTTGCTGGCCTCCCTCATGGTCTTATCAGACAATTATATTCAGCCCAGAATGTTACAGCATTGTCATTGATTCATTCCAAAATTAAGAACTGAGCCTTATTCCCATGAATAGTTGTTATTCACCTCTGTATCCTCACACAAGGAAGAGTTTCCAACATTAGTACCTTGTTGGCCATGTTTGTTCCTGTTCTTTCTTAACTCCATAAGCTTTGGATGCATGTGATAGGGAGCTTGGGAGGCTGGGCAGCCTAGGGGTTAGCACACCTGACTTCCAGCCCTTTGCCTCCCTGTCCGACTATAAAGGTTCCTGATCTTGAGATATTAATCTTTGGCTCTCTTCCCACAGCTGGGCCTTGGCCCTCCCTCTTCACCAGATCCTAGGTGGGAATCAACACCAGCCAGGGCCTCCTTGCAGCAAGTCTAAGTTAACTTCTCTTGGCTACGTCTTATTTATAGATCTCTTCAGTTTGGGGCATGGCCCCTATAGTCCAAATAGTCAGTCACTCAACAACAAAAAAAGAATTAAAATATACAGAGCCCTGCAGGACCTGCGGGGTCTCAAAGAGGGGCAGTGCTTGGAGAAGGCGCTCTCTGAGGGCATTATTGATCCATGGCCCCTCTCAGGCTCATTCTTCCGTCTGGCTTCCTGAAAAAGGATTTCTCACTCCTCCAGCTTGTCCACCAGCCTTTGTCTGGGCTTTTGAGCTCCTTTAACCCACTCCTCTAGTGGGAGCAAGCTAGAAAGGGCAGGAGGGGTGGGGTTATCTGGGCTTGGTATTGCCTTTTAAGCCCTTCAGGTCCAGTACAGTGTTTGTACACCTCATGAAAGTGCAACAGGGTAAGGGTGGTTTTTTTACATTTTGATTTGTCGTAGTGAATTTGCTCTGACTTAATTTCCCTCTCTCCCACTTAAGCCAATGACCACACTGACATTGAAGGAAAGAGGATTGAGTCTTCTCATTTCCTTCTAGTTGTTTTAGGGTTTAATCCAGAATGGTGACACTCTTGTGAACCAGTGGGGAGTTGAGAATGCTTAGATACAAGACCTTGCAGAGAGCCCTCCACTTATTGCAGGATTAGATGTAATATCTTATATTCAGGGCCTTTGGGGGTGCACCTTCACTGCACCATAACCTGAAATAAGATACACAATTTGAGCTACTCAAATTGTGTATCTTATTTCAATGCTATTTCGAAATAGCTGATTTCATCATTTGGCGCTATCTACACATTTTGAAATAAAGCACTATTCCAAATCCTTCCTTACTCCTCTTAGAATGAGTGTACCAGTTGCCTTACCCCAGGTCTCTCCCTGACCCAGCACCCCAGAGGCCTAATCACAGTTCTGCAGACCCTGGGGCCAAATCACTGTTCCACAGGCCCAGAGGCCTAATCACAGTTCCATAGCAAGGAGTTGGGTAGGGAGGCCCGGGCCCTCCCTCTCCTCCGGGCCCCAGCCCAGGGCCCTATCAGTGGTAAGCGGTTCCCACCACTGGCTCGGAGGGGAGCTCTCCCTGAAACGCTCCGAGCCCACCGGGACACTTCCCGTGCCCCATCCTGGGCTGCTTCCTACCCCGTTCCCCTGGCTACTGCGGACTCTACCATCATGTCTAGATCCCGCATCAGTGGCTGAGTTGGTTGGTCCTATGGCAATTGAGCGAGTGGTGGTGGCGGCGAGATTAGCTGCAAGGCGTGGCCAGCGAGGCAGTAGAGATCGTCTCGAGGGCTGTGTCGGCGGAGTCGGCAGCACTGGTGGCAGTAGCTGTGGCTCTGGTGCTCTGGGAGGAGCTCCTTTCCCCCCTGAGATCAACCCCAACTGAGCTGCGCTGCAGGCTTTTATACCCGGGCTGCACTGGGAGTATGCCCAGCAGGGTCGTGGGGGAGGGGCGTATTCCCCCGCATAGGCGTGCTCTACTTCCCCTTGTTCAGTGCGGGGCTGGCCTGCCCCGTCACAATGAGGTTTACAGTAACGTCAGAATAGCAAGCCCAAAATAATGGGCTTGCTGTGAAGACGCAGGATTGCTGTTTTGGGATACTCCGGTATCCTGAAATAGTGTTGCAGTGTAGACGTAGCCTGAGTGACTATCAGTTTTGCCACCTCTTTTCTCAGCATTGTCCCTTTTTTTGGATAGCTAGCAAGAGAAATGCCCAAGTGTGGTCAGTATACACTTCCAGTGGTCTAATTTTAAGAACTCAGGATCTGTTTTATGGGTTCAGCAACTCTAGTGACACTCTCTGACTGGATTAAATTCCTGTGGTGAAATTCTGGCACTAAATTCCTGTGGTGAAATTCTGGCACCTGGGTAGGTAGGGTTCCGTGTGCTGTTTTTAGACCAAATCTCAGAGACATTTTAAGTGCCTACAACTCCCACTGAAGTCAATGAAAGTCATAGGTGGTCATTACCTCTACAGTGTTGGTCCTATGAAGGCTGCATAATAGTCGTTTCACTGAGAATTAGAAATTCTGATGCTCTGCTACAGTTCAAATACAATTTTAAAAACCATCTTTCAAGTCAATTTTTTTCTCTTTCAATTTATTCCCATGGCTCCATGATTTGAACAGCATGTTTAGTTGACACATCCTTGAATTATGAAGTAAGAATAATTATGATGATGAAGAGGGTTGTGGTTTGGTCATAGCAATTTTTAGGGGAAATCATGGGGTGGCCATAGTCAAAGGAACAAAAAAAAATTGCACACAAACCACAAGCAAGTAAACAGTAAAAGTCAGAGATCCTGTTTTGTATCTGGTATTGTCATGACTTTCCCATTTCAGTGCAAATACCAAAAGCATTCAATATGGTATCTGAACAGTTTTCAATACACAATAGGATTTGTCTGTGAGCAAACCCAGACCAGCTCTACATAAGGAAAAAATATTTGTATCTAATGAAGGAGGAGCATGTGACATGTTGGAGGATGAAGGTCTCTGCAAAGTCTCCTAACCTAATCTTTTATGTAGAGCTGTTGAACTCCTGCTCTGTCAAGTCATTTTTGCCAGGGTTTATGTGTCTGAACCTCACCTCTGCTAGAAGAGCACAAACCTGCCTGGTTGTCATCTTAACAAACTCTTTGAGGATTTTCCCTCCTCCCCACACTTGGGAATCATTAGCTAGCACAGAGCCACAATTGTGACTCCTATGTGATCCCCCTGGAAGCCCCTGGAACACACAGTATGTCTCATGAGAGGAGGTACACTGGGGTCCCCATGTCCTGGGCACTGCTGGCTGCAGGATGAGAAATGATGGGATTCTAGTCAATTGGCATAAATTAAATCAGTTTTCTAATTTACACTAGGGTTTCAAGATGGCACTACCTCTCTGCCCTGGCCTCCTTTTCAGCCTTGCAGTGGGTATAGTGTAGCTAAAACACTTCAGTTTTGCTCCCAATAAAGTGTGTTCAGCTACTTATCACTCACACACAGATTAAGAAACAGACATAAAAATCACCTGGATATTTTCAAGCACTATCCTTATCCAGTCCATGTCCCCGGCAAAGCTACGTGATCAGGGATTCCTTCATTTTTGCATGGTTCTTTTGGCATTTGGAGATTGCTGCGTCTGGATGGGTGGCTGACTGGTTCACTAAACTTCACGGAGCATTTCGACAATTGCAGTGACAGCCTGGGTTGCACAGGAACGTAATTGAGCAGGGGGTCTCCAACTTTTTTTTACTGGCCCTCCCTTCTCCATAGGAGTCACACAATAGCCCCCTCTCCATTGCTCCTGTCCTTCTGAGGCAGAAAGTCACTGATGGGAGGCAGGCAGCTGACACCTGGTGTGCTGGCAGGACCCAGCTTGGTCTATTCCAGTGGAGCCCAGAGCATTGCAGGGTGCATCATGACTTTCTTCCTGCCTCCTACCTGTCCAGAGCCCCGACTCCTGCAGACTCCAAAGTATTTAATATATTTGGGGCTGCAGCCAACCAGATGCCCAGGGCAGGGCAGAGTAACCAGATGTTCTGTTCAGAGATGCTTTGTCTTACATATGAAACTGTATCCCCTCACCCACAAAAAAAAGAAGTGTCCCAATTTTTCACACTTGCTATCTGGTCACCTTAGGCCACAGCAGCATGGAGAGCACAAGAGAGTCCACAGTGGTTAGGGAGAGGAACAGGAGAGAGCAGTAGGCTGCTGCCAAGTTAGGACAGGGTTAGGCACAACCAGATGGCAAGTGTGGAAAATTGGGACACTTATATTTTGGGGAGAGAGGGTATATAATTGCCTATATAAGACAAAGTCCCTATATTGGGATGGTCCCAATAATATTGGGATATCTGATTATGTAGTGCTCCACCTGACCACGAGGGATCCCTTATGCACTTGCTCCACTGCTGGACTTCTCTCCCCTGGTCTGGAGACCTGGGCAGATGCAGTCCTGTACTTTTCTTCATGCCTCCCTGATAACCTCATTATGGCCCTAGGGAAAGCAAAGCCCACTGTTCAAAAAACCAGTATAATTGAAAATGCCAGCCTCAGCGATTGCTCTCTGAGCCAAGAAAAGCAGAGGTAAGTAATTAGAGAATTATTTCTGGTTTGGGAGTTTTATTTTTTGTTCTTGTTTTAACGTATCCTAAAACAAGATGGGGAGAGTGGAGAGTTTACACATTTATATTCCAAATAGTAAAAGAGTGAATAATTTACATGATGGCTGGGTCTAGACTGGGCCAGTTTTTGCGGAAAATCAGCCGCTTTTGTGCAAAAACTGGCCAGCTGTCT
>CM057846.1:139603293-139614288 GCA_030068395.1 Apalone spinifera
TGAACACATATGAAAAGGACAAATCAAATTTCAGAACAGAAGGGGATGGGGGGGAGATAAATGTCTTTGAGCTAATGATATTAGAGGTGATAATTGGGGAAGCTATCTTTGTAATGGGTAAGATAATTAGAGCCTTTAGTCAAACTTAGGCATAAAGTGTCAAATTTAAACATGAATGACAGTTCAGAGGATTCTCTTTCAAGTGTAGTCTTCAAGGCCTTTTAAGACTACACTTGAAAGAGAATCCTCTGAACTGTCATTCATGCTTAAATTCGACACTTTACGCCTAAGTTTGACCAAAGACTCTAAGTATCTTACCCATTACAAAGATAGCTTCCCCAATTATCACCTCTAATATCATTAGCTCAAAGACATTTACCTCCCCCCCATCCCCCTTCTGTTCTGAAATTTGATTTGTCCTTTTCATATGTGTTCATTTTTTAAATTGTATCCTTTGGTATTTATGGTTGTGACAATTTTCTTCCACTATTTGATCTGAGGAAGTGGGTTTGGCCAACGAAAGCTCATCACCTTATAAACCATCTTGTTAGTCTTTAAAGTGCTATATAGTCCTGTTTTTTGTTTTATTTTTTACTGCATTTGTAGCCCATTTCATAACTTTGATGCATGATTAGCATGCACCATTTATCCCTGTCATATATAATACTTCTAGACACTAGAATCTGTAAAACTTTATTTATGTCTCTCTGATGTACTGGTGATGCCCTGCGCCTCATATACACAGGAAGGCATGATGACAACATACTAGGAGATTCAAGGAAAATGCTCTTCTCAAAAAGCCTGGAAGGTTCCACAGGATTCCACAAAGGTCCAGAATATTCTAGTGGGTTTGTGAAAAATGAATACATCTTCTGCCTCCCTGAAACGTTATTTCAACTATCTATTTTCCCTTTGGTCACTAACTAAACAAAAACAGCACCCCAAACTCATTCCACCCCATCCAGTACCCTGAATGGTCAGTTGGGTTGCCTGCTCCTAAATCCAGCCCTGACTACTGTCTTTCCTTGTAATGGGTCCCCCAAGGACAACAGTTTGATTTTTCCTCCTTATCCTTCCACAATTGTTCCTACAGTAGAAGAGATCAAATTAAGGCCCCTTAAATATCAGAGTTTTTATATAACAAATACAATGCTTCCAGTTGGAAAAACTCTGGTGAGGTTCTACTGCAAAAAATTACCCTTTAAATAGGCAGTGTGTGGTTTTCATGCTTATTACTCTTCAGTTACTTGAACATCAAATTAAAATTTAACCAGCTAGTAGTCAGTGTGTCATGTGTCCACTACTATGCTCAACCAACAGAGCATATGGATCTGTTATATGTCTGCCTCCTTGCCTCTTCTCCCTCCATGCTGAAAAATGCAAGTCTTTATTAATACTAGGCAAAACTTATCAAACTCTTTTTTGTGCCCAAAAGGACAAGTTTTGTTGAATGAAACATTCCATGAATTGGTTTTGATTTCACTAAATTATTTTAGTTAAATACAAAAGTAGCCAAAAATTCTGAAAAAAAATTAACCATTTTGATTTGGTTTTTATTTGAAACAACTTTGTTTTGAAATTTACTTTAATTTTATTTGAAAAACTAAATTTTAAAAATATAAAAACTAAATGAAACAAAATATAGCCTTTCAAGCTATTTTTTAATTGTTTTTTCAGTTCACCAGAAATTTTTAAAAAATTTGGTTTGACCCAAAATGAATTTTTCTTGTGTGAATTTTTCAGAATGATCAATAAACTGAAAAATCAGTTATTTTTACAACTCTAATCTCTGAAGTTTGAGCTAGGGGCTCAAGCTGAGAGCTGTAACACATTGATATTTTCTGTGAATTAGAAAGTGAGCAAAACAACAGTAGTAACCAACAGACTACACAAATTCAACCTGAGATTTAAAAGTCAGGCTGCGGACTTTATCACTCACACGTTCCCAATAAAGATTCTACAAGTAGAATGTAGTTTACAGAAAGTTTTATTGCTGATGAACAAACCAAAATAGACTCTAGCTCTCTCTCCTAGTTCTGGCTGTGCAACTTTACAAATGCAAATACAGAGTAGTCCAAACTTTTTAATCACTTTTAAAGACAGCAGATACTCAAAAATAGGCCCCGTTTCTGGACACTGTTGTTCTATCTTTATGATGGTATAAATCCATGAGACAGTATAAACCAAGAGTAACACAATGATGATGAAGGTCCTTTATATTTCTTTATCATAGCTTTTTTTCCTCCTCTTACAAACAAGACGGCTACGTCTAGACTGCCATGAT
This sequence comes from Apalone spinifera, assembly GCA_030068395.1. Taxonomy (NCBI): domain Eukaryota; kingdom Metazoa; phylum Chordata; order Testudines; family Trionychidae; genus Apalone; species Apalone spinifera. The sequence continues at coordinate 139,605,578 of CM057846.1, forward strand.
TTTCCGAAAATGCTTTTAACGGAAAAGTTTTCCGTTAAAAGCATTTTTGAAAAAGAGCGTCTAGATTGGCACGGACACTTTTCCGCAAAAGCACTTTTTTGCTTTTGCAAAAAGAGCCCCGATCGCTATTTTCGCGATCGGGGCTTTTTTGCGGAAAAGAAATGTCTGCTGTCTACACTGGCCCCTTTGCGCAAAAGTTTTGTGCAAAAGGGACTTTTGCCCAAACGGGAGCAGCATAGTTTTTCTGCAAAAGCACTGACAATCTTACATCAGATCATCAGTGCTTTTGCGGAAATTCATGCGGCCAGTGTAGACAGCTGCCAAGTTTTTGCGGAAAAGCAGATGATTTTCCGCAAAATTTGGCCAGTCTAGATGCAGCCGACATGTTTTTATTCTAAAAAAAGGAAGTTTGGGACTGGAAGATGCATTTTGTAGTAGTTAGGGTGAACCTTACAAAAGAATCAGTGTTTCATTTGAGTAAGCATTCCCAAAATTAGCAGAACACCATGCAAATTTCTTGAGTATGCAGATTTTGGACTTGGAATTTCACAAGATCTTGATTCTTCCAGCTATGCCAGAAATACAATGAGAACAGCCTCTTTTGTGGTATTTCAGAACTTCTGCTGCCAGTTCCATCCAAAATCATTAAATTTCAGAGAAAGAAAAGAGTGGAAGAGACCTAACAAAATAAGCTAAGTTTGACTAGATTTTGACCATTTATTTTGATTCAAAAGTTTCAGAGGGGTGGCCATTTAGTCTGTAATTGAAGAAAAAAAAATAAAAACAACAAATAGTCCTGCAGCACCTGAAGAAGCGGATTGTGCCCACAAAAGCACAACCATCTACATATTGTGGCAAGAGCCCCTCTCACCCTTTCCCCCAGAGGTTGGGGCTTGCAATTGGTGTCTGTGGTAGGGAGCCCAGCCACTCCTCCTAGAACACCCTTCCCTGCTGTTTCTGTGCTGAAGCTGGTATGCCTCATTCTCAAACTTTTACTATCCTCTCATTCTCCCCTTCCAACTGTGGAGGCTTTTAAAGGCCTTCAACTAGCCAGCCAGCAGTGGAGTCAGCTGGCCCCAATCTGCCTGAGCCAGCTCCCTCCCAGCTGCTTCTAATTGCCCTGCTGCCCTCTGCTTCTATTTAGCAGGTCTTTTTCCCTTTTCAGGTTGCCTTTCTCCTACTTTACAGGAGCCCTCTGGCCTGATCTTGCCACAATAGTTAGAGCCAGTTTATTATTTATTGGCAGAGAAGAAGAATGAGATAATATGTCATTTATTCCAGTTCTTGATAGCAGACTCTAAGATGCTGAGAGCAGGAAACTTCAAGTTGATGGGCTTCATTACCTACCAGACTTGGTCTAAACTGAAACTGAGTCATATCCAGTATGCATCATTTGGATGAGATCATGTTTCCTGCAGGTCTTATTGATGTTATGAGTTGAGCATGATGACTGTATGCTGTATTGGAAGGTGGTAAGAAATGTAGTATTAGTGTGAACAAGAATGGCTAAAAGTTTGATTATATATCAGCTAGAAAAGGAATAGGAAGTTAGGAGGTGGGTGTTAGGATGGGAGCTCTGGGTGCTAAGCCAGGCTACTCCCATTGGCCCTGTGCAGCATTGGTACATCCCGTCACACCATTGTCAGGTTCTCCTGCTAACACAGAGAGTTGTAGCAACATGGGTTCTGGTCCCCTGGCAAATAGTCCATGGCCCCTCTGGGCTGGGACTGACACCCACAACTGGAGTTCTGGCCCCCTTGGATGGGACAAAACAATAATCATGATTGTTGTTTTCCCCCATCCAAGGCAACCAGGACTCCAGTTGTGGGCCTCAGTCCCTGCCCAGAGGCTGAGGGGGCATGGACTATTTGCAAAGGGACCAGAACCCACCTTCTCCTTCCCCATCCCTCAATATCTCCCTGCAGGAGCCCTGCCTTTCCCTGTTTGCTCAATAGCCCCCCTCAGGTAATTTGCCTAGACTCCATAAATCCTAAGGAGGGTCCTGTCCCCTATGTCTTCATTGCCTGATCAGATGTGAGAGCACAAGCTTTTCAGTTAATGGACACACACAACAAATGACATGTCAAGTGGATTGAAGTGGATGATCACCAGACTGGCCACAGAACAAAGCCAAAAAAGATGGAAAGGGAAACTGAGGAAGACAGAGAAAGTGACAGAGAAAGAAAAGAAAGGGTAAGTTCCAGATGAAAGTAGTATAGGGTGAAATTTACCCCTATACAGGAAGTCTGTACAAATCCCTACACCACACATAAGGCCCTCTCACGCATATGTTAGAGGATTAAATGGTGCATAAAACCACGCATAATTCCTCTGCATTGAAATGACTTTCATTTCTAGGAATGAAAAAGAGGAAATACCATGATCCTATAGACTCTAAGGCTACATAACACTCCTGAAATTAAATACTGTGGCCTGAATTCTGCTTCCAGCTATATCAGTACAAACTGATGTAGTTATTAAGGCTTAGGGGCTGCATCTAGACCGGCATGATTTTGCAGAAATACTTTTAACAGAAAAGTTTTTCCGTTAAAAGTATTTCTGCAAAAGCGCGTCTAGATTGGCACGAATGTTTTTATGCTAAAAGTGCTTTTGCACAAAAGTATCCGTGGCCAATCTAGACGCGATTTTGCGCAAGAAAGCCCCAATCGCCATTTTAGCCATCGGGGCTTTTTTGCGCAAAACAATTCTTCGCTGTCTACACTGGTCCTCTTGCGCAAGTATTCTTGCGCAAAGGGGCTTTTTCCCGAGCGGGAGCATGAAAGTATTTGTGCAAGAAGAACTGATTTTGTACATTACAAAGTCAGTGCTCTTGCGCAAATTCAAGTGGCCACTGTAGACAGCTGGTAAGTTTTTTGGTACTAATACTTGATAGCACTAGGACTCACTATCACTGAAGGTTTAACTATTCGTTGAATATGTCAGCATTGTGGTGGTCCCTAGTAGATAGGTTTGGTTGAAAATTTTCTGCCAAAACTATTCTTCCCTGGAAAATTGGGTTTTTGATTTCGTGTGTGTAAAGTGTCTCACCATGTGTATGAAGTGTGTGCTATCTACAGAAAAAATGACTTTTTGTTAAAAATGGATTTTTTTTCCATTTCTGGTTAAAAATTGAAAAAATTATGTTCAGAAGTATGGCCACTGTGTTTCCTGCAAGTGTTAGTCCTCGTGCTTCATCACTTTTTTTTGTCACAGGGCCAAGTTCCCTAACTGGGCTACATTTCCCATAATGTACCATGGCCAGGGACTCTTACGATGTAGTTCTGTAACTCAGCTAGCAGTGAAACCATAATGCATTATGGGAAATGAAGTGCAGTTAGGGAATGTGGCTGACAGAGAATGGGAACATGACTCACCCAAGCTATACATCCTGTGAAGCAGGGTGACATTTTTTAACTGAAATTTTTGGTTTTGAGTTGTGAGCTTCCTGCTAAACATTTCTGAGCTATAAATGTTCAGTCTTTGATTTTTTGATACAAAAACAAAAACCATTTTTTTCATTTGCATAGAAATCTTCTGTTAAAAAAAGCCAAACATTTTCCAACCAACTTTAGTGCCTACACATTTGTATGACAACTAAATGCATCAAGTCCTATCTTTCTGTTTAGGGGAACTAGTGTAAAATTGGAGTTGGACACATCGAGGACAGTCTTTTCTTTAGTTGCTCCAGAATTTCACAAAGGATGCTGGAGGAGAATCTTCCCAAAACATTATTAAACTCCATTCACACTAGGAAGAATAAAGATTGATAATGCTAAATTAATAGAGATTTGAAATACTCTACCTTTTCTGTTAGGAAATTGGCCCTCCCCACTCAAGACATAAAAATATGACTGTGGCCCACCTGTTAATTAAATAAGCACATCTTTGTTAAACATTCCTCCCACCCCACTTCCTCCACAGCTATTCCAGCATTTTCCCTGCAGCTAATTAAATGAAATGTTAAAATAGCTCTTAGGGGTTGAAATAAAAGCAGAAGATAACAAATCCCTTATGTATACTTAATTGGCTGGATTTGAATGGGATGTGCACCAGAGAAGTAACATGGGCTTCCAATTTCTATGTCTTCCAAATGAGTTGTTGGGTCTTCCTTGAGATTTCACATCTAACCTCAATAAAATCAGAGGTCGTAGGGCTACATTTGAGCTCCTCAAGTACTGGCCACAATGTCTGCAGAGAAGTCGAAGGGAGTATATTTGGAATGATTGGATGATTAAGATGGAAAATTATACACTTTTGAAACATAATGGAAGCCAATTTCCCCAGTCACACAGACCAGATGCCATTGCAGCAAATGGTGTCTGGTCCATACCATCATGAAAGTTGGAACCTCTAGATAAAGCCAGTAAGCTAGGACCAGAAAGAGGTCTGCAACCATTATCTGGACATTAGAGAAAGGAAGGAAGATACCTACTTACCTAAGGAGAGAGGGTATAAGAAAAAGGTGCAGGGAAATGGCAGAAAGTTTTAAGATGGTTCAGACCTTGGCTGCTGATTGAAAGGTCCATGGGCTGGAAGCCAGAGCAGAAGACAGGCTGGGTTTCCCTATCCACTGCAGAAGTGGCAGGGTCAAGGTAGTGGATTTGGAGATTGCCTGGGATAGTCTTTCTTGTGGGACTTTGATAACTCCCTCAGAAAGGAAAAACACAAAGGGCACATCTACACAGCAGGACTAAAGTTGAATTAAGCTACGCAACTTCAGCTACATCAATTGCATAGCTTAAATTGAAATAGCTTAACTCAACTTTTGGCGCTGTCTACACAGCAGGAAGTCGAAGGAAGAACACTCTTCCTTCAAATTCCCTTACTGCTCATGAAATGAGGGTTGCAGGAGTTGGAATAAGAAGTCCTCCAGCTTGACGTTATTTTGAAATAAAGGCTTGTAGTGTAGATGCTCACTGATTTCAGAATAACATCAGTTATTCCAAAATAATGCTGCTGTGCAGATGTACCCTTAGGGCTTGTCTGGACTACACCGAAGTTCCGAAAGAGGATATGCAAATTCCACGGGACTTTGCATACCTTCTTCCGATCTCACTTTCGAAAGCAGATCTTTCGAAAGTGAAAGTAGTTGGGACCCGGTTTTTTTCAGCAACCTCCCCCCTTTTCGAAAAGTTGTGTAAACCTCATTTTTTGAGATTTACGTGGCTTTTAGAAAAAGGATGGGCTGCCGAAAAAAACACGTCCCAACTACTTTCACTTTCAAAAGATCTGCTTTCGAAAGTGAGATCGGAAGAAGGTATGCAAAGTCCCACAGAATTTGCATATCCTCTTTCTGAACTTCAGCGTAATCTAGATATAGCCAAAGTGATTTGGCAAGAGGGATAAGCCCACGATGGGAGAACACCTGGAATTAAGAAGGGTCAGACCTGGAAGCAGCTAATCCGCAGAGCACTCGGGAAGAGGCTCCCTAGCAGTGAATGTGTCCCATGACAGACTATCACTAACTTTTATTTGCAACAGAGAGAACATTTGTTTTATTATTTGCAATAACACTGTTGAGCCATACAGAATATACACCCAGATACCTCCACTAGTTTCATTTAGATAAATCTAGTTTTGCCAAATGCTTTGAATGACTTCCTTCCAGAGTGAAATAATTATTCACAAACATATGCTCAGATTCCAAAAATCTTCAGAGAGGGGTTCAGAAAAGATCTGCTTTGAGAGCAAAAAAGAAAATAAAAAGTCTTATTTTCAAAGTCTGACCTGAAGGCAAGCCTGTGTTTATAAGTTTAAATCAACAGCACTGAGAACAGCCAAAAATGTTTCAGAAAGATCACCATGGTAATGCCACTGTACTGTAATTGATTTTGAATTGAGGCATTATTTAAAGCCAGTTTATGTGTTTCCTTAAGATTTTGCAGAAGGAAATAGAGCCACCACTGCTAGAAGAAAGTATATGACATTAGTTCCCAGTTGATAAATGGTTAAGAAAAAGAAACATGCAGTGTGTGTGTGTGTGCATCATACACAGCTAAAATATGTTGAAACTAACTGGAAGAGCTATTAACAAACATTTCCAGTATTGGAACTGTGTATACTGTAGTAGTCAAACTAGATTTATTTTCTAAAACCATGCTGGGAACTGGGAAGGATGTGTCCCCAGGGCTCTGTTTTGACTTGTACAGCCCGAGTTGTACTGGGGAAGGGGTGAAGATGCACTTCTAATGTAGCTGGAGGTATTATGATGATGTAAGGAAAGACATCACCAGGCATTCTGAGTACTAGCAAAATTGCGGGTAGTGCTGCTGTGTCAGTACCAGCTAGGGCCCAGGCTGTGTGTGGCGGGGCCATGCCCCTGTCCCTGCACTGCATTGACATACCATATCTGGAGAAAAGCAGTGCCAGTGTCTCTCCCTCCTGTGACATTTACATTATGGATACTATCTTGTATGGGGAAAATAACCAGGGTTTCCTGTGCCCTCTCTGCTTTCCATGGAACCCATGTATAGCAAGCAAAGCTTGTTACTGAGGGCAAATCTACGCTGCAAAATTAAGTCGACCTAATTTACATCAACATACAGCCAACGCAGTAATTAAATCACTCTTGCATATCCATACCACGCTCCTTGTGTCAGCAGTGCATGTCCTCACCAGGAGTGCTTGCACCAATTAAATTGTCAGTATGGTGCATTGTGGGATTGCTTTAGAAAGCCAGCAACAACTGATGTAATCATCTTAGTGTCTACACTGCCACTGCATCAACCAAATTATATTGACCTAAGTGCCATGCCTCTGTCAGGGTATATCTAGACTGCATCCCTCTGTCGGCCGAGGGATGCAGATTAGGCAGGTTGACATTGCAAATGAGGCAGGGATTTAAATATCCCGTGCCTACTTTGCATAAAAATGGCTGCCACGTTTTGCCGACTCAGCACTTTGTCGGCAAAAAGCGGCAGTCTAGAGGGGGCTCTGTTGAGAAAGAAGGCCTTTTTCAACAGATCCTGTAAAGCTCCTTGCTGGAGGCATAAGGGATCTGTCAAAAAAGGCTTTCTTTCTCAACAAATCTCCCTCTAGATTGCTGCTTTTTGCTGACAAAGTGCTGAGTCGGCAAAACATGGCAGCCATTTTTATGCAAATTAGGCATGGGCTATTTAAATCCCTGCCTCATTTGCAATGTTGACCAGCCTAACCTGTATCCCTCGGCTGATAGAGGAATGCAGTCTAGACATACCCTCAGAGATGAAGTTATTCAGTTGGTGTATTGGGCACGTTACATCAATAGCAGCTATATTTTAATGTAGACATAGAGTTAGAAAGTCTCAGAGTTAGCAGGACCTAAGTTCTCTAATACAGACCAAACCTAAGTTTATCATCTTACCCTCAGTATGTACATGTAGTATTCTCAGGTAAAAAGGTAACATTTACCAACAATTTGCATACACTATTATTTAAGATAGCCCACCTGTTTCCATTTATTTCCTAGTCCAAGTATAAGGACAAACTATGGCATCTCAGGTGCCTCTGTAGGGTAACTTAGCAACTGTTAAAACATAACCTCCACAGATGTAAGTCAAGACTCCATTAATTTACATGCATGGAGGTTATGGCCTATTATCATCTAAATGACACCCACAATATGTTAATCATCTGTTGTACATTTATCACTGCTGCCTTTGTAAATGTTCATTATTTTTTCCATTGTTAAGCATTTACAAAGGGTGTGTTTTGTTTGTCTTTGCATTCTGTCTCCCAATTTTGGTGAAAGGTGTCTGAATTTATGTTTGTCCCAGATGGATCAGTAATGTGCTCTAAAGCAAGATTATTGGAAAGTCGGGGAGTTTCAGATTCTGATTAAGAACAAAGAGGAAAAAACAAAAAGAAAAGCATGTTTCAATTTGAGCTGAAGGTTCATTTTCAGAATGACAGCCCTTCTTGCCAGACAGGATATTCTAATGATGTTTTTGTTCAGAACAACATAAAACATCAAATAAGTCACTTTGCAATAGCATGGATGGATCTAATTTTCTCCACATGCACATTTTTCAAGCATCATTGTTCAATTAATATTTCATGTCATAAAAAAGTAACACAAGTATTTCGACTGGAAGTATGATCAAAGATCCGTCACAGCTCTTGTTGCTGAATATTGTGGGATCCTGTAAGAATGTCAGCAGACTTCCATTTCAAAACTCTCTTGGATTAAGAGTTTGTCTACTGTGAAAATTATGCAACCCTCTCCCCCCCACCCAGGAAATTATATAAAAAACCCAAGCAAAACAGAAACACCATACTGAAGGAAAAACTGCAGACATCATGGAAGATTTTTTCCTTTATCTTAGGAGCTGAAATGAGCATGATGTCCCACAAGTTGTTGAGATGACTTTGAACCAAAAAAGGTTTATTTTAATGGGACAAGGTCCTGGTTTTCATTACTTTGCAAGCTGTTAACATTGTGCACTGTGATAACAAGTAAGGAAATCCTGCTTACTCATTATACTGTATCTTATAAAAATGATCAAAGACACAGAGTTTACATTAATCTATGCTTTCCTTCTATTTAATTGGAAATGCAGGATGTTGCACACATTTCTGGCCAAAAAAGTGTCTATAGATACAAGCAGCAACTTCTTATTCTGTTGGCACTGCTCTCCATATGTATTCAGAGTAATATCTACTTATTGTAGAAACTGAAATAGGTTATTACTTATGTTTAGCTGCTGGTGATACCATTATAAAACAATACGGCT
>CM057846.1:139683238-139696279 GCA_030068395.1 Apalone spinifera
AAAACCCCGCTGCGTCAAGAGAACACATCTGCTCTTCCGCTTTTTTTTTTTTTTTTGCGAAAGAGCAAATGCACTCATTCAGAGATGGGGCCAAATGACAAAAAAGCCTCTTCTGGAAAAGCTACCGGAAAAAGTTATGCAAAATGCGGAGCACGTTTTGCATAGCTTCTCCGATAGAAGACTATAGTCTAGCCCTAGCCTCAGTGGGAGCATAAGGTACCCAGCAACTGTGAAAATCTTTCTCTAATATATATATCTATAGATTCAAAATAATCACTTGTATATTTCAAGTCTTTTGTTCTTAAGTAAAATGCTCCAGAACTTCAGAAATTAACTTTCTTCGGAATTATCAAAAGGTTTTTATATTCCACATAAGGAATTTGGATGCTCATTTAGGTTTTTAGATAACTTTTTATAGAGCCATATTTGTTTTGTCCCTATTAAATTATATAGGGCTTTTCACATGATGTTTTAATTGCTATTTTCTCTGATCCTCTAAAGACATAAAAGTGAAAGAGAACCAAAAGAAACCACAACATTACAAATAATCAAAATCCTTACAAATAATGCTTCAACAACCAGATTTCCTTTCGCCTTGTATTCTGCTGTGCTCCCTTGCTCCACCCACCCACCATGTCCACAACATACATTGTCGGCAATGGTTAATAGAGAATTTACAGGAGATGAGATCTTGGCTTATTGTTTTTTCTGTGGTGCATCTGGAAAACCTGTACCACTACAATAATTTTGTGAGCAGCACTAATAAGTATAATTCGATTCACAATAGTTACATTTTAAATTTATTTCTGCTTCATAGACTCAGGGCTTGTCTACATGGTATGATAATGTGCACCAGTGGGGTGTGCACATTATCTAAATTCTAAAGTGCACCAACGTATCGAACATTAACCTGCCTATGTAGACTTGGTTGATATGCACTAAAAGTTCTGTACTGGGCAGTAATATAGCGCCGTTGAAAGAGACTATCAAAATGAGCGCTAGGGAACTGTTACTGCATACCATCGGTGTTTATATTGGACAGTTAGCGAGTAGCATTTTGGTGCGCTTCAGAATTCAAACCCCATTGGTAAGTGTCACTGCACTAGGCAATGGTGCCAACAGCCTCTGTGGGCCCCCGAGCAAAGTGTTTTGGGTGACCGGCTCTGCTCTCTCAGAAGGGGTGGGACCAAGGCAGGGCTGAGGGCAGTCATCCCTCAGTGCTGCTCAGAGAATGTGTCTTGCTGCTCGAGCAGTGATTTAAAAGGCCTGGGGCAATTGATCTCTGTGCCTCCCCACTCCCCTATTGGTGGGCCTGCATGTAGGCAAGCCCTTCAAGAAGAGTTTGCCATTTCTTTTATAGAAAATGGAATCTGTGATGGTGCTCTTCCCTAGAATTTTTGCCACTATGGGCTTGCAGGTGAATACATCTTATTTCAGAGTGGGATGGGGCAGTCAATCCAATTGGACTGCTCACTCCAATAGTTTGTTGTGTAGGCAGACATGGAGAATGCATATTTATGCACTGCCTATACTTCCAAAATCCAAACTATAATTTATGCAAATAAAAAAAACTCAGATCTCCACAACAGTGAAGTGAGCCAGGAGAAGGCACACAGTTCTGGAGAAAGAAATTACGGATCATGGTTTAAAACTTCTTGGTTTCCAGCATTGTTTTTATACACCATAATTAAGAGCTCCAACTTTCTGAAACTGACTGGTGATAGACATGGATCTAGCAGGAGTGAAAGGACTGAATGGATTGTTATGGAAAACAAATGAGATGAGAAAAAGAAAAATAACATCACAGTCAGCATGTCACAAATATGGGGGAAAGCATGATCTACATTGAATAGCTAAATGTCTGGGACAATTAAGCGAGTTGGGCATGTTACACACACAATTGCTCTTTCATATCCAAATCCCTCGCCTGAAGAGTTCTTCCAGGCTCCCTCCTCTCTTCTATTTTATTTAACGTCTATACAAAGCCATTAGTGAGGCAATGTTGCATGATATCCAGTGCCATATCTCCTTGACATCAGATATAATCAGCACCATGACTCAACTCTATCAATATTTCAGTGAGATCTGTACTAGATGGAGAGTACCAGGCTCAAACTGAATCTCAGCAAGACTCAGATGCTGCTCATTGGAATAGGGAAGTGCACCACAGAACACCCCCACTTTCCAGAGCCTTTGCCTTAGATTATTAAATCAGCCCTCATTTTGGGGGTCCTTTTGGACTTTTCAGAGTTATTAGAACCCCAAACATTCATGATAACAAAAAAAAGGACTTCCAGTTGTGAATTGCCAGAAGATTTCATCCTAGCCTTTCAGAAACAGCCATAATGATCCACAAACTTGTGACTTCAAGGCTTGAGTATCAAAACACACTAACTAGAAATTAAGTTATCCCCCTAACTCCAAAACCAAAGCTGCAACTGAAACAAAATTCTGTCTGCTTGATAACACAGGTTGCCAAGTACTGTTTACCCCAGTGCTCTGCTCTCTGCATTGATTCCCAATAGTCCAATTCAAAGGCTTTGTCCCGTTATATTCAAGGTCCTCCCTGGAAATGGCTCTAGCTACTTACAAGATCATCTTTCCATCTGTGACCCTGAACTCCAAAACCAGCTACATTCAATTGGCGCAGTAAACCTGTTGGCCACTAGAGGGAGGCATATGAGCACAGGAGAGAGAATTTTCATAGAAGCTGGATGTAGAATGTGGAACTCACTCCCACAAGAAATAAGACCACACCATTTTCAGAACTTAATGCAAGCCTCATTTTTTTTCTTCAAAATTAACTTTTCCTCAAAAATGTCACCACAGATGCATGTACACACAAGCAAGCTATCTTTTTCTTACAAGAAGGCAAAGTTGAAGTAAAGACACAGAGATCAATTGTTATGTTCCTTTGCAAACAGACTCTCAGACACTATAGTAATGGGTGTCATATTCATCCACAAAAAAAATTTAGTTATGCCCACATAAATCTATAAAACTCAATGCAGTTATTATTCCATATGTACAACTGGCTAGCTGCAAAAAAACTGAAAGGAGAAAAATATGCCTTAAACAAACAAAAAAAACCCAAAGAAAAAGTAGATGATGAAATTCCCAATTCCACTTTTCTTACAAGCCTACTACTTCATTATGCAAACCACTGTAATGGAACTGTTATACAGATGCAATAATGAATTTATCTTTAGGAATATTCTATACAGAGTATTTAATAAGCAGTGAGAATACTGTGGAAGAAAAAACCTATTATGAGAAAATATAAAAGAGAAATGAAGATGTAACTATAAGAGACCATCATCCTCATGTATCTTAAAATGTCATGCTCTGAATTTATTGGGGACTTAATTTAATAACATCACTATATTCTGTATGATCCCAAAGTGATATACAAAATTATTGTAAACTATTTGGGGGGGAGGCTGCGTTCTATCTTATGACTACTGTTCAATGCCTGGTCCAATGGAGCCACAATCCTTCAATGGGGACTATAGGTCCTAGCAGCACTCAAATAAATAGTAATACTAACATTCATTCAGTACTTGGACACATGTAGAAATAACTGAAAAAAAATGGTCTTGTCTACACATTCTGTAGCATTTTGCTAAACTATCTCAGGTGTCAGCAATAACACAGAAAGGTAACTTGGATTTAGACATCCCAACGCCTGGACCTTTTAACTTAAGCAGATGGGCTGTGTCTAGACTGGCCCCCTTTGCCGGAAAAGGCATGCAAAGGAGGCCAGTCACAATTGCAAATGAAGCGGCTTTACATTTTCCCCGCTCCATTTGCATGAACATGGCTGCCGCTTTTTTCCATCTTGGAGCTTTGACGGAAAAAAGAGGCAGTCTAGACAGGGCTCTTGCGGAAAATAAAGCCTTTTCCGCAAGATCTCTTATTCCCTTTTTTAAGGGACTGGCGCTTTTTTCCGTCAAAGCTCCAAGACAGAAAAAAGCGGCAGCCATGTTCATGCAAATGGAGCGGGGAAAATGTAAATCCCCGCTTCATTTGCAATTGCGACTGGCCTCCTTTGCATGCCTTTTCCGGCAAAGGGGGGCCAGTCTAGACACAGCCTTAGACAGGAGGAAACAGCTCCAAAAACAGATAGACTTTGGCAGATGTAAAGATATTGTCAAGATGATGGTCAATAATGGAAAAAAAGAAATGTAAAGAACCAGTCCTCTAAGAAACAGAATGATTTCAACAAATATGGTCAACCATAGATGTATATAAAGTAAGCATATGGGTGACATACACCAGATGTTGCTCCTGTTTCCATGAAAATTAAAGATGTCCACTGTGAATGAAAATCCTGAGGGGACTATTGCCTGTGTTCAAGTTTGTGAATCCTTGACCATGGAGGCTAATGGGCCAGGCTGGTGTGAGTGTATCTATCTAATCTGCAGAACCCTGCATCAGTGTGATTAAATGTAGTCTTTGAATTTTGGCATGATAGAGGATCTGTCTGTTTATGTAGGCTTATTTGAAGGATTAGGGTAATGAAATTACATTTGTTAATCTGGAAATCGAATGACAAACTCACCTGTGGACTTCAATGAAAGTCCAAACTGATCTTTAGCAAAGATTTGATGGATAAGTCTGCTAGGCAAGCACTGAAAATACTACTTCATGATGTATTGTGTGCCTACTGGAACACTCAAACTGATTAAATAGGAGCTTCAGGGGGTAGCCGAGTTAGTCTGTTACAGAAAAAAACCAGCAAGCAAATGGTCTGGTAGCACTTTATAGACTAACAAAACATGTAGATGGTATCATGAGCTTGAAGAAGTGGGCTGTGCCCACGAAATTTCATGATACAATGTACATGTTTTGTTAGTCTATAAAATGCTACCAGACCATTTTCTTGCTGATTAAGTAAGAGTGTGTCTCCTCTGAATTTACATGGCAATTTTCCATGCATTATGTCCTTGCACCTCCATAGTAGAGTAGTAAACTTGGAGGATTTGTTGCTGAGTAGGCAAACATGATTTGTTTCTAATGTGCCTGAGAACTGGGAGAGCTCAAAGTCCCTCTTGAAGATACGTGCTTTTCAGTGTTAAACTTCTATTTACAAATAACCTTGAGACAGACTTGGCCTTTATGTATGTTGTGGGAACCCAGAGCTCAAGGAGGCCTCGCTCACCTTTATGAATCAGGTGGAATTTAAGCTCTTGCACTTGTGGAATAGCAGGGACTGTCTCTTTAAACAGCCCTACTGGTGAGAAGCAGTAGAAAGAAGGGAACACCACAGTCCTGTAACAATTTCCTGCCAACCCTCTCTGCATTGGTCCTTGGAGGTGGCTGAAACAGGGGAAAGCTAACTGCACTATATAAAGGGATGTAATACACTATGCCCTTTCTGTCTGAGCTAGAGGATGGGTGAATCTTCTTATAATATGCTATATAGCAGATGATTCTAGACCTTCTTCACTTCCAGAGATTGCATTTGGTGGGAGTCTCCTACCAGTCTGGGGCAGAAATACAATCCATTGGTAGAAAGGATATGGAGGAGAGCTTTTTCCTTCCATGTTTCCAATGCAAAACTACATTACTCAAACTAGATCTTTGTTCTTCCTTTTTTCACTGAACTCTGTGACATGTCACTAGCTTGACTAGACATAATATCTTGGCTTGTAAAACTCTTGGCCTGCTGAAGCCTATATTAAACTGAGTTATGGAATGCATTCTGGAGGCAGTGGCAATAAAAATAAAGCTTTCTAATGACCTTTTGTGCTCTTTAAGCAATCTTTAAAACACTAGCTAAAGAAACATAAAAACATAAAACAGGAAGAAAATAACTTTACTCTTGTCACAAGAAAGGCTTGCTGAGATCTCATAACCTAGAAACCAAATGTTGTTTTTAGGGGGTTGGAAGGGATGATATTCTTTACCAATCAGGAAATCTAGAATTTAATTTGCTATTCTGGCAGAACGTAGCATGCCTATGATGAACCTGGTGAATTCAGCTGAGCACACTGGGTCACGCAACTACAAAGAGAAGCAGTCCTCACAGAACTGGGAACATTTTAAATACAACAAGAATTCCCAAAGCACAAAATGAATCTAAATGAGTTGTTTTTTTTAAAGGTGTCTAGCCCCCTTGATTTCACTAGAAATGAGAAGCAGTAAAAAAAGCCAGGTTGGCACCACTTTTGGCATATAGGTGTACCCCATTTCCCTCTATACACCATTTGAATGGCAAGTGTCCTTTTACATAAATATGAGCACTTTGTCTGCTTTGGGATGTGTAATTCCCAACAATGCCCTAGTAAACAATGAAAATGAAGTACAACTCTTTACTTGGGTAGGTGTAAACAGGGACATTACAAAATGAACCACATTCAGCTCTGATAAATAAATGGACAAAACTCCATGGTAGTCTGTGGGCTGAATTCAGTGGTGAAGAAACTGATGGTGATATTTTGTCAAAAAACAGGTATAATATGCTGTAAATTACCTACAGAGGGAAGCAGGAAAAGAGGTCAATAGCAGGATATGAGACTACGTAGTATCATGACCCTATTTTATCTTATCTACGTCAGTTGCATTTCCTATGAAAGACTCCACTTTCCACCTATTCACTAACACCCTATTTTCTAATCAATGTGTTCTTTCCCTTCCCCCATCATCTGGGATCAGGTCATTGTGCAAACATGTGTCATCTTTGTCTGTCTGAGGTCCATCTGTTTAACATGTTCTTTGATGCAACCCATCCATCACTTCCTCAACATTCCTCAACCCTCTGCTTCCATGTTATCTTTACCAGGTCCTCTTTGTTCACCCCCTCTCTGCGTCCAATCCAGGAAAGTCACTCGTCCTCAATTTTACAGCCACGTTGTGGACTTTGACTTCCATCCTAACCTTGAATTTCACAATCTCTCTCTCTCTATGACTTTTTATAGTGTGTTTGTAGCTGTGATGCTCTGAGTACCTTTCCTAGACCTGAAGAACTCCATGTGTACCTGAACGCTTGACTCTCTCATCACCAGAATATCCATGAAAGATATTACCTCACCCACCTTGGCTCTCTTTTTATTGCACACAGATATTCTGATATCAAACCACCATTGGTGTTGAACATGCCATCTCCTTATTCCTCATATTTCTGCACTATTCAGCATTGCGGAGCACACTATTGTGCCAGACAGGTTGGCTTTCAATCTCACATGCATATGCTTGTCATATACAACTCCAGAGATGTAATTCCACATTCTTCCAGCTCCCCCCTGTCTGGAGTGTCTGTTATGTTAAAGCTCGCCATCTTCCATAACCCAGCTGCCAATGTACTGGTTGGTCTAGTTTAGTCAGGAAGTTCGTCTTCACATAGTGCATAGTCAATCTGTGCAACTCCTTGCCTGAGGAGGCTGCGAAGGCTAGGACTATAACAGGGTTTAAAAGAGAACTAGATAAATTCATGGAGGTTAAGTCCATAAATGGCTATTAGCCAGTATGGATAAGGAATGGTGTCCCTAGCCTCTGTTTGTCAGAGGGTGGAGATGGATGGCAGGAGAGAGATCACTTGATCATTACCTGTTCGATTCACTCCCTCTGGGGCACCTGGCATTGGCCACTGTCGGCAGACAGGATACTGGGCTGGATGGACCTTTGGTCTAACCCAGTATGGCCATTCTGATGTTCTTATGTCATACTCCATTAATCTCTATATCCAATATCCTTATGGCACCTCTTCTGACCAACATAACCTTAGTCTTCATCATGTTCATTTTCATTCCATGCCATTTTAGCTGGTCATATGGTTGGATTAATATTTCCTTAAGGGCTTCACTTGAAGACATCCTTATTACTATACTGTCTAAATATAGAAGTTGGTCAAGTAAAAGGTACTTCCACCTCCACCTTGTCTCTAATAACTTGGGACCAACATATCCACAACAACACTGCATATAGCAGCTTCTTAGGTTTTCCTATTAGGATCTCCTTGCTAATGTAGTCTATCAAACATGATAAACAGCAGTAGACTGAGGGCTGGCCCCAATGCAATCTGACTTACACTTCAAAGGGGCTTATCTTCTAAAACATGTACAGATCAGTGTTTTAAGTAATCTATATAATCCCTTTCTAATCAACTTACACCCAATATATTACTCACATTTCCATTTAAGTCCTCTCTGATTTTACCCGTATCAGTCAGGGAAAGATAGTTTGGTTATGTGAAATCTCAGTTTAGAAACTCTTTGTCTTCTTCATCCCCTTCCATTGTTTTCTTAGATGATTTATTTTTCATGTCAATATATTATAGTCGGCATTAAGCTAAACTAACATTAAATGAGGCAGATGTGATTGTTGAGCATGAGCAGGGTTAAATTGCCAAGCGGTGACGGTGCATACAGAATTTTTTTCTTACGGGATTTGTGAGTGAATTCCTGGATCTCATCCAGTACCACTTTGAAAATGTACAGACAACTGAAATATGCAGCATGTTCAGTCAGTATCAGAAGTTGTCCCAACCCAATTTCATAGATAGGGCCGGTCTCTCCCAACAGAGAATTCTACTATTCAACCATCTCCGTTGTAAAACTACATATTAAAGGATCTAAAAGGGATGCCAAAAGTAAAAAAAAGAATAAAACGTGTCTTTATAAAAGAAAGTTAAGATGTGCATGAGCTTTAAAAGGGCTACATTCTAGGGAACAATAATACACACATCATTTGGAAGAATTTGGATAAAGGAAATTTTTTTTTCTACATAATATTTAATCTATTATGTCAATTACTAACTAAAAATGGTTTATATCTCTAGCTACATATTTAGGTGTCAACATCTTCCCCATTAATTAACATGATTTATATAGTGCCCATAATTAACTAGGCTGTTGTACACACATGAAAGAAGAATATAGCCTTGAAAAGCTTAGAATCTATGATTTTGAAAACATCCCCGTTCAGGACACCACATGCCTAAATGCCAACCTGAATTGGGTCTCATGAGTTCAAAGTTGCAAAAACATATTGTTTAAGCATAGTCTCATTGACAGCCCCCCAACCCTGTAACTTTAGAGTGACTCCATTAATATTAGTAAGTAATGTACCATACATATTACTGTGTGCTACTGGCAGCATGAGTACCACTGAATGTACGGATCACAGTAGTAAGCACTACATTAAGTAATATGTATTTTCAAGATTAGACCATAAATAACCTATATCTATAGCTATATATAAATAAAACAGGTAGGGGACAGAAGATAGAAAATGCCTGGGGATTTAACAGAGGTTTAAACCATTTTAAAATATTTTTATTATTTAAAAATAGACATGTTTCACTCAGGCAAAAACTAGGGCTTGTAGACTTAGAACTGTGTGTTCAAAAAGGACTAGGAACAGGAGAAGGGCTAATCTCTTTGAACACATTAAGTTCTATGGAATTGAAATCTGAACCTAATAATCTCCAGCTCTCTCAACTGAAGTCTTTGGTGGGAAAAAAAGAAGATTAAAAAGCAGATCTGGACATTAACAAGATAGCTTGAGATCAATATGGTGTTTTGTGCATATACTGATTATTCAAGGTTATGCTGTTTTCAGAAATTCCGGAGGAAGTTGGGGTGGGATTCTTCTGTGATGCACTGCCTTGAATCTAAGTAAATTGCGGTGGGAACTTGTTTTGCACCTCAGAACAGAGATATCCCTCCAGATGCAATCTCAATATTATGAACACAGTTGGAATTTTGCCCTCATAAATGATTATGTGAAATTTCTATAGACGGTTCCCTTTGGCAACTGTGGCATCACATTGCTCTTGAGTAAAGCTGTACGCAATGGCACTTCTGTTATGGTACACTTAACTTCCTTATTATTTCTGTTTCTTAATTGAAGCCATTTCCCCAAGAACTGTTTCATCTTGAAAGCCAACAGCACACTGCTTCTGATTTTGTTACTCAGATGCTGGAAGTAAGACATTCCTATGAAGAAGAAAGATGTAAATTCAAGCATATACATCTGACCTGGTGTAAAGCTGAAGTCTTTATTAAGATGGATAGAAACCAAAGTAAACAAAGTACGTATTTAAGGCTAGCAGTGCAACCAGAGCACACATTATTTTTCAAGTACACAAAGTGATATCTGTTCTCACTGTGGCAGGAATTCAAAGAAAAAAACCCCTTTTAAATCTTTAAAATATACTAAAGAGGAAATAAAGATTAATGTGAGTGAAATTATTTTTGCCTAGTCAACTGAGAACAAAATAAATAACAGACATCAATGAAATATTTCTATCCCTTGAAAGAGGCAAACTAAAGATGTCAAAATGAACTTTGGTTGTGAATAACTATGGTACAACTTTTTGCAATTCTGTAGCAAGAGACAACATGGATTACTTATGACCTGGAACTAAAAACAAATCACCTGCCCAACACTCCTCTATGGAGCTATAATTCTATATAGATTATTCAATGTCCCATCACTTAACATTTGCTATGCACTCTTATCTTGCCAAATCCCAGCTTCCTTGCATCACCTTCACCTTGTGTTGACCATATAAGCCAATCAGCACCACTCAGTCAATTAATCTAGGACCCTGCAGCACTGATGGGCTTTCTTTAGCTACACCTGGGAAGACTCAGTTCATCAGCTATTCTTTGATCCTTCCTATGTCTGCTTTCTGCACTTGCCGGAGACTATTACACCGATAGTCACAGGGACAAGTAAAAAATTCAGTAATGTTTTTGTTACATTGTCAGGGATCTTGTGGGGAATCAAGATGGCTTCTCTGTAAAAACAATAACCAAGCAAAACAACTATTACTCCCCAGCCTTTAAACTTGCTTTACCTGCCCAAAGTTCTGGTTAAAGTCACACAGCTTCTTGTCTGGCTTCCCTATTCGGGAAACTGCCTCATGCCCATGAATTCTCAGGTTATGTTGACACTGAAAGTAAAAACCCGGGTCTGGACCATGCCAGAAGACTCATGCTCCTGTGCCTGTTTAAGGGCTGTTTAACTCAGGCTACCTGCGTCTCCCACTGCGTTTTCCACAGGGTCAACTCCCAGCCCAAACGTGATGGGAGACCACTCATTTGGGAAGCTGCTATCTCGGGATTGTGAGGGACTTCGGGACTATAAGACTATAAGCGTTACTAGGGAAGTAAAAGGTTAACTGGTTAACCAGTAAGCCTCACCCATTAAGGCAGGGTCCGGAACAGCTCCCTGTCCACCCGGCAGCTCCCTGTTCATGGTGGCTTCCCCTCACAGGTTACAAGTTGGCTCCCTGGAAGCGGGAACCAACTACAGAGCCTGCAGTGAAGCCTCCTGAGGAGCAGGGCCAGCAACAAAGCCTTCTCTCCAGGAGCAACTTATTTAAACTTTATACTGCATAGCCCGCAGCACATGGAACCATGTAATCACTATGATTTTTAGTGGCTACAGTTACATTGTTAACTGTATTTTTACATCCCTAAGTGTTACCTGCCTGAGTTACTTCAGGAGGAAGAACCTGAATGGGACTTGACCTGCTGTGTGCTTGGGTCTATAACATGCTATACATGGGTATGTGAACATCTATATATTGTTCAATACCCTCCCCCGTCTTCTCGCCACGAGCTGAAATAAACAAGCACAAATGCCATACAGTACAGAACAAACAGATACCATGGCATCAGTGCGCACCAATGAAGCATCTGATATAAAAGATGAGGACATGACAGTTCAGACTGGACTGATTAAACCTGAAGTAGGCATTTTAAAATAGGACTGCTTATTTAGTCAATGACAATGTTGTTTCACCTAGAAAGCTTCCGGTTATGGAGAACAACCTAAAGAATAAACTATTAATGTCAGGGAAGAAGCTAAGTACACTGAAATGATACTGTGGATGTGGGTTGTTCTGGAACTCTTGCTGGAATATAAATGCAGCTACCCTCACAAGTAATATAGGTTTACTGGTCTTCTAGAATAAGTTGTTGCAAAAATTCTGCTTTGGAGGGAAAACTGCTTCTAGTGGATTGTGTTGGACTGTAATCCTTTCATTTCTGAGGTCTTGGGACTAGGAGAATGTTCTTGAACAAAACATCAAATCCAACCTCCAAATGAAGCATTCTAGGGGAAAGTACACATGTTCCCTGACCTTGCCAAACAGTAGTGTAGGAGGCATATATTTGATGAACAAAAAGAAGTTACTTGCCTAGTGCTAGTGCATTTATCCTGTATCCTGCTAAATTAGCAAGAAACAAAACATAACTTTTTATGATAGTGCATTTTTATTACTAGATTTAGGGCTAGACAAGAAGAGACTGGGCATCTATGTGGCTAGAATATCCAGAGCAATCATCATAATGATGCTAATATTTCTGGTAGGGAAAGAATCATAGAATACTAGAACTAGAAGGGACCGTGAGAGATCATCAAGTCCAGTCCCCTGCCGTCCCGGCAAAGCCATCCCTGATAGATATCTATAAATTGCCTAGGGAGATTCCACAACCTCCCTAGGCAATTTATTCCAGTGTTTAACCACCTTGACAGTTTGGAAGTTTTTCCTAATGTCCAACCTAAACCTCCCTTGCTGCAGTTTAAGCCCATTGCTTCTTGTCCTATCCTAAGAGGCCAAGGCGAACAATTTGTCTCCCTCCTCCTTGTACCACCCTTTTAGATACTTAAAAACCATTATCGTGTCCCCTCTCAGTCTTCTCCTTTCTAAACTAAACAAGCCCAATTCTTTCAGTTTTCCCTCATAGCTCATGTTTTTTAGACCTTTATTCATGTTTGTTGCTCTTCTCTGAACCTTCTCCAATTTCTCCACATCTTTCTTGAAATGTGGTGACCAGAACTGGACACAATATTCCAACTGAGGCCTAATCAGCACAGAATAGAGCAGAAGAATGACTTCTCGTATCTTGCTCACAACACACCTGTTAATGCATCCCAGAATCACGTTTGCTCTTTTTGCAACAGTGTCACACTGTTGACTCATATCACTGCCCTACAGCCAAAATGCTCCTGAAATAAATGTAGTCAAACTTCACGAATTCTGGGTCACTGAGAACAAAAATGATGCTTAAAATTGTTGATTGGCTC
>CM057846.1:139696379-139709576 GCA_030068395.1 Apalone spinifera
TTGTCCAGATCATTTTGAATTATGACCCTATCCTCCAAAGCACTTGCAACCTCTTTCAGATTGATATCATATGCAAACTTAATAAGCGTACTTTCTATGCCATATCTAAATCGTTGATGAAGATATTGAACAGAATCAGTTCCAAAATGGACCCCTGCAGAACTTCACTTGTTATACCCTTCCAGCATGATTGTGAACCATTCATAACTACTCTCGGAGAACAGTTATCCAGCAAATTATGCACCTACATTATAGCTCCATCTAAGTTGTATTTGCTTATTTTATTGATAAGAAGATCAAGCAAGACCGTATCAAATGCCTTACTAAAGTCTAGGTATACCATGCCCACTGCTTCTCCCTTATCCACAAGACTTGCAATGCTATCCAATCACATGCTTAAAACTAACTATTAGAGATCAATATGAGACTTAATATAGGAGCAGATTACCCCACATCTGTATAATGTACAGTTTATCCATTCTCCTCTAAAGCATTTGGTACTGGGCATTGTCAGAGTCAAGCTACAGGGCTAAATGGATATCAGAATAGCAAGTCCAGAGTTTCTGTCCTCTAATCTGACCTGCTGCATGTTGCAGGCACATTATACCCAGTAATTACTACAATGATCCCAATAGCATCTGGGCAAACCGGAGTTTGTTTTTGCAAAGGCCTAAAAAACCTGCTACTCATTCCATAAAGAGTCTGTATTATGTACCGAATTCATTCCCATCTTCTGCTAGCTTATTTTCCATTAGTTAAACTTGAAGTAACTTGATGTTGACCCTGTGCAAGTATTAGGTTAAGCAACTTTTGCTAAGACAAATAGCATGTGGTAATGGATAATGGCTATTAAATACTTACTGCAATTGTACTTAATTGCTGCTAAGTTTCCAATCAAGAGTAACTTGATTGGTTAGTTTGTTCTTTCATCTCCCAGCCCCTTTTTTTCTTTTCAGAACCCAGCAATTGTGGACTTAGTTGTAAATTATAAGCAAAATTGCTTGGGATTTTGGTGTTTATATAGTCTTTTTTTATTGAAAGACATAAAAATGCATAATTTCTATTAATTCCTGCATTCAGTCAGGCTATAAATATCTGGACAACAGGCTCTTTTATAGTATTTTGGCACTTTTGTATCTGGTCCTGGCCAGAAAAAATAAGCACTCAGACATGAACTTGAAATATCAAGAAAAAAAAAAAGCTGTCCTGTGGTTCAATAAGTATTTGGGCAAGGCACCTGTAGGAGTTTGCTGTGAAACTTCTCTGAAGATGTGTGACAGAACCCATCCTGGGTTGCTTCGTAGAATTCACAAAGAATTCCCTCCTTGGCTGGTTTAATCTATTGATATTTAAATCCAGTGCTTTTTTTGCAAGAAAAAAGGTGCCGGTACTCCAAGCTCAAAGTTGTTGAGCAAAAAAAAAAAAAAAAAGCAGTCGCAGCCCCTTTAAGAGCCACATGTCCTGTGTGCGCTTCCAAGCTGCCCCAGGAAACTGGTGCCGGTATGCCAGAAGGGAATCCCATTCAATTCAAGTAAGATGGGAAAACAGGTGGCAGTACGCCATCCCGGGCCATACCATCACAAAAAAAGCACTGTTTAGAACTGTATTTCCATATACCTTTATGTACATGTTGGAGTTAGTGGTTGGCTCTGTAGGTGTCTATAGCTGGGCAGCCAGGCCCAAAGCATGTTTATTAAATTGGAGCTTGATTTTGATATATTTACTCATGTGGAGTAGTGCTTTACTCCTTAAATAGTCACACATATTTCAATGGGACTACTCAAGAGCAAGGAGTTACTCCAACATGAGTAGAAGAACTGCAGTCTAAAGCCTTTAGTAAATGATTTCACGCACAGCAAACAGCTACCTGTTTATTGAGCATTCATCATTGAATTGCTGAAGTAAACAAACATCAAAAGAAGAACTATTAAGGTGCCTTTTCATACTGGCTACGACTCCTGGCTACCTCCAGTACTACTGTATGTATCCACTGTCCCCCTCTTTGGCTCTTCCACCATTGAGTTGCTCTTATTTCTTAAATAAAAGTTCTAATCTTATCAATTTTTACCACTTGTTTTAATGTGCAAGGCAGGAATAAAAATGCAACTTTTCTCTAAAGTTTGATGCAGTCAACTTTATATTCCTCATGAGGTGAGTACCCAATTCCTGCTGGAATAATCAAATGCGTACCTTCCCTCTTCATTCTCTTTCTTCTTTCTTTATGGTTTGATGTCAGTCTCCCTGTCCACCTTATGCTTCAGACCTCAAACTTTAAAGCTTGTCTATCTGATCAAAAAGAAATTGGTCTAATAAAAGATATTATCATCTTATGCTTATCTTTCATCTAATTCATTCCCTACCAAAATACCTTCATTGCTACCTCTAGTTTTCTCAGATCTCTCAGATCATTGTGCAACTTTTATTTTTTACTCCTTACAATCCAGTGCTCCATAACAGTTTTCTACAAATTACTAAAACTAAATCACTTTTGCTTCTTAATAATTGGACTGTGTCCACTGGAATACAATGATTCTTAAAACATTTCCATTTCTATTTACCGTCATATTCATTGTTTGTTTAGGTATTATTTCTCAAGTTCATCCCAACATTAGGGGAGAACCAGACAATCATATTATCTTCTGTTTTCCTGCTAGTTTGGATAGCTCTAAATAATGTTATAAAAACACAGAAAACTGCTGTCAATATATGACAATAGAAATAGCATATGTCCACTCTCTCCATTTTTATTTAATCGCTGTGAAATATGCTGAATTGAGAACCCTAGAGACTGGAGTTTTTATTTACATGCAGAACAGACACATCGGAGGAAGGAACAGGGAAAGCTTCCCGTCGCAATTTTCCTCAACCCTGATTTGGTGGAGGGCATCTCTAGGGATGTTAAGTCAGACATGAGACATGGTAATTCAGTTTCTGTGGGTCATTAAATCTTTGGGATTTCTGTTAAGACTTCCAATGAGAGTGTCAGAGTTTGAGGTTGTCTTCTTACATGTTCTCCAGTCCAAAGCATATGTCATCTAGGCCACTGAACAATCATCATGTGGTAATGACTCTGAGTTGTCACTGAACTTGTGCAAATCCTCTAATCATTGGACTGGGGCAACCTCAGAAACAGTCTCTCTCACCATGTATTCACACTCAGAACACAGTCCTCGTACATTTACAATATATTTCAACAGGGGGTCAATTTTTCTTAGCGTATTGCCCAATGTCTCCATTTCAGCCCATTGTCTCGTTTTCTCAATAAGTTCCTTCTTATTTGCTTTCAATGTTCTTTACATCAACAGGCCCAGCCAAAGAGTTTGCGGGGCTCAAGGCAGTGAGTGAGTGGACAGGTGGGCAGGGCCAGGAGCTGGGCAGCCCAGGGACCTGAGCTGCACAGCAAGTCAGGGCAGCAAGTGAGCGGCTGGGTGGGCGGGGCCTGGAGCTGGGCAGTGCGGGGCCCTGAATGCATGGGGCTCAAGACAACTGCCCTTGCTCGCCTTGCCCAGAGGCTGGGCCTGTACATCAGATTCGCATTTATCAATAACCCTCAATAGCTTCAGAGTTTGTAGAGCAAAGACAGGAGTTGCTATTCATTTATCGCCGATGGAATCTTCACAGCCGTATTCCTTCTCATAAGTTATGACTCCTTTGATTGCTCTGAGTTTACCACATTACCCAACAATTTATCTCATTCCACTTTGTGGTAGAAGTAATTCAACAAATATCAAAATATATTACGTTTCCCAGTAGATTTATCTAATGTCTAAGAAGTCGCTTCTTCCATAACTCCATTTCAATTTCTCCCTTGATTCCAAAAGACTGAGTTACTAATTTTTCATCTCTATTTTCTTTATCCTCTCATCTTGTCTGTGAAAGGCATCTGACAGAGTCACACAAAATGTTTGTGTTTCTAGCAGAATTGGAAACTTAAGGGAGTTCTTCACAATTGTCTTGCAAACACCTCAGTCCAGGTTCACTGAAAACTTTGCTACTCTTTAAATGAATCTGAGCAGGTTTTTCATTCTGCATTACAACTCTGACAAATGGCTGCAGTACAAACTACGATGCTAGCTGGTACTTTGACATTTTGAGTTAGATTGAACATACACCCTCTTAGCTTTCACTGTGAGTGTGTGTGTAAGGGTGGGTATTGTCAACCCTCGTAGGTCAGAACAGCCAACTATTGTTGTCTTTTGCTCTTTATGCAACAAAGGCACCTAATCCTTCAGTGCTAAACCACCTAAAGCTGTAGTTTCCAATAGAAAGTTATGCAGATCCGTACCACGTTCACTGAGTCTTGACTGTTCAAAGTAGCCTTTCCCATTCTCTTATCTTAAATTCTGTATTAATATTGATGTGGTCCTGTTTAGTTCTTTGGGGAGAAAATGCAGATGTCTTGTTATTTGTTCAGCTCCTGGTTTTTCAAGCCAAACCCTTTTTATTCATTAATTATCCAGGTAAATCACAACCACTGAAGTAGTTCAGTTCCAGACATTCTTCATTCTGAAGTGCCTTACCCTAAACTACAAAACTTTACATTTATTTTGAAATTGACTTTTAGTCAACTTAAAAGGGAAGCCGAGATCTTGAAGACAAAACAAGTGAGAGAACTGGAATCTATCTGGAAAAAATACAATGGAAATCAGTCCCAGCCTAAACATTTACCGAGTCCTTAATCCCTGTTAATGTTTTCACTAAACACAAATGAAAACCAGCCCTATGGAAAATATAGAGTATTTTCATTATGATCCTTTTTGCTGTAGCAAGTGTTTCTCTGGAAGAAAGGTGCCTGGCAAAGGCATTGAACATATGGCTTTTGTGTGTGTGTGGGGAGAGGATTGCAAACAGAGGAAATAGTTTAGCATGAGGTAAGCCACAAAAATATGCAAACATACAGGGAATCTGTTTGATATGCATGAGTCACCTACAGCAATCAGCACATATGGAGAACACACACAAGTGCATGTGGGGCAGCAGGTGGTGGCAGTGAATATGCTGCTGAGAGCTGTGGTGTACTTTGTGACAGGAAGTAAGAGAAACAATCCAGTGTCAGTTCATTTTCTTTGCTGGAAGGCTTGCTCATTGAACCAGAATGTCTATTTCATTTTTAATTTCTCGGAGGAAATCGCTGCATGCAAAAATCCCTCTTTTGGTACTTCGGGAAGAGTGAATGTGCTAGTGAGCTTTCTGCATATGCTAGCTAATAAAAGCCAAGTGCGATTGCACAGAATGCTTTCGATCACCGATAATGTTAACTTAGCTAGAATAATGCCACAAAAAGTTGGCTTGTGGTGATCTTTCACTCACTGTTGTTGTCTCTTCTTTGTTCTAACTTCCTGGAGATGCTAAAAAATGGATGGAGAGGTGGTCACACAGTCGCACACAGTGATTATGATTAAAATCTTAATTTCGACCCTCTTCTGGTATTCACTTTCCCCACAGTACTTGCAATATTCTCTACACATGAAATGGGAAATGTTACAAAAACTTCTGCAGCTTAAACTACTGCATTCAATAAACATCAAGGCCAAGCATGAGTGACTATTACAGCTCTATGCCATGGGCAGAGGGTTGCATTACAATAGGATTTTCTTTAATTCCCAACATAAATTAAACCAATTTTGAAGCTGCTTTGCAGACACATTGCACTACAATACACAGATTTTACTTCTGAGTTTGCAAAAGGACATTGTAACAATAATTTTAAAAAAGAAAAGACAAACACTTGTCAGGGATGGCCTAGATGGTGTTTGGCCCTGCAGGGTACTGGACCTGCTGACCTCTCAAAGTCCCTTCTTTTCTTATGATACGTTTAAATTTGTGAAATAAGACATTTGACAGTGGCTTTTTATACTTCAGACACAATGCCATTTGTTTTGTAGAAAGAAGTCAAATATGACAGGTATATCTTGTATTTTGTATATACATATACAAATACGTTATTTTTTAATTAATCACAATGCCTGAATGCAAGTTAATTTAGTTTCCATGTTAGTTCTTTAACTGATTGCAGTACCCTTTTGAGGTGTATTGTGATCACAAAAAAATTAAAGTATTCCTTTTATTATTAAAGACTTGTTCAGTTCTCTAGTATAGAGAAACCCATTGCCTAGAGTAGTAACTGTCCAGTATGAAATGGTTACTAACCTCTTTGTAACTGTTCTCTGAGATATGCTGCTCATGTCCAGTCCCACACAGGTGTGTGTGTGCTGCATGCACTGTTGCTGAAAAGTTTTTCCTTCAGTGTTACCCATCAAGTCATCTTTGGTGCACTTTGGAGTCATTCTGGTTGCATGTAGGAGCCTGCTGACCTAAGATCCCCTCAGCTTATTTTGTTGGCAACAGAGGCGGAGGAAGGCATATTTAAGAATGGACATGAGCAACACATCTCAAAGAACAGCAGCTATGGAAAGGTTAGTAATGTTTTCTTCCTCGAGTGCTTGCTTAAGTCCATTCCTATCTAGTGATTCCCAAGCAAATGTTGGAGATGGATTCAGACTTCAACAAGTGGATTGTATGGAAAGAAGGAACCGAAATGGTGCTAGGTTGGCTGACTTCTATATAGAGTGACATGAACAGTTACATAGAGCTCTGGAACTTACCTGACAGATACTACTCAAAGAAAAACCTTCTGGTGACTGTGCATGAGGTGAACACACACCTACACTGGAATGGACATGAGCAAACACTTGAAGAAGAAGAATGGGCTTTGATGTCCAATACCTGATTTTACCAAATATGCAGCTAAATTGCCTACATTTTGGAAGCCAGCTTTAAGATGTGGAGCGTTTCTTCATCTAATATTAATTCTGATTCCCCCCCCCCACACACACACACGTGCATATGAAAAGAGTGGATGGACAGACAATTTTCCTCTCCTTGGCTACAAGTTTATCAGCAGTACTCACATGACTTCCTGTTTGCTCGTGACCGCTTCCTCTCTCTAGGCACCGCTCGCTGACTTGGCACTTGGGTGGCTGACTTTACAATGCGATCCATGATCTCATCAGCTGCATCATCTGTAGCATTAGGTGAATCATCACCAGCAGCATTCCATGAACTGATTCGGCCTGGAAAGAATTGGATTTTTAGTAAAAGAGTGCCCTCCCCACATCACATGTATTTGTAGTGGGACCACTGCAGAATGACAACAGGAAGCTCAACGACTGCTGCTTTAAAACTGTCAGGGTGACAACCTCTACGTTTTGTTGAAAATTGTAGATAATACCCCAGCTACTCTGCAGCATCAGAGGAGAGTGTGAACTATATGGGAGTTCTGCACTGGCCTTAAACTCATGGCTCTGCTCTAGACTATGCAGCGGGCAATAGTCTCCCAGGGACTGTCCACCAACTGGGGACTGCTGGAATTCAGGATGCTCTCCTCACATCCCCTTTTACTCCCTACATTGGAGCCAGAGTGGGTGGCACTGAAGCTGACTCTCCCACATCTGCTTCCAGGCTTGTGGCACAAAGGGGATACGGTTGAGGAAAGAAACTGTTTTTAGCCCTTTGAAAGGAAGAAATCACTTTTTCACCACACGGTTGGATAGATCCTGGCACAACTGCATGCACTCTTTTAGAAGCAGAAAAGCAAAAGTACTTGCCAAAATGCTATGACTGAAAAGCTATATACTTTTCAGTATATAAAAGCTATATACATGCGTGAGCTATATACTATACCTCACGCATGTACAACCTTCTTCCCCACCCCCCTGCATCTCCAGAGAGCCATGTCTCTGAACCAAAAGATCTGTGACATTATGGCCCTCCCTGCTGCAGAGAGGTCACCATCAGGCCCATCTTTTTGTTTCTCCATTAGACATTATTGTTTGCTTTTTTAAAAATAATTGGAAGGTTAGTCAGTTGGAAGAATAATGACAATGAGCTTTCCAAAGGAGCTGGCTCAGTAAACAGTCAGCTTAAAGAAACATCAGTGATGGGACCATCCTTCGGCACTTCACTGTTGACAGTAAAGAACAGTCTTGAGCAGCAGTATGTCCTGCTGCTTTTTTTCCTGGCTCCTGTCAACAGCACTTCTATTACGACAGGGCTCCTAAAAGGCTTCTGTCTGGCTCGCTTGACAGCTGCCTCTGTTATTCTTTAAGCCGACAGGAACTGAATCTTATTACAGGACACACTCCTCACTAGCACTTAATGAATTACGTTCACTGTTTAGCTTGCTGCAGAGCAGCGTGACTTGTTTACTTCTTTGTATCTTAGCTACTCAGATGCTTTTCAAATGGGGAGCTTTTGGAGCCAGGCATCAAAGCTTTAATCAAATACCCAGAAAATGTTTTACTAGAAGAGCATAGTGGTACCAAAAGGAATCAGTAACTGATAAGTAACTGTCCATACATGAGGTAAAAGAATACCATGAAGAACGAGACTTATTACCAAGATTTAATACTTTAAATTTTAGTATATGCCCTGGACCCCACAACCATATTCTGGCCTTCAATTGAGAAACCACAGCTGTAAGAAGAAACATGAAAGGAAAATGAGTTTATGAGCCCATTCTCTGTGCTGTGATTCAGCAACAAGAAAGAGGTTTGCTCGCCATGCTTCTTATGAGTAGATATCCCAGCGGATCACATGATGGAGAAGAAATGAAGATATTTCATTGCCAAAGATGGGTGTACTACTGCACTCCTTTGTTAGATGACTGGGTCTGCACATTGCAGATTGGGACAACATTTGATTTCCCAGGATTTAATTTTCAGAACTGAACAGTGCTGACACTTGACAACTGTTGGCTTCAAATGAAGAAGAAATAACCACTAAAGCTGCAAACACATCCACAGCTGCCTATAGAAGGTAGATGACCTGCCACCAATACTCCCTCTCTTTACCAGCTGGTATCACTGGCCCTAATATGGCACTAAGTGACATGAATGTGTACATTCATAGACTCATAGAACGCTAGAACTGGAAGGGACCTTGAGAGGCCATTGAGTCTAGTCCCCTGCCCTTCATCTGGTACTGATACAAGCCTGGGAAGTATTATGTTTTACCCGTGGACTACTAGTGCTTCACTGTGAAATGGTTTCATGTGATTGGTCTGACTGATATTTCATCTTCAATTTAATTTTTTTTTACAACTGGTTTTACAAAAACAACACTGAGCTTGTATATATGGTGTAGACTCAGGTGTCCACTACAAACAGCAGTTCTATTCAGTAGGATAAATCAAATAGCGGTGAAATCTGTATACATTCATAATCTCTTTTTTCCCCTTCAATAACTTTGTGGATCCCCCTCTTCTTTCCCCACCATTCCCCATGAGCTTCAAGCCCTTTAAGCAACAGTTTGTAGTCTCATGTGTAGGGTTACAATATTTGAACTTTCAAAAAAGAAGACCCCTCCCCCCGAGAGGGAGCGTATCTGTATCAGTATCTACCAACTCACATTGTATTAATGTGTAATATATAACATGAGTTGGTAGATACTGATACAGATACTCTCCCTCTCAGGGGTATCCTCTTTTGAGAAAGTTCAAACATAGTAACCCTACAAGTCATGTGGCTATTTTCAATTTGCTTTTATTAGAAAAAATTATGCAGTTTCCACTATATTTCATAATAAAAAGTGACCACGGGAATAGAGACTGTGGCTTAAAGGGGATGGTTTAAAGGGGAGCCAGGGTCATGTGGGGTGGTGGGGGTGAGGGGAGGAGAGGTCACTTTTAAGTGGTCCTTGTTCCTTATTGCAACTCCCACTGTCCAAGCTACAGACTACCTGCCTGATCTTAGGCAAACCACTCAAAATGTCCATGACCCATTTGTAAAAGGGATGTGGGGTAACAAACACTGCTTTTTTTCTTTTGACTCTTTAGATTGCCAGCACCCCACTATGGTGGCATGATCTTAATATCTTCCTGTAACACACACAATAAATAATGGCAACGCCCAAAGGGAGTTGAGAAAATAAATAGTCAGCATTTACCTCTGCTGGCTCTACTTCGAGTGCGAACTCCTAGCACAGTGGGGCTTTCCCCACTGATGGAGGAAGTTTTCAACACGGCCTTCATGTTCTCATGCTCTGCTGCATCTTCAGCATACTGCAGACCCTGTGGCTGGCTCTGAGACGGAGTGGAGTTGCTGGAGAACTTTCCAGACTGCAGAAGGAAAAAGAATTCATTGTTTAATTGACACGATCTTAGTTAGAGAGCCAAGGTGGGTGAGGTAATATCTTTTATTGGACCAACTTCTTTTGCTGAGAGAGAAACTTTTGAGCCTACACAGAGCTCCTCTTTAGGTCTAGGAAAGGTACATAGTGTCACAGCTAATTGTAAGATGGAACCATGAACGCCATTTATGGGAATCTGGGGATGCAGTAGCCCCCTCCCCCGAGTTTGAACCCCTGGATTTCATACTTGAGGTCTGCTTAAATCCCATGTTCTAGCTCCAGAGACAGTTCTTAAATGCAACAGAGTTTGAGCTGCTTGCAGCTTTGCCTTTGGGGCAGGGAATTTGTTACAAAAAGAGGGAGGCAGGGTGATTAAGAATAACAAAAGGCTGGGCATTTCTGGGTACTCCACTTAAAATATAGGGGAAAAAAGAGTAGGAATGAGTGTTGTGCTTCAGGGATCTGCATTTGGACTACTGCTTTTAAACTTCTCAGAAATGTTCCTGAAAAAAGGAGTAAACAGTGAGTAATCCAAGTTGACTGTGAAGAGTTACAAAGGGGTCTCACAAAACTGAGTGACTGGGCAACACAAGGGCAGATGGAATTCAGTGCTGATAATTGCAAAGTAAGGCATATGGGAAAATATAATCCTAACTATAAATACAAAAAACGATGAATCTAAAATAGGGGGTCTACCACTCAAGAAAGAGATATTGGAATCCTTGTGGATAGTTCCCTAAAAACATCTGTTCAATATGCACTGGCAGTCTAAAAACTAAAACTAAAACTAACACAATAATACGAATAATTAGGAAAGGAATAGATAAGACAAAATATCATACTGCCTCTATATAAAGTCATTATATGCCCACATCTTGAATACTGTATGAAGATCTGGTCACCCCATCTAGAAAAAGACATACTGAATTTGGAAAAGGTACGGAAAGGGCAACAGAAATGATCAGGGGAGTAAGGAACAGCTTCCATATGAGGAGATATTATCAAGACTGGGACTTTTAGCTTGGAAGAGAAATGACTAAAAGGTGGGGAGATATGTCAGAGTTCTAAAAATCAGGAATGGTGTAGAAAAATGGAATAAGGAAATGTTATTCATCCCTTCACTAAGATAACATTACACAAAAAGCAGACCCAATTAAATGTATAAGCTGCAGATTTAAAACAAACAAAATAGGAGACAGGTGATGGATCATGATGATTGCCTCTTCTGTTCCTTCCTTCTGAAGCACCTGGCATTGGCCACTGATGGAAGACAGGACACAAAGCTAGAAGGACCATTGGTCTGACCAAGCCTGGCCATTCTGACGTTCTTATATAGAGCCAAAATGTATCTGCCCCCTTGCTGTAACCCACTACACCCCACTCCCCTTCTAGAGCTGAGATAGTCCTGACAGGATCTGTCTCTCTCCACAGAGTTAGTAACAAAGTAAGAATATACATGAAAATGTTAAGGCTAATCATTGTCCCTTAAGTGACTTGACATAGATGTCAGAATATGTTCATGTTAGGGCTGAGTGAATCTAATATTTATTAATGGTTTTTTTCTTTTATATAGGCATTAGATACAGTGCTCCTGTCAGCTAGGTGCTAAGTTGTCTGTCAATAAAAGTAGAGTTTTCCACTGCTTAGTAGGCCCTGGATAGAGATGATGTGTAGGGGGAAGGATGGATGGGGTGGTTCCCCCTCCTATTTGAAGCTTGGCTTATACCAAGAACGCTCAGTAACTCTGCTGAGGCCTTTCTCTTCAGTCCACCCCCTATGTTCTCACTCTTTCCTCTCCCCTCCCCTCATGGCATGCACAGGTTGGCCCTCTCACCAAAATCTGAAATGGCTGGATGGAACAAATAATATAGCATAAGTTATTAACACACATTTCAAGGGACCACACAAGGTGAAATGGCCCTTTAACACTGCTCCAGTCATAAGGAGGAAGGGCAAAGGTGGTGGAGACGGGCGCAGGTAGCAGGGGGTTGTTAGTGGGGTTACTGATTATTGTAATAAACCATCAATCCAGCGTCTCTATTCAGTTCATGAATTTTACTATATAGCAAACATCAATTTAAGCTCCCTGACTTGTTTTTAAAATTGTTGTGCATGTTTCCTTGGAGAATGAGGCCTGACAGGTCAGCTATACTGCGATCATTTTGTGAAAAGTGTTCACCCACAGGTGATAGGGTGTTTTTGTTTTTTATCATTTTCCTGTGAGTTTCTGTGAGTGCATAGTGATTATCTGATTTTACCTAGATATTTGCTATTGGGACATTTAATGCACTGGATGAGGTACACCACATGCTGTGATCAGTGTATGAAGGATCCAGGGACCTTGAAAGGTGTGTTGTGCGGGGTACTGATCGGCGATGTGTCTTCAGATTTTGCATCTATTGTTCTGGCAGGTTCTGGGCCTACTTCAAATTGGCATGTCCTGGTGTGGGGAGCTTGCTTCTGATGAGTTTGCAGAGATTGGAAGATCGTTTGAAGGTTAGAAGAGAGATTCAGGAAAGATTTCTCTCAGGATAGGGTCCCCATGGAATATGAGTTATAGCTGTTTGATGGGCTCCAGTGAAGAGGGGTAGGGGACAACTAGTGGTGTATGGTCAGGAATTCTAATTCTGTATTGAAGGTATTTAGTTCTAAAGACTACAAAACTAGTAAAGAAACCATGCCATTTGTTTAATATGACACATCACATAGAAGGCACACAAGCAAAGATCTTTGCCTGGTAGACTCATTTGCAGTACAGGCTGAATCAAAGAGTGAGGCAGTAGTCACTTCTCAGACTCTGATAGCTGTATGAACAAGGGAGTTAGTTAGTTAATGCCTATTACGCTCGCTGGTGTGTAGGGCAGCAACAAAGGTTCTCCATTTTTGTTTGTCTTTGGCCATTTTCTCCAGTGTGTCCCCGTTGTAGTTCATTCTCTTCATATCTGCCTCAACAGTACGCCATTATGTTGTCTTGGGCCTCCCACGTTTCCGTCGTCCTTCAGGCATCCAGTGAAATGCTACCTTTACAATGGCGTCTGCCTCCCTTCTCATCATGTGCCCTATCCATCT
>CM057846.1:139709676-139754545 GCA_030068395.1 Apalone spinifera
CCCTATCCATCTCCAGCGTCTTCTCATAATGATAGTGGTCATGTCCTCCTGGTGACATCGCAGGAGCAGGTCGTGTTTGGAGATTGTTTTCGGCCAAAAGATGCGAAGTATCTTATGAAGGCTGGTGGTGTGAAAGGATGAGAGCTTGGCATGGTCACACTCTGTCATCTGCCAGGACTCTGAGCTGTATAGTAGTGTTGATATGACACAGTTCTGGTACAGCTTAAGCTTGATGTGGACACTGTACTGTGTAGCTCTCCATACATTGTTCGAAGTATGCATGGAGTGCCAAGGTGCACATACAATCCTCAGAAGTCCTAGGTATAAGTATGGGCTTTAGTCTTTACACCTTTCCCATCAGAGCACAGGGTGAGAAACAAAGACCTGCTGTGTGACCCTGCATAAGAGCTTGCCCTTGAGACTCATATACCAGAATGATGGGCACACTAGATGAACCAAGTTAGCTAAGTAAGGAGTAGTTAAGTTTGTTATGTAGCATCAACTAATGCTAACTTGGCAGAGCACAAGTAGTTGCACTGTCCATGAAAGGAGACATTTTTCTGCTGTCTCTAACCTCCCTCTCTACTCCTGCCCCCCACATATCTATGGAAAACAGTCAAGCCATTCTAATAGCAACTACATACAGTAAGTTAAAAATACATTAAGGACAACACTGAAAAAATGCTGCCAAATAATTTTATGGCTGGAGCACAAAAATTGCAGGCGTCTGTAAGAAGAACAAACAAAACCTCAAACAGATTTTGGAACATGCCCTTTACTCACACAGTCTGTGTATGATTTCCGTATTACCAAGACAACATTAAGAAACAGACTCTAAATTAGTTGCATATACATAATATAAATAAATGAAATAATAGGTTGAGGTTTCAACAGTTACAGGAGAAACCTGCCTGGGAATGAGGCCAGGCAACATACAGCAGGATCAGATGATCTCTAAGAACTTATTCAGATCAAAACATTTTTAAGAAAGCAAGATGTTTTCAGAGGATGAACATGTTCTATTTCTTTCAGCCTAATGGTGTTAAGGTTAAAATATTCCACTTTCTCTCATGGTTCACTGTCAGAAAGAGTATTTTAAGTATGTTTCTACCCTGAAAATGATTACACAAAAATGGTAATTTGTCACTTAACAGGTCTGCCCCAGTGTTGTATTCAGAGGTATATTTGAAAGCACCAGGGGCTAAACTATTTGTTCTCCTCACTCCTGTTAGTACTGCAGACATAACACAGATCTGAGCAAAGGGGGCTGAATATTACTCTTCCTTTTGTGCTCATTGAGCCTTTATTACTGGTGATGTTGCTTTTAGAAGGAAAGAACCCAGCTTGACTCTCAGGCTACGTCTAGACTGCAAGCCTCTTTTGAAAGAGGCTTTTTCAAAAGATACTTTCGAAAAAGCCTCTTTCGAAAAAGAGTGTCTAGACTACAACCAGTATTTTCGAAAAAGCAAGCTGCTTTTTTGAAAGAGAGCATGTAGGCAGTCTGGATGCTCTCTTTCGAAAAAGCACAGTTTGTATTACATAGCGCCTTTTTTTGAAAGAGCACTTTCGAAAAAAGGCGTTATTCCTCATAAAACAAGGTTTTCCATGGTCGAAAAAACTGCCATGTTCTTTCAATTTACTTTCAAAAGAACGCAGCAGCAGTCTAGATGCAGGGGAAGTTTTTTTTTAAAAGACCACTTTTTTCGAAAAAACCCTTTAGTTTTTTTTGTAGAAAAGACCCTCAGAGTCTATGCTGAGTTTGCAGGGCTGGCTGTTAGGAAAACCCATTGTTTTACCTGAAAACTGAAAATATTTGATCCGGAAATAACTGGGAGAATGATACTATTTAAACAAAATGATTTGTCTGATTAGACCTGTAAATTAACCAAATAATAAAGAAATAATCCTGACAAGGCACTGAGCTAAATATACTAATTTGAGATGTGCTGCTGATGGTGCATGCCTAGAGTTTGCTTCATTTGGAGGAAGAAAACACATAAGTGCTAGATTTTCACATGTGAAAATAAAGGTTAGAAAAATATTAGTGATAAATTTTACTGCAGTGCATGATGGACTTGTTTTAAAAAGAATATTGACAGTAGGCTGAAAAGTTATCAGATACAAAATGTCACACACACTCACACACACACAAACCCCCAAAGGAGACTATCATCACATAATCATTAGTTAGAATGCACATACTAGTCAAATATTTATATACAAATGTTAACTCAATAGCACATATTGTTCCATCTAATCAGTTCAAATTATCATTCCCTTGGTGATCCTTCATGTTCTGCCCCACCAGATACTGAGTTATAATCTTTGAGGAAGCAGAGATACTAGATAAATAGCTTCCTACATATCCTTCATTCTCAAATGCCGATGCTTTGGTTACCCGTAAAGACTGTGCAAATGAACTGTCATTATAAAGCACTGGGCAATCAGCCAATCAAATTGCTTTGTTAGATGACCTGGATGAGTGAGCTATTTTTGAACAAAGAATGCACTACATAAAAATAGGCTTTTCCACTGGGAATACAGCAGGTATGTCACCTGGCACACTATTTATTCTTTTACTTGACGAGTCAGATATTAAAAGGATTTTTAAGAAGTTCATAAACTTCTCCATTGTTTAATTCTTGGGATTCACTACCCATATGTTGCAGCATTTCATTTTGCATCCTTATATATAGACAGATGTTTGAACTGCTCATAAAATAAAGATTTGTGCATATATAGCCCAACATTGATTACCCCATTACCGTGAGACCCTTTATCCAAAATGTAGTGGTTTTCCCCCTAACACTCAGATTATTGAGGGTTAGAATAGTTAAGGGAACTATCAACTTAATTACTAGATTTTGGGAACAAGAGAAAGGAAGATTTAAATAATTAAGGCCTCAGGATTTATAGGAGAGTACGTAAGCTCATAGGAAAAGCTACTTTATAGCTAAAGTCTTGTGACAGTCAAAAAGCCATGAGAATTAAAAGTCATAGTGCACAGTTCCAGCTGAGCTAATGGACTTGAGCATTCCATGCTATTTGTGTTAGAATTAGATCTCACAGCACACAGGGATTATAGAAATAACATGCTCTTCCAAAGAACCATACCTCTACATCCTCCTCTTCATCAGTCTACCAGAGGAAACAAAGAATAGAACAGAGAAGGACAAAGAGCAAATGTTTAGCAAGTACAGTATGGTCAAAGCATGATATTGTTTAAGCAACAACAAGATGACCTGTAAATAAAGGCAGATAAGGACTTCATACGGGAACCAACTTGCTGCTTACTTTTATTAAAGCAAATATTAATGGATGCTGTTATCATCTGCAGAAATAGCATTTTATTTACTCATCTAAAACCACCAGCCTATTTATCATCCAACCCCTTTCTGCTAGACTAAGTCACCCTTTCCTTCACCTTGCAGGTTAAAAATAGTTGTATCCTACAATCCAAAGCTTCTTTGAATTGTACCCCAGATATTGGGGTTAATTGATATTTTGCTCCTGACGCTGGCTACTCAGATAGTTCAGATCTTCTACTCCCACGTAAGCAGTGTTCCCCAATTTTCTAGTTTTATGTTAACTCACAATACCCATAAGCCAAATGGCACTCGTGAACATTTATGATAAAATAAAAGCTTTATTTATGAATGAATTAGGATGTAACTAGAAATGGGAGAAAATGATTAAACCAAGTAGTTACAACACAAAAGAATATCATAAAACTTAACAAAACACTCAAGCAAGTGCTGACTTTAAAGAGGTTAAAATAAAATACACGTTTAAAGTTCTTTGATGGACCCTTACTCCCTGACACAAGGCACTGGAAATCAGAGAAACAAATTAACCCTTCACCATCTAGATTGTTCACTCCCTGACTCTAGACATTTCAAACCCAGTATATCCCTGTAATTAGGCTACACAAACCACAGTTCATGTACCCTGAAGCCACAGTATATGAATTTTAAGATTGCCTCAAATTTGTGGACTTCAGGCCCAATGACCAATGTATCAAGAGTTTAACCTGCCAAATTTCAGGGATGTTTTTCCTATACCCCTATGAGTCACAGTGCCTGTGCAGGCTGTTCCTTCCAAGATCTCTTGACAGGCCTATACCTCCACTTTTCCTTAGGATGGGTCCTGCCATTTAATCAGTCTCTGACTGACTCTCCAGATTATATCCCTCCAGTTGCCAGCCAGGATATCTAGCAGACTCAAAGGACTGGGGGCCTGCAGGAATTTTTCTTTGGGAGCCTTTACCTGGCATTCCTCTCAAGCCCCTTGATAGACCTGACTTAGTCTTGGAGTCCTCCTTCTCTTCAGTGCCAACCTGTAACCTGTTTGCTATAAACACTGATTTTCACTCAGTCTAGGTGTCTCCTTGCATCTTCTCACCCAAACTTTCTGTGCAGTCTCTCTCTGCTCACCTGACCCCACTCTCTTTTCTAGATCCAGTGTCCTTTAATGTTTAGTATCAGAGGGGTAGCCGTGTTAGTCTGAATCTGCAAAAGCGGCGAGGAGTCCTGTGGCACCTTATAGACTAACCGAAGTGTTGGAGCATAAGCTTTCGTGGGCAAAGACCCACTTCGTCAGATGCATGTAGTGGAAATTTCTGCCTGCCTCTAGAAATTTCCACTACATGCATCTGACGAAGTGGGTCTTTGCCCACGAAAGCTTATGCTCCAACATTTCGGTTAGTCTATAAGGTGCCACAGGACTCCTTGCCGCTTTAATGTTTAGTGTCCCCCTATGTAGGGTATGCCTACGCTATGCAACTTTTAGTGACAAGGCTGTATTGACATAGTCGGCACATACAAATGCTTTCTGTTGGCATTTCTGCCAACAAAATACTTCCACTCCCAACAAGCGGGTTTCAGTTTGTCGGCAGGAGCAAAGCAGCATTCACACGTGCATGTGTTGTGACAAAACCGTGTTGTTTATAGGGATTAGGGAGGGTTAGGGTTAAGAATGACAAAAGATTTGTCGAGGAAATGTAAATGTAGATATAGCCTTTGTGTTGGGAAGTCACACAGGGTACATTCCCCTATTAGCAGCTTCCCATTGTTCCCTCTAGGACTCTTAATTACGTTAGTGTTTTTGGCCTTCCTTGTTTGGTCCTTTTAACTACCTCTTAGAGTTAGCTCCATTGAAAGTAACCCATCACACAAACACACCGCCCTCCATTCATGAAAAATAACACAAATATTCCCCAGTTGTCCACACCTATCTCATATGAAGTATTCTCAGGTGGCTGTATAGGAAGGCATTTATTTAATCAATATCTATTAAAGTGCAAATTTTGAATTTCTAAGTTTTTGGATATTGTATTTTTTTAAAATACACTGTTCCATTAATTCACCACCTCATGCAAGTTATTAATACATATTTTCTTATCTTCAGCTCAGTACTGATTTTTTTCTGGGTTTGGGGAACAAAATGTATCAAACATTCATAATTAAATATGAAAGCCTCATTTTTTGGCTCTCCTCTAGTTTTTGGCACATTTTACATGACAAGATTAGCTGCAATAGAGTGCTGAGAAGCACATTAATATTACTTTTTAAGGGCATGTTTGGTTCAGAGAGTGAATTGTTTGTTTTCCTTTGGGCATAGTTGCACTGAAATGCAGCCAGACATTTTGCAGTGGACCTCACCAGGTATATTTGTTTTGTTATTCACAGTATGGTAAGTTTTTTTTCCTGGCAATCCCAGGGGAAACAAATTCCTCTGAAAAATGGTTATGCAAAGCTCATGTGAATGTTGGAAACCAAAAGTATATTTGTTTATTAATCTAGCCACAAAATGATGAGAAAATAAATGGAAGGAAGAAAATGAAGCAAAAGCACAAAGTAATCTGTGAGAGGCTCTCGAGGAAAAGAAAAGGAGCGGAAAACAATGCTAAGTGCATTTTCCATAGTCAGAAAGCAATCTAGGCTGTGTGCACAGTTTATTTATTATACCAGTGTTAGACTGTGACAGCAGGAGCATTCCAGGTTCTAGAAGACAAATTCCTTCTTGCGCCCCCATTTGCTCTAGGGAGAAGTATTTTGCTGATGGCTTATTGTCGGCCACTGACTACTATCCGTCACCCACTATGCTTGTTCAGTTCCAGTTGTGTGTACCGAGAAGGACAGAGTCAAAGTTCTGTCCATTCCTCTCCCACCTGCTCTGGATGGAAGGAGTAAGCAGACTGTATAACACCCATTATCCCCAGATACTCATACCAAATCTCTTTCCCTATGTAGAAACACATTGTGGGCCAGAGTGCAATCTTATAGTTACTAAGGATAAGAGTTAAAGTAGTAAGTAAATCTCCTACTTATATCAATGATTAATTAGATGGGAATTTTCCTTCTATTCTTTCTTCTTTCTTTAATGGTCAAATATATTGAGAAATGTTTTTGAATTAGGAAAATGTTAACAAAATTACCATAACCAAACAGTACTGAAGGAATGCAACTAGGCTGAACAGCACCCCTAGTGTTTTTTGTGCATGAGCTCTAGCTTTTATAGCTCAAAGGATCTCCAATTCAAATCCCAGGGATTCAACTTTTGTATCAACTTCACAGGCTGTAGCACAATTTCAGGAGACCTTTTAAAAATCACTCTAGGATTCATATATGTGAGGATTTTGCCATTTTAAAATATTATTTCTATTAAATAGAATTTTTAGAATGGAAATTCTAAAGCACTATACGAAAGTGCTGTATAATTCTGGTGGGATGGGTACTTTTATCTACTACTCAATGTTATTAAAAATAATTGAAAAGCTCAAAGGTATAACAACATTTCTTTCCCATCTTTCCTACTTATTCTTCAATGAGGTGTATCGCTTCTGCAAATGTGTGACTGACATCAGTAGCTAAAGGCAGACGTGGGGTTATTTCTACTCTAAAATCAAGGATGGGAAGAAGGGTGATTGTAGCATATGTCAACATGTCCATGACAGATTTAATCTAGCTAGTGTGGGTATTAATAGCAGCAAAGTATGGCTATGGCAGCACAGGCTTCAGCACAGGTTGTACAAATTAATGTGGGATCCTATATGGGCAGCTAATTGATGTCTGTATTGCTGCTGTTTCATTGCTACTACTGTAGTATGAGAGCCAGCTAGATTAAAGCCACTTT
The DNA here is from genome assembly GCA_030068395.1 of Apalone spinifera. Taxonomy (NCBI): domain Eukaryota; kingdom Metazoa; phylum Chordata; order Testudines; family Trionychidae; genus Apalone; species Apalone spinifera. The sequence continues at coordinate 139,716,811 of CM057846.1, forward strand.
AAATATGGCTACATATGTTCAATCTAACTGCAGGGTAGCGATAGCAGTACACTGTGCAGACATGACGCAACCTCCCCATGTACCTATGACAATGCATCATTCTTACAGATATTATTTAGCAAATTAAATATTTAATTTGGCAATCACTTTGATGAGTATCACTTTTTAACTCTTCCAGAATGTTACAGAGAAATTAGCATGCAATGCAAGTATCACGCTTCAGTGCCTTAACAGTAGCCCTGAAATTTTGCATACCTATCTTAAACCCTCTTCACAGACTCAGAACCCTTCCTTTATTTGGGACTAGTCCAAAAAGGAAAATTTTTTGAGATAATGATGTGGCTCTAAAATTCTCCCCCAGATGAGACAGATTTCCAAAATGTGAAAGGTTATTGCCAGGAAAGATCTACAAATGATTGTGACTCAACGACTTAAATACAATCCCAATATGGGTCTGATGCATTTTTTTTTCCTTACCTAACTTGTCTGAGCCGTTGGCCAAAAAACTGTAATCAGCTTTGGGTTTTTTGTGCCAAAAGCAGGATAGGGGTAGCTTCATATGTGATGAACCACTCATGTTTAATCGAAATTCCAGATTTGGATTTTGAGACAGCTGGAAACTTTTACTAAGTACTGGCACTTTTAAAAACTTTATTTGGACTCAATGAAACGGCATCACAGTTTAAAGGAAGATAAAATAATCAGAGGATCTTTAAAGATTAAGAGAAAGTTCATCTTATTTTTTACCAAAGTAGCCTGAACACAACCAGAAAAATTTATCAGATAACAGTTGAAGAGAATCTAAATTTGTGATTTATACTAAAATCTGAAAGAGGCTTCACTTGCCTTTCATGTAATATATTTTTTTACCTAATGAGAAAATAAATACTATACATATACAAATGGGAACTTAACATTGCACACCTAAATCGGCATCTAAACATGCAGTCAGTAATTTGATATATGGAATGATTTGGTAGCCTAGCTTTAAGGTTATGTTTTTTGGCCATATTTTTCAGTAAGGTGCCCTCAATTTTTACTCTATTCTTTGTTGAAAACAGACTCTGTGCATGAATTTGTCCACACATCATGTGGGAGATTTTGTTTAGGAACATTTAGTCTTATTTTGTTCAAGTCTGGAAGCTGCTCTGAAACTAGAAGCTTAGTAGTCAATGAAAAAGAAAAGCATAATACTGATTTACAAAAGAATACAGAACACATTATTCATAGCAGAGGGAAACCTCAAAGGAAGGTTAATAACATCTAAGGTAGGCATTCACTAAAAAAAGAATTCACAGATATTTGTCACAGTGGATTTGATTTTGCCACTTACATCTGTGATCATTTTCCCCCTGGTCTTGTTTCTTTCCCTGTGGTTGGCGCGTTTCTGTTTCTGCTGCAGAACTCGTTCCCTGGTGGTGCGATACTCCAAAGCAAATTCACTTATAATTTTGCAGAACTTATTAATATTGACTTCACGGATTGCATAAGGAGGATGGCCCATAAATAACAAAAATGCATGGAACCTGAAAAGAAAACAAATTAATTACAGCTTTTAAAAATGAAAAAGCCTGGATTTGCAGGAAAATAGATTCCAGGTGATCCATTTATTGTCTTATGAGCTCTCTTTTTTTTTTCATGCTGTGAAGTTTTCATGGATGCCTTAAACATCACTGGCATGGTTTATAATTAAAAACATAATGCAAATAAATGGCTAGTCTATGATAAGTTCATCCCAACACATTTTCCCATGCTGATATAAAAGATAAGATGTTTATGGAGCTCCATTCATTTTATTTTACTAATTTGGTATGTGCATGAACAATTTCATTTCAGATATTGAAAAAAAATATTTTGTTTTAATTCCATTTGTTTGTATTAAGCAACTTCAAAGAGGCAGTTAAAGAAAGTTGGGGAAAGTCTAGACAAGAAGAATGAAGATTTACAGGCTAGCAACACAGGAAAAGAAGTATTTCTAGTTCAAAAAAGAAAACCATAAAATGTTGTAACATCCAAATACTTTTAGTCTGGGGCGCTCTGAGTTCACATCTTTACTGTTGATTCAGTTTTATTCACAATGTTTTGCATTATTTGCAGCTTTGCTGCTGCTTCTGTACCACATTATTCACAACAGACTACTGAATGTATAGTTCTTTGTGAATCTATTTATCCATAGTATCCATGCTGATTAGAACACTCATTACAATGAAAATGAAAGATATGATTGAATAAGGTATCTTAGAGAGGCTTAGAATAGTAATTACATTATCTAATTTAAAGTAAAAAAAATACTGTTCTACTTATTTTCAAATCCAACACAACATATGTGAATAAACCCAGTAGGAAACTTGCGAGTTCCTGCTTTCACGAGTACTCAGCTATATTTGGGGTACTACTTAGAAGGTGGAATAGAATTCATGAATGAGGAAACAGATAGGCTAAGCCAAAATTACAGAGCTGTACATTCACACATTTGGGGCAGTTTGAACTCCCTTTGATAATTCTGTGCCCATCTGTAAAGTGGGAATTATACTATCATTCTCCTTCAGAAAGCAATTTGAGGTCTATGGATGAAAATCTCTACATAAGAGATAAGTACTATTAGGGCATACAGGTTGAACCTCTCTAGTCCTCTACTCTCTGGTCTGGCAATATCCATGGTCCAGCATGATTTTAGTTAGACAGATGTCCACTTATCATGGGTATGGCCAAGTTTCCCACGAACCCATAACATTTGTTTATAGCCACCAGTCCTGGCTCTCAATGTTCTGCACTGTTATTTAGCTCCAATTTACCCTTCAATGTCTTCTCAGAGACCAGCAAACAGTGAAAGTGTTGGTAATGCTGCTAGACAATACCGATCTCCCGTGATTTGGCAAATTCTTTGGTTTGGCACCCGTCAGGTCCCAATGGGGCCAGACAAGAGAGAGTCAACCTGTATTTAAATAATCAGTTAATCATGAGTTTATGAATCTGGAAATATACCAGCAGTGGCACTTGTATGTATATGAGCACTAGCAGATTGTACAAGTTATGTATAATTCTAGTTCCAGATACAGATCTTGTTCCTCAATCTTTACTATGGCAAATATCTAATTAAAAACAAAAGGAAATTTCCTGAGTATTTTCTAAGGGATTTCACCATAGTGTGTAGTAATATGTAAGAAAATAATTGTCAGTCACAGTTTTTCTAAGCAGAAATGCATTATTCAGCTGAAGTTAGGAAATATCTGGAACAAATGAATATCTGTTATAAAGAACTCACAACAGATATGTTGGTAGGCATGCTTCTTGGAATGTAGTTTGAAGCACACTGAAATAAGTCATTGAAGTTATTCCCATCAGTGCCCTTGTGCTGTACCTGTTAATTATTCTTCTGTGAACAATCTTGAGAATTATGATTCTTTCTGCACAGTCTTTAAGGAATTCAGACATTTTTTGCTTCAGATTTGGCTTCATTTCATGCTTTGCTATAGCCTTAAGGTGATCCCAAGATGCTTTGCACCTTTTCTCCATCTGACATAAGTTGTCCTGAAGTTGTTCAAAGTCAACCTAAAAACAAGTGAGGAAATCAGCCACTTTGATCTCAAATACCACAGCAGTAAGCATGGGAACCTGAACTGTTTCATCTTTATACAACAAGGAGGTGGGGAGGGCAATGCAGCTTCAGTGAGACTGCTATATACATTAATAAAATATAAACACTTGTCTGTGTCTTTACCCTCAATATAAGCATGTGAAATATTAGTCAGAGAAATTCTGAAACACAAAGAAATATAACTATGTATTGTTGCCATATAGATGTAATATCTAAAGAATGACTTAATTTTCTGCTATATTTATATAAAACGTTTTAGTAGATCCTCCTCTTTGCAGTCAAGTGTTTTAGGACACTGATTTTCCAACTTTTTTTCTTATGACCCAGTTGAAGAAAATTGTTGATGCCCGCTACCCAAGATAATTTGACTAGAATATGGGGTCCGGAATAGGGCTGAGGACGAGAGCTTTGGGATGTAGGAAGGGGCTCCAGCTTTGGGGGAGGGGTCAGGGCTGGAACAAGAGGGGCTTACCTTGATTGGCTCCCCATCAGTGCTACAGCGGGAGTGCTAAGGCAGGCTTCCTGCCCCTCCTGGCACCGCAGACCATGCTGTGCCCCAGAAGCAGCCAGCAGTAAGTTCCCAGCCAGTGGGAATGTGGAGTTACTGTTTAAGGCAGGGGCACTGCGCAGAGCCTTGTGTGCTCCCCCACGATCTAAGAGCCAGGCCTGCTTCTGGGGTGCAGAGCAGTCTGCAGTGCAGGACAGGCAGGTAGCCTGCTTTAGCACTGCCACTGATCACCAGATCCCCCTGCAGCAACGAAACCCAGTGCCTGACATTCCACAACCCAGTACTGTACTGGGTTGCAGCCCATAGTTTGAAAACCACTGCACTGGGGACTATCAGAAAATGTGTGCATACACCAAGGCAGCAAAAGGGATCTATCTATCTAATATGTCTGCCAATCACAAAAGTGTCTAGATGCCAATGTTTCCCCTTGGGTAATTCCCTTTCTCATGCAGTGTTTTGTTGAAAGACTATGGTGTATTCCAAATGGTCAGTTCACGTGCCAGAACTTCAAGTTTTATTCAGAAGAAGTGTTATCTAGTGATCTCAGTACAAATTTGCATCTCTTGATACATACTATGACATTGTGCGCTTATAACAAGAGCTTTCTAATAGTTTTGAAAGTCTGTGTCAACACCGTTAAAATAAATTATTACATCCTCAGTAACACTTATCAGGAGGGAAGCCAATAAATTCCATAAGAAGGTGAAACAGAGGTTCTCTCTTACTCATCAACCAAAAAAGGTGTTCAAATTGCAGTGGTTGACACAAGCCATTTTGGATATGTTTATAAAAACAGGGGAGGATGCATGAACTATCCTATCACAGTATGGCACACACACAAAACAAATGGAAACAGTGGAAATCTCCAACGTGGTCCCCTTGACTTCCCAAGGAAGAATACATTTATTTTCAAACAATGGTTCAAAATAGAGATGAGCCCAAGCCATAAAATACAGATTTAGACTCAGATTCCAAACATGCCAGAATTTGCGGATGCTTGTGTCTGGTATTTTGGCCCATTTCTTATTGCAAAACAGAAAACAGAAAACAGTACTATATAGGGGTTTCTTCCTGCTCATAGGATCTGAAGGAAATGTAGCTTAGTAAATGTTATTTTCAAAGGGTATTAAATAAATATATCTGATGCAGTGCAGCTATTCATTTATTAATTTTAATTGCTTTTGTGATAAAGGAAACTACAGTTCCACAACAGTACATACGGTGTTATGACAAAACTTAGCAATATATAATTTATCATATACAGTAGGAAATTCATATTTGTGGTCACATGTCTGTGACCAATATTATAATGTGGATCAGATATAGAACATGACATTTTAAATGACTGAAGAAGGTGATATAAACACATACACTAAAGGGTGAAATAATGGTGTAATTGAAATCAATGGGAATTTTTGCCATCGACTCCAATGAGGCTATATTACATTCATGGTATTTATGCCCAAAGACATAGCACAATCTCATGAGGTTTAGTGAATTCTGATTTGTATAACTGTTACATATTTCATATGTTCTGCAAAGTTATTTCAAACTTATCTGTGTTGGGCAAATTAATCTTATTTTATATTTTATCATTACTGGTTTAAATCTGAAATCAGCCTGAACTGAAAATCTGGATCAAAATTCTTGTGAATTCTAGGAAAGTTCAGGTATGACCCCCAATATAAACTGTGACAGGGCATCTACCCCACACTGGCCTAACAAGAGTTAAACTCAGCCCTGCGAGAGGGCTGAGACTGTGGAGTCTGTAGCTGTGGCATGTATTAGCCAATTAGGGCCGAGCTGAGGGCTGTATAAATGAAGGTTCCTAGGGTGCATCTACACTGTGGCGCTATTTTGGGATACTTTCGATATCCCAAAATAGCTATTCCACATCTTGACAGCATGCCCGTTATTTCGAAATAACTTTCCAAATAACAGGTGTGCTTTCCGACATCCCTGTAAACCTCCTTCCACGAGGATTAAGGGACATTTTGGAATAGCGTGTTATTTTGAAATACACTCAAAATAAGCTACACAATTTGCATAGCTCAAATTGCGTAGCTTATTTCGAGCTAAGGGTGCAATATAGAAACACCCATGGAGAGACAGAGAGAGACGCTTTTGCTCCAGCTGGGGAGCAGGAGGGACCTGCCTACCAGGGAAGCTATAGGTGTCCAACCAGTTCTGAAGTAGTAGCCACTACTCTGGCTACTGCTATAATGAACTAGCCACACTCAACCGGCCAAATAGCCACATTGTTCAAGCCAACTAGCCACGCTCAACTGGCCAAATAGCCACATGTGGCTACTGGCTAGTGTGTAGGACACCATGGCTACAGAGGCTTCCTGACACAGAGCAGTGCTGGGGAGCTCTGGCCAGGCAAACTCCCAGGCTGAGGCTTTGCTCTCAAGGTCTCAGGCTATTGGGGCTGAAGGGAGGCAGCCAAGGCAGCAGAAGACATCAGGTCACCCCCTTGCCAATGACGAGTGGTCATTTCAAACTGCAGTTTACCCCGGGGCAGGGGCTAGATGACGACTGGCAGTGGGTTGCTGAGGCAAGATGGGTAAAAGGGGGCTGAGGGTTCCCTGAAGCGGATAATCCCAAAGTTTGGGGGCACTGCGGCAGGGCAGTACCCTGAGGGAAGGACTCTGCGGTCTGGGAGGGACGCGGGTCCTGATACAAGGTGGAGAACAAACTGACAGAGCAGATGAGACACTGGCCAGAAGGGGGTCCTCCAGGGCTGAACTGAGCTAATTCTCTGAGTGTCCAGCAAGAGATGCTGTGGCAGTGAGTTATGCCATGTTACACAAACTCAGACACATCTCTATAAGACAGACCTGTACCAGCGGACTGGAGACCGGATCTTTAATGGTAGCCATCGTGCTGATTGCAAGTGAGCGTGCTGTTTGAAGACTGTTTAGAAGCTCTCCTTTGCATTCCTATGATCCTGATGCTATGTTGTGCAAGACTGTTCCCTCCTGTGCTGTACTAGAGCCGCTAAAGGTTTTTATAACCTGTGCTAGGTTGCATGAATCAGAAGGGACTGAAAATAGAAATTACAATCCATTTCCCTCAGTCATGCTTCCTTTTCCCTGCCATGCTGGCAGCAGAGAGGTCATGTGGCATGACTGATCCAGTTCAGGCTCTCCTCCATACAATTATCTTGTTTATCCTGGGGTAATCCCTCCCTGGGCAACCATTTATGGCCAGGTTATGCTGACCCAGTAACTGCAATAAAGAAACTAGCTCAGGATGCAGACTACTTCAAAGTTGGAAGAGTATGGGACTGGAATCCAAATCGTCCCAAATCAGCCCTATCTCAAGTGTTGGTGGATCTGACTCTATGATTTTCATTTTTTTAAATGCATTCTTGACCTTGGTTCAAATTCAAGTTTGTTACAGATGGAATAAAGTTTTCAGCTATATATAGTACCTACTGCTGAGAGTCATACTAACTGAGTTTGGCCATAAGAAATGTATTATTATTAAAAAGCTCCCTGATATAACCTGGTACTGATTTGATTCATTTTTGCTCTGACTTACAAAGTGATGAATTTTTCTTCTGCACAAGGAAATAAAAACATCCTTTGATCCAGTCTGCTATTCAGAAAAGTCCTGCAGGCGAGGCAGCTGTGGGGGGTTATATTTTTGTTAGGGTATCAATGCCTATTTTTTAAAAAAATCCCTCTCAAGGTCAGTATTTTGACTGTTGATGACAAACATATTGCAGCTCACCACAGATTGGAAATGTAAAAAGCACAGAGCAGACAAAATACCAGTATCCCCATTAGAAATAAAAAGCAGCCCAGAAGACTGTAGGAATCAAAATTTGGGGTTGCAAAGAATTTTCCAGGCACAGTAGGGAACTCCCCCAATTCCTCTTCTGCACAGTGCAGGAATTTTCATTAATTTTCATCTTATGTTATAACAGCTTGTTTTGAAATCAGTGAGAGTTCTGAGTTACCAGGTTTGTAGAGGTCAAAGATTTGAAAGAGCAGGGCTCCAAAGAGCAGAAAGTCTGGAGTGCAATTGGCACCTTCCTGTCCACTGTGGTCCTACAAAGCTCCAAGTCAGCCACAAAAGGGGTATTGCTAGTTGAGGAGTGGATGTGGCTGAAGCATGTGCTAGAACCTTTGCTTCATTTGAAGCTCCCAGTCTCTGGTAGAACCTCTGAGGGAGTGCAGCTTTTACCACCTGTTGTCCCATGGGGTGAACTGAGCTCAGCATGCTAGTGCTGCAAGTACAAATGACTGAAACAGGAAATCCAAATGAGGGCAACTTGCCTGTATATTCTGAGCATGACTGAGGCTGATGTCAGAAGGAGAGTTGCCAGGAAAGTATAGCAGATCACTACGGTCTCTAATATAACCTGGGCCACCAGCTCTCAAGAACCTGTCTTGAATGACTTGTCATTTTTAGGGGACAAAAATAATCCACACCTGTACAATTTTCAGTATTTGGAAGAGTAAGAGTTAAAAGTCCTATAAGACAATAATGCACATTAGTTTGTTTTTTACTATGTACTTTTTCCCCAGTTTACGTTTGTGAAGGTGTTCCCATGATTTCCAATAACCCCCTGGGATAAGTAGTGATTCTAAGCACTGAATCCGACACATCACCATTGGATACCTGCTATAGAATTTTAATACCTAAGGGGTTAAAGTGAAGATCATTTCACACATTATCAGCTTTCTTTTAAACATGTGCCATGGTCCAACAAAATGCTTCCCTAAAAGAGCCCTGACTAATGAACGTGGTAAAGTCACCAGATATTTTAAAAACAAAACATTTTGTACTTGCCGATCTGTTGATGGGATTTTTCCTACCTTTAACTCACAGAACAATTCTCTAAGCCACCAGACTTGGTAGGCAGGAATACAAAAATCTGAAAAGTTATTTAGAAAATGTGGAGTCTTCTAGAAAATGAGGTCAAACGAATGCAAAAGTCTACAGTATTAGAGCACTGACTGTGCAACATTTTAAAGCACTAGGATGGGCTTTTTTCAAGTAGCAAAAGTATAAGCATACTGCTTTCTATTAGGGCATGACCTGGAGTGATACAAACACTGTCACCCTCAATATCCCTTCTTTCCTGGATCTGCTCCCACTTGCTCTGGTCTCTTATCCTTACTTCTATCACTGGCCTCTTCTTTTGGTTTTATGGATTCTCTGCTGCTCCCATTTCTCTCATGTACAGTTATCCCCTCAATTTCTGTCCCCTCCCTTTCCCCATTTACACTAAGGGCTCCATCTTGCCTTATAGGCAGTACTGCAGGGAAGCAGAATTTGTCCCAGAGCTCCCTCCATGCTGGACAATTTGGTTATGGTTCACCCCTTCAAGTCATGTGGCTTGTTCCCATCTGCATGCATAGCTAATCCCACTGGCTGCTTTATAGTGAGACCAGAATGCTGGCCATACTTTCTACCTGACAGCTTTGGAGTGTCTTTTGCCACACAAAAGTTGTCAATGTTCTCAAGGGATCACCAGTATGGACAGTACTTGGCTGCTATGAGGGAAGTGAACTCCCTTTCCCTCTGTGCACCCATTAACCAGGCACAGGTAGGCCTCTCTACCATTCTCTTCCAATGTTCACTACTTCTTTCCAAATGCATGGAACTTTCTTCATCATCTATAAAAGTGAGGTTTCCAAGGAAAGTTTAAATGCTGAAAGATGGCAGAGAAGTTTGCATATTTCAGTAATCAATGGCAACATCCAGCTCTCTATCGCAAAGGAGGAACAAAAGAGTCAAGCATACAGCTCTGTATGTTACTTTGACCCATCTCTTACTGCACATGCTAATCTTTTTGTGTATAGAAGGGAATACAATATTTAAATATTAAAGAAATAAAATGGGTGCTTTATTTATTTAATATCTCCTTAAATAGTGTTGCAGTGTTGTGGTAGCCAGGCTGGTCCCAGGATGTTAGAGACACAACGTAGTTGAGGTAATAACTTTGAATGGACTAACTTCTGTCGGTGAAAGAGAAGAGACCAACAGACATTGGGCCAATAAAAATGATTACCTTACTCATATATGGTCAGCAATATTCTTACATTTGATGCATTCTTACTCCATTCTGGGATTAGTATTTGTTTAATGTTGAGTGCTATCAAATAACTGCATAACACCCCAATGAGGTGTTCAGATCTTAAAGGCACATAAGTAATTTGGGGTCAGAATTAACAAGATTAAAAAGGTATAGATAAAGGAAGAGTTATAAATGAGGACTGTTTACAGGTAGAGTACACATATCACAAAGCATACCATAGCATATTTCCCTGTGAGCTATTCAGTTCATACTATGTTCCCATGAGAGGCAGGGCAGAGAGAAGTGCTATCATTTTACTTCCAACATTGTATTTAAAGAAATGAAGTTACATAATTGTAGAAAAAGAGCAATGATTCATTTTCTTATTGTTGAAAGGAAACAGGAACAGTACCTGCTTCCAGCTGGAAGACAGCACTGTGACTAACATGGCATTTAGGTAGATTTCACATAAAAAAGCGTTTCCACAAAACTATGGAATAGGTAGCCCTGAGAGAAGATCTGCTGTAATGGTTTTATAATTATGCTTCATTGTATAAAGAAGAAAGAAAGATGGACTTTTCAAATGATCACTACAGTATAGTTTCAAATATCCCTCTTCTGCATTGTGTGCTATACATATCAATCAACTCTATTCTTCTGTTGCAATTAAACCTTTTCTGGGTCCAGTTCAAGACTGCCATAATGACAGGGAGACCTTCCATTCTGTTTTTATTGGGACAGTCCCTTATTTAAGACCTCCTCCTGGCACGCTGATTGTAGTGGGTTCAGAGGGAAGGGGAGAAAAGGGAGTTTAGCCACTAGCGCTCAGCGCGTCAGCTGCTGAAGCCCCAACCACCGGTGGCTCCACACCCTGCATGCTGTGGATGGGGAACTGCTGACACTTGGAGCTTCAGCTGCTGGCGTCTCGAGCATTGATGGTTCCTCCAGCTGTGGGGCTGAAGCCCTGAGAGCTGGCGGCTCCTCTCCTATTCCCATCCCCACTGTGGGGCTGAAGCCCTGATTGCTGGCAGTTCTCCCCTCCCGCTGTGGGGTTAAAGCTATGAGTCGTGTTCCCCCCCCCCGACCCAAGCACTGGCAGGCCTCCCCCCCTTGGTGTCCCATATTCGGCACAGGGAAATATGGTCACCCTACATAGTGAGCACAACTCCTCAGATATTAAAGATACTGCTCTTGCTTATGCTGGTAGCAAACTTGTTCCCCTACAGTTACCTGAATATTTAGAACAGGGCTGGAAACCCCAACTTCAGGCCTGAGGTACAAATAAAATGGAAGGAAGCTCATAAAAACTCTTTGCCTCTCCCTATCTAGCGCTACTAACACCAGAACCAACGCATTTACAAGTGACATTTTTCACTCTAACTTCACAAGTGAAATGATAATCTGATACACATGCAGCCATATAAAGTTATCTTCTCCCTTCACAGATAGGGTATCTTCTACCACAGACCACAGGTCAGCATGACCTGTTTATAATTTTGGTCAGACAGATCATTTCCACATTATTACAGGGATGAGTTTTGATGTGGAACCCAGCATTCTCTTCTTCCTCCCCTTGTTCAGAGCCAAGGGGAGTTCTGAGCTTCGAGGGAGAAACAAATGAGCCCAGAGGGCTTTCAGCGATCAGTCAGATTAGGGCTCCTTGAAAAACACTTGCAATATTAATGAAGCATATGTCATTGCCGCACACTGGTGGGCACCTAATGTTTTGTTATACATTACCCACATACTTACAAACACCATTGTGAAGTTGCTATTACATAAAATCTACCCACTCCCTTTTTAATCTTTAATTTTAGGAGATGGCATGTAAATCATGACAGGATTCATTGCATTTAATTAGGAGTAGGCAGAAAAGTAAGATAAGATGTAGTTAGTGCACTCCATTTGCTTAGAATACAGGTACAGAAAACAGAAAACTGGTAGGTAGATTTGCTATCTACTTATTTTAATAAATAATTATAAAATATGATTACCTAAGCAAGTAACTGATTAATAAATGAACGGACTGCATGACCTTAGTGGTTCTTACCCGTTATTCTCATTTACTTGTATAGTGCTCAGCAACATTGTATCTGAATACCTTCCAAATTCTAAAATAAATACCCTAAACAATATCTTCACAAATCCTACAAAAACCCTCTGTGTGAACAGAAACTGAAAGGGAACGCTTTGTCAGTGGATGTCAACCTAACTGGGTTGCTTTAATGGTATGACTCTGACACAGCTAATACTAAGAGCACTAATTTGACTTGCACTATTAGTGAACATAAAAACATAAGAATGGCCATAGTGGATCAAACCAAAGGTCCATCTAGCCCAGTATTCTGTCTGCTGACAGTGGCCAATGCCAGATGCCCCAGAGGGAATAAACACAATAGGTAATCATCACATGATCCTCTCCTGTCATCTATTTTCAGACAAACAGAAGCTAGGGACACCATTCCTACCCATCCTGGCTAATAGCCGTTGATGGATCTAACCTCCATGAATTTATCTAGATTTTTTTTAACCCTGTTAATGTCCTAGTCCTCACAACATCCTCTGGCAAGGAGTTCCATAGGTTGACTGTGTGAAGAAAAACTTGCTTTTGTTTATTTTAAACATGCTACCTATTAATTTCATTTGGTGACTCCTATTTCTTATATCATGGGAACAAGTAAATAACTTTTCCTTATTTACTTTTTCCACACCAGTTCTGATTTTATAGACCTCTATCATATTCCCCCTTAGTCTCTTCCTTTCTAAGATGAAAAATCCAAGTCTTTTTAATCTATCTTCATATGGGACCCATTCCAAACCCCTAATCATTTTTGTTGCCTTTTTCTAATGTTTTCTAATGCCAATTTATCTTGTTTGAGATGAGGCAATCACATCTGTATGCAGTATTCAAGATGTGGGTGTATCATGGTTTTATATAGAGGCAATAAGATATTCTCTGTCTTATTCTCTATTCCTTTTTTAAATGATTCCTAACATTCTGTTTGCTTTTTTGACTGCTGCTGCACACTGAGTGGTTGTTTACAGAGAACTATCGACAGTGACTCCAACATCTCTCTTTTGAGTAGTTGTACCTAAATTAGTCCCCATCATATTATATATATAGTGAATGAATGAATGAATGAAAACAATACTACCAGGTACTTATTTTTTCCAGATAAAACACCTACATCCCAATCTCTCTTTCTCTCTCTCCTTCCCTGCTCAGCTATAGAAGCCATCTGGGATATTGCAGTTAATTCTTCAACACTGCTCCCACTAGCCTGTTTCACTAATTGGAACAACTGTTAGTGTCCTTATATGTGGCACTGCATTATACCCCTCCATGCACAGAGACAAGAACAGATATCACTGAGTCTAAGCTTGAAGCACCATTTGTCCTTCCCTTCCAATCCCTACGATCGCCACCCTAACTATGGGTAATATTTCTCTCAGAAAAAGCCATACGATATCAGAAAAGCATTTGTGCTTCACCCACCCCCTTTTCCCGATAAATCTAAGCTGAATCCTTTGGCTCACTCTGCAACTAGTTGCAGACTTCCTGTCCCCCCTGTGTACGTGTCAGTATAATCAGCAGTTCTTTCCTGAAAGTAATTGCTACTCCCTTATGTATGTTGCTCCCATTTCCTCGTGCTTATTCTTTAAAATCACCTGCGCTACCACTGTCTAATATCAGCAAGTAATTTGGGAGTCTTGTGGGAAAAATGAAACATAGCCTGGGAGTGTGGTACTTTATAATTAAGTAAGAATGGGACAATTATAAGTTAGCTCTATGGAGCTGGCTTTAGACTTTCTGATGGATGGAGATAATTAATGGAGATTAGATAGGGGAATTTGTACAAGGATTTTTTTCCCCACTAACATCAATGGAATCCAAAGAAAAGATAAAGAATACAAACACCACCTCATCTTGTTACATTAAGAAGAACAGCACTGACAGAGGCACAAAAATCTGGCCGCCTGAAACCCTGCCTTTGCATTAGGTATATCAATTCTAGGCCAATACAAGCAGCAGACAAACAGCTTTTTTTTAAAGGAAAAACAAAAGACATGTTTGTAAAGGCCTATTTATGTAAGTCTTTTCTGAAGGAATGGTATTTAATTGATTCATTTATATGTGATATTATAGCTTTGTAAACAAAGCGTGGCACAACTGCAATAGGTTAAAATGTCAATGGTCCTGCCCTACACAATTTTGTATGGTAATAATATGGAATTGTATTGTTTTAGACTGCTGTAGTGAGTTTCCACTCACCCCAGTGTGTTCTCATCACCATTTCTGGGAACTACGATGTTGTTTGCTCCTTTGGAGAGGAGCCATAGGCTTTGCAAGGAATTTTATTGCCTTATTTCATGTCTTTTCAACTCTTTTTAGATGTGCCAGGCTGTGGGTTTTTTAAAAATAACATTTAGGGAATTCTCACAATGATGTTCATCCCAAGCTAAGGGATATCTCTGTTTTTCTACGTGATGGAAATGGTTTAAACTTTGTGGTTTGAGTATCCTTGAAGTTTTCGAAAGATGCTTATAGATGAATTTGAGCCCAAACTACAGTGAAATCCTCAGTGTCAATTTTCCTAAACCAGATTGCACATGCTCTCTTCAATTGTTCCACGGAAGAGGAGAAGTTGGCAGACTTCCATGTCCTAATGCTTTGATTTGTGGTGGCTGAGATGAAGGGGAATAGAGCTTAATTCATTAATCTATCACTGGTACAATATGTGCAGGAACATCCCAAAGAGGAAAACCTTGGGAATCATGGGGAGGATTAAGGCCATAAATTCTCTTATTGTGATTTTGTCTGACCTTTTAGAATATCATCTGCTTTGGACAGGGCCACTTAGTGTAGGAAACCACAGAATGAAATTCTGGGTACAGCTTTGTATGGCTTTGGCTGTAGAAACTCTCAGAAAGTGCAAAAGCAGGTCAAGATTTCTTCCATTTCCCCAAAATGCAGGATACAGACTTCTTTCAGAGCCCAGAAATAAAAGTCTATGGCTACGTCTATACTACCAGAAAAGGCAATGCAAATGAAGTGAGGATTAGCATTTTCTCATGCTTCATTTACATAATCTCTTCTGGTCCATTTTTGTGCAAGAGATTTTGCACAAAAACAAGCAGTGTGGATGTTTCCTTTTTGCACAAAAATCCCCAGGAGGAATATGGATCTTGCGTAAAAAGGAAACATTCACACTGCTTGTTTTAGTGCAAAAACCTCTTGTGCAAAAATGAACCAGAAGAGATTATGCAAATGAAGCATGAGAAAATGCTAATCCATGCTTCATTCGCATTGCCTCTTCCAGAAAAAGCCGTAGTGTAGACGCAGCCAATGATAGATTTTGGAGAATTAGGTTCTCCTGTCTTCAGCACTAGTTTTCATCCTAATTAGTAATTAACTTTAGAGTCACAATTTAAAGTGTGCCTACGTGCCTTAACTCAAAAAAGAAGCAAGGAATACAAAAAGTAAATCAGTACAGTTAAATGGCAAGTCATAAGTGAGTTATCTGAGCTATAAAGAAATCCTTTAGAAATTGGAAACCTAAATAATCCTACTGAAGCCAGTAATAAGGAGAATAAACTGTGACCGTCAACATAAGAAAAAATCTAGAAGATCTTTGATGGAATCTAAAGGGTAAGTAACTAAAGGTATAAAAATAAATACCCAAAAAATTCTTCAAGTATATTAAAGGCAGGAATCCCAATGGAGAATCTATGTCTCTGGCAGATCACGTAGGATGAAAGGGAGAAATTAAGGAAGACAAGGATAAAGTTGAGAAACTAAGTGATTTCACATGCATCTGATGAAGTGGGTCTTTACCCACGAAAGCTTATGCTCCAAAACATCTGTTAGTCTATAAGGTGCCACAGGACTCCTTGTCGCTTTTGCAGATCCAGACTAACACAGCTACCCCTCTGATTCTTTGCATCAGTTTTCCCCAGAGTGGATGTTAGAGAAATGCCTATCCCAGACCCTGCTCTTTTCTGGTAATGAAGATGATGTACTATGAGAGATTGAAGTGTCCAAAGAAAAAGCATTGGAACAAATCAATGCATTAAAAAGGGACAAATCACTCGTCTCAAAACTCGTCCCAAAGTTCTGAAGGTACTTAAGAACGAGATGACTGAGCTGCTTGCAAAATTAGGCATTCTCTTATTAAAACAAGCTACTATGTTGTAGGATGAGAGGATAGAAAATGTACCGATATTTAAAAAAAGGTGTGAATGTTGAGCCAGGAAATGATAGAGCAGCTTAATAAACTGGCTGAAATAATATTAAAAAGATAATTATAAAACATTTAGATGATTATGATAGGATACAAACAGCACAACTTCACAAAAATAAATCACGCCTCACTAATCTATTCAAAGGCCTTAAATGTGCCAATAAAACAGTGCATAAACGAGAACAAGTAAACAAAATTAATTTAGACTTTCAAAAGGCCTCTGAGAAAGTCCCTCATAGAAAGCTAGTCACGAAATTAAGAAGTCGTGTGATGTGAGGCAAAGTATTGTGACTGACCAGAAACTAGTCAAGAGGGAGAAAACAAAGCATGGACTAAACAGTCAATTTTCATCATGGCACAAGATTAAAAGTCGAATGTCACAAAGGTCTTTACTAGAACTTTTGTTATTTAATACACTGATTAATATGTGGAAAAGAGGATAAGCACTGAGAGGGCAAAATCTGCATATAACAGGAATTTATTTAGATTAATCAACTTCAAAAGTCTGTGAAGAACCTGAGAGATCTAATGAAACTAATTCAATAAGCAACATTGTGACAGATAAAATTCAGTGCTGATAAATGCTAAGTAATCCACAGCAGAATGAATAATCTGAACCACCCAGACACTTTGCTGAGTTCCAAATGTACTGTATCCATTCAGGAAAACACCTGGCCACCATTATGGACAGTTCCATAAAGACTACTGTAAAATATGAGTCAGCAGTCAAAAAGCAAACAAAATGCCAGGGTGCTTAATGAAAGGGATGGAAAATAATATGGAATATATTAAAATGCCATTATATAAATGAAAGGTAGGGCCTCACCTGGAATATTGATTTAAGTATCTTTCATCCCATGTCAAAAAAAAAAAAGGATATAGACAGGCTACAAACACAGATGTGAAAATAATTAGAGCATGGAAAAATGAAGAAGAAAGACTGAAGAAATTAGGGGATCTTAATTCAGCCAGTCAGTATGTCCCAAGAATAAAACAGAAAGTTGGCAAATTCCAAACTGATAAAAGAAAATACTTTCTACTTGATGCAAAATTAGACTGTGGAACTCATGATAACAAAGGTATCACGGAGAACTAGAACATGTCAGAGTGTAAAAGAAGATTGTACATCAGTGTGCACAGCTCATATTGACCACTGCCATACACCAGATAGTAGAATATTATCTGAGCCATTCCCATGTTTATCAAAAGTGATTCCGTAAGAACGGCATTCTAGATACCCATGTTGATTATCTCTCAGGCCATGTCTACACTAGGAAACTATTTCAAAATTACTAAATTCGACTTTAAAACTCCTGATTTAACAAATTCAAACTAGCATATCCTCACTAAGGGGATGCATAGAAATTAGTCCAAGGTAGGCTCTGTTAGTGTGAACGTGTTACCTTGGACTTAGACGCCCAGGAAGCACTCTGGGGTGCTGCGGGAGGCCTAACTTTACATTAGCGTCACCAGAGTGTCCACACTAAAGTTATTTCAAAATTACTATTTTGGAATTAGTGTTACTCCTCGTGAAAAATAGGCCTACAGAGGTTGAATATCATGGCCCATTATTTAAATATAAATATTATTATATTAAAAATAATGGGCTTGGTAGTGTGGTTGCACTACTTATAAATTCGATCGGGGGGATGATGTTTCGGAATAAGTTCCTAGTAGACCAATGATTCCATATACCATGCATGCAATTTAAAATTTAAAACATCTTGTTTCTAATTTCCTGGTCAGAAAATTCATCTTAGGCTCTGGGACTCGAGTTGAATGGTTTCCATCATGCATGTCACTTTCAGTACTAAAAGTTCTGAAGACTAAATTTGTCCTTACTGGCAGCTGTGCAGCCCCCTATGCAGGGATGAAAGTAACAATTTCATACTGATAAAGTCGTATCACAACCTCCCAGGAGGGGTGGGGGGCGGGTGAGGGGGGGTGGGGAGAAATGCCTCAACACACCTTCCAATCTCCAGCGTTCTACACATGCCTATCACAACGTGTGGGGTATCTCATGCACTAAATACCCGATAATAACTATATGGTAAAAGCAGACAATCACTACATTTTTAATGAACTCACACAAATGATAAAAGACAAACACCGTATCATCTGTGGGCGAACATTTCTCACAAAATGATCAGCTTATATCTGACACCTCAGTCCTCATCCTCAAAGCAAAGCTGTGACAATTTCAAAAGGGGAGCCTGGGAACTTAATTTCATTAATCAGCTAGACACTAAAAATCATGGACAGAACAGACACCCTGGATTTATAGCTTCTTACAACAATCTGTAACCCACTAACCCCGTCTCTCCCAGCTTTTTGGTTTTTTGGCTTTACTTACTATGAGTGGAGAGGTTGTAACTGACCATTTTCACCATGAATGTTTCCTTGAAATATGTGTTCATGACGTATGCTAAACAGTCATTTCAATTTTGTATTAGCTGTGTAACTCTAGGTATGTCTATATGGGGATAAAAGCCATGTGGAATGGCTCCGGCTAGCCTGGATCAGCTGACTTGTACTCAAAGGGTTCGGGCTGCAAGTTGTTGTGGAGATATTCAGGTTCAGGCCAGGTGCTGAACTCCAGGGCCTCTGACCTTCAGTGGGGCTGACAGCCACCATGGGCCCTACAGCCAGGTGTGTGTGGGGCCCAATGCTGAGCCCCCAGAAGGAGCAGGCCCTCACCATAGCATGCACTCCCCACCAGTGCTCAGAGCCACATGGAGTCGCAGCGCAGCACTCTGATGGTAATTCAATGGGGACCAGGCACCCTGGGTTCTTTAGAATCATTGGGGCCCAGGGCAATACCCCCTCACCTCCACGTTCACGAGCCTGCTGATCTTCATCGGGTTCCAGAACCTGGGCTCTTGAGCCTGAATATCTAACATGACCCGTTTTCAGACCCACAGCCTGAGCCCTGTGAGTACAAGTCAGCGGACCCAAACAAGCTGCAGGTTATTTAATCCCCATGTAGACATAACCTGTCAGAACATTGCCCAGATCTGATGAAGAGCTCTGTGTAAGTTTGAAAGCTTCTCTCTCTCACTTACAGAAGCTGGTCCAATAAAAGACATTACCTCATGCACCTTGGTTCTCTAAATCCCTTCTGAAACAGTTAGTTGTTTTAAAAGAAAAAGAAAAAAAAGTTTATCTTGGTCTCTTGATGAGTTTGACATAATTAAATCAACATATTTACTTAGGAAAATAGTGTCCCCAACGTCAAAAAATAAACATTAGGTGATAACAATAAAATCAAATACTAGCCTGAAAGTAGGTAAGGACAAAATCACATGGTTACATCTATAATTTCTGTATCACAAGGGTAGTGTTAGTCTGGATCTGCAAAAGCGACAAAGAGTCCTGTGGCTCCTTATAGACTAACAGATGTATTGGAGCATAAGCTTTCGTGGGCAAAGACCCACCTTGTCAGATGCATCTGATGAAGTGGGTCTTTGCCCACGAAAGCTTATGCTCCGATACACCTGTTAGTCTATAAGTTGCCACAGGACTCCTTGTTGCTTTTGCATAATTTCTGTAGTAACAATAACATATCATAGATAATGACAACTTCAGTGATTTCTAAAATAACTGTTGATAGTTGTATCAAAGCACAACAAAGACAGTGAATTTGTTTCAAGTTTATGGATGATGTAGTAGCATGCCTGCTGCCTGACAGTTAGACAAAGATACAGCCAGAAAGAGCAGAGTGCCGGTACCTTTAAAATTCCATAAAAGTGACATGACAAGTCCATATGCATAAGAACCATTGTGAGGAGGGATGAAAAAAAATAAAAGCAAATACTTCCATGTTACATTTAAAATGTTTTTGTTTCTCACAGAGACTTATAAGATCTGCCATCTTATCAAATGCAGATATCTGTATCAAATGCAAGGAGCTTTTCTTCTTTTGTTTGCAGACATACCTTGGCTGACCTAGTGATGGCCCCGATTTCTGAATAGAGATCTGTGCTGTCTGGGAATTTTTCCACCACCATAGTGCAGACGTGGTGCAGGAGCGACTGCTTATGCACTGTGTCCTTGACTTCTGGAACCTTCTCGAGGTAGCTTAACTCAAAAGCTTTGGCCTGCGTAGAAGAGGAATTTTAAAAAAAATAGTTACGTTTATTTTGTCCATTCAGATCTCCTCAAAGAAAACATTTTAGTAAGATATACAATGTGTGAGGAGTGAGGGGAAGAGATTACTCTTTTAAAATAATACCAAAGCAGGAAGAATACATGAATCTTGCTGACACCATTTTACATTCTTCGGAAGAGTCAGTAGATATCTAGACCATTCTATTTTTCAATGAAAAGAATAAAGTGGTGATTCTTGTTAGTGTGAATCAAAAATGACCTGACTGCAGTCAATGGAGTTACATTGGCATCAAACTGGTGTGTGAACAGTGCCTGATCCCAAATCTCTCTGAGCTTATTTGGAAGGGGGAAAATAGTATTCATGAAACATACAATGTAAGTTTTGTTTTTTAAATTCTGTGTATGTGTTAGAAACTCATATTTACTAGGTAAAAACTGTGACACAAGGTACAGAAGTTCATGAGGAAAATCTGTGATAACAGTAATAAAATTATAGGGTGACAAAAGCTTACATTGGTTCCATTTAGAAAGTTCCCAATGGCTAGTAAAGTAGAAAGGATAAATCCTAAGGTTTTATTATGCTCCAGCTGGTCCATTCCTTCCTTCAGGTCTAACAGTGGTTCTGCAACTTCCTGTTATTAAAACAAAACAAAACAAAACAAAACAAAACAAAACAAAGACTGTAGGTTCTCATAGATCCTTTTGTCCTAATTCTATGCTTTAGATTAATTATTACAAAAGTTCTGAACAGTGACCCTGCAGAGGGGAGGCAGTCGTGTGGTGCTGGCTTGCTTCCTTGCTGCAGCTACTAAATCACATAAAAACCCCAGAAGAGAAATATTCGTAAAGTTCGTAAAGTTGCTTATTCGTGTAAGCAATTGGTGTCCTTGTCACAGGGATGTTATGTGATTGCAAACAGGAGAAGCTCCCACTGCAGGGGGCTGCTGTGTTTAATTTAGAGATATAAAAATCTCCATTAATGAAAGGCCTAAATTTGAACTTTTGTGGTCTTTCAAGAGCAAAGAAAACCTAGAATATTTGGTCCTTGTCACAGGGATGTTATGTTATTGCAAACAGGAGAAGCTCCCACTGCAGGGGGCTGTTGTGTTTAATTTAGAGATATAAAAATCTCCATTAATGAAAGGCCTAAATTTGAACTTTTGTGGTCTTTCAAGAGCAAAGAAAACCTAGAATATTTGGTGACTTGATGTCTTTGATCTGCCTCTACAGGTCCCTACAAACAGTGGCCACCTCTGAGATGCAGATGTGACTACTTCTGTAGATCAGTCTGTTACTTTAAGACTCAAAAAAACACTTGCAGTGTCAAGATTTACTAAACTGACCCTCTGATTTTAACCATTTAACTTGCAAACTCTTAATGTGCCTCCTATAACTAACATGCTAGTTATCTGTGAGCAAGTATATAGATTGAGAGACTTACAAACGTAAATTGTGCTTCACTATCTCAGGAAATGGATTACATTCTATAGTTCAAAGGCAGAAAGAGACAGTAACTGAAATAAATGAGCTTATTTATGTATAGCCAGGGGCTGTTTACTTTGTACATACAATAAGGTACATACAGTTCTCAGTCCTTTCTATCAGGAAATTTAATCTCAGTCATCTAATAACCAGCATTCTTTCTCCAAATTATTACTCTGTTTATGATCCGAAGAGCCAAAAGTAAGCCTCGGTACTTCAGGCTGAGTAGTAAAACAATTGAGACCATCTCTGCCTAGAGGACACATGATGGGTTATTTGCAGATTATAGGGATATTTTATCATAAACATGTGCAGAGAGCTTCAAGAGAAGCATCATTATGCATTAACATTTGTGTAAATCAAAAGAAAAAGGAGTGTTGGACACTTCATATTAGACATATTGGCAGGGGCGAACAAATTCAGAGATGATGTAATTTACACATCAGAATATGAGTGTAAGGAAGTCTAAGACATTGCCTACACACACAAACACATACAAACCTTGTACCAGTTTACATTTATGTCTACATTATGGTGATTAAGACAATGTAGCTATGCCAGTAGAATCCCCCAAGTGCAGACACAGCCATTTTCTGATGGAAGAGTTTTTTTCCCATTACTGTGGGCACACAACTTCCTCAAGCAGTAGTAGCTAGCTATGCAAGTGGAAACATTTTTCTGTTGACTTGGCTGAATCTACACTCGGGGTTTGGTTGGCTAACTATTGTGCTCAGTGTTGTGATCTTTTTTCATACTCCCAGCCAACATAATTATCTTGAACTAACTGTAAAGTGTAGACCAGGCCCCTCCAAAATTGATTTAGTTAAATTGGTACAAACCTCTATGTGGACACACTTTAAACTGGTTCAATCTTATATTGACTTAGCTTTATTTGGCAAATAATGGAAATAAGCTAAACCAATACAGTGCATTTTTAAACTCAGGGACTTTCACAGGTTTAACTAACCTGTTTTAAAAACCGATGTAAGTTCAGCGTGTATGTGTGTATAGATCAATCTTAAAATGGTGTCACTTACTTGATACTGGGCTAGATAAAAAAGGTAGCTCCTCACAAGATTGTGTTAGACATAGAAATTTTGCCTCAGTAAAATTACTGTACATGTTCATCTAGCCAAGTCATGTGTAAATTGTATCATTTTAGAATTCTTTATATACATCTGCTGATTATTCTTATTTATTATTATCTGCATATGGGTAGTGCCTATAAGCCAGGAAGAACAGGGCTCCTTTGTGCTAGGCACTGTACAAATAGTGTAATAGATTGTCTCTCCCATTAAGAATTTACTATGTAAATAGATGCACACAGAGATCAAAAATAGCAGAATTACTTTGGCTCAAATCTGATAAAACTGGATAAAAAAATCAGGAAGCAGAGACTATGACATAGAAAGAGCCAAACTCTAATCTCTGATGAAATTTGGGTCTAGAAACTAAAGTGCTAAGTTCAGCAGAAGAGCATCTTTTAAAAATGCTTAAGGAGGAAAATCCTTAACAAGAGGAAATTTACAAAATCCAAGGGCAAATCTGCATTCTAATACATTGTTTCTTGCATTTCTTTTTAGCATGGGAAATCATAAAGTTGAACAGGGAAATAGAGGTTTTGTACTGACTGAGCTACTATTGACTAGGCCTCAGATCAATGATCAAGCTTATTCTAAGTATAATATCAATGAAAGGAAAGTACAGGTTGAACCTCTGTGATCCAGGAGACTCTGGTCAGCAACTCTCTGACAGGACCACAGATGTTGCTGGAGCCCCAGCGGTAGGTCTTGCCAGTGGTGGGGCAACAGTGCCTGTGGGGCAGCAAAGTCTGCAGCTGGCAGTGCAGCAAAGCTGGTAGGGCCACCGGAACCTGGCAGGGCAGCAAAGCAGTCCAGTGGCTGGGAAGAGAGGCCCAATGGGAAGGCTATTGCACCTTCTGTCCTCCCACTTTCCCTTGTCCAGCAAACTCCCTTGTCCAGGACCACTCAGGTTCTGAGTGTGCCGGACCAGTAAGGTCCAACTTGTAGTTACATCACAGATGAATTTGCTCAAAAACCAATCATACCAGATGAATTTTGTTTATCTGTTTTATCAGTGAGGAATTTGCTAAAAATAATATTTCGAATTTTACCAAAGCATCAAATAAAAAAACGGTTTTGAAAGTTACCAATGTATAAAATCACCCAAACAATGTTGAGTCTTCCTCACTCATCCATCAACAATCTACCCTGCAGATTGCATCAGTTTGTAGAAACAATTCACAAAATATTTCTATGGCTCTTTGAATGAATAGTGCACATCCACAAGTGCAGCAATGTTGTGCCTATATCCAAGTAATTCTGTTAATGAGCAAAATTAGAAAAAACTGAAAGACAATCATGGTTTTTTTTAAATGTTCAGTAATTTACAATAGCAATAACAACTTTGAAGGGTCCCAGGGATCTTATCCATTAACCAGTGAATAAATATAATGATTCTCTTCACTGGTCATAAGCAGCTAGATCCTGTTACACTAAGTCTTTACATAGGCAAAACTTCCACTTGTTTTTTGCCCAATTAATATCTACATAAGAAGTGAGCAAGAACTGGGCCCTCACCTCCAGGAAATACATTGTTCCTAACTCATTATCACCTAATTAGAGGAAGGAAGACATAATCTGTAACTTTTTGTGTAAAAAAAGAGCTAAAATGTTTCCTTTTCATCCACTCCATCGCCAGTTGGCCACCAAAACAAAAGCTAAAAATAATTCATACACAATACCCACCACGTAGCCAGTCACGTAATAATAAAGATCGAACAAGCTGAAATAAGGACTTGAAATTGCCTTTCCTCTGACTAGGAGGTTTACCTTTTCCACTACTTCATAATCCATTTTGAAGGCCCAGAGCTGGAGTCTAGCAGAGAGCTCACTGATGGAGGAGAGAGTGAGAAGAAATTGCTCTGCACTACCCAGTGGGATGTCAGGGTTTG
Organism: Apalone spinifera; assembly: GCA_030068395.1. Taxonomy (NCBI): domain Eukaryota; kingdom Metazoa; phylum Chordata; order Testudines; family Trionychidae; genus Apalone; species Apalone spinifera. The sequence goes on from CM057846.1 coordinate 139,741,756, forward strand.
CCATCTGGGCCTCCTGAATCTTCTGTTTCTCTTCTTCTGTGGGAATCATAGTTAAAATTTTCTAGAAAGAAATACAAAAGACGTTATTTTTAATAAGATGTAGAAGAGTAATGATTTCAAACCTCTTTTTCATGGAGGAAAGGAAAAGGCAGAATGGCAAATTTATACAGCATATATTTGGATACCCTCTTTTTCCGCCCCAGGCAAGTTACAAGTACTATTAAGTATCATACTGAAGGCTTGACATAGGATTTACTTAGTGTTGATGGGATTCCTGACTTAAATAGCTGTGAGAGCAGAATCATGCTCTGATTATATGCAGCACAAAATCTGCACAGGAAACCTAAACCATTACAAGACAATTTTGAGCAGATGTAATAGGTCTAAAATTGTAATCAAAATTCCTTATTATTTCTTTTATTTTTATGGAATGGGAGTGATTATCCATTGGAACAAAGTAAAAAGACACATTGTAGATTGTCCATCTCCTGGGATCTTCAGATCAAGTCTTGATGCCTTTCTGGAAGATATGCTTTAGTAAAATGGAAATTATTGGGCTCAGTTCAGGAGCAACTGCGTGAAATTCTTTGGCTTATTTATACACGATGTCAGACGAGATGATCTAATAGTCAATTTAGATCACAAAATAATTCAGATACTAAGTATAAGTGAAGATACATTTTTTTTTGAGCAATGTACCACGAAAATCCTTTTTAAATGGCAACATTTTGCATTTCTATAGATAGGAATCAAAGTGCCCAGATGCCAAACCATTTTTGGATGATAGTGAGATGGGTAGTTCAACTGTATAAAATGCATGATATTGAAAGAACAATTATCCCTCCCTACTCCTACCCTATATGTTTATTGCCATGTAATGTGTCAACACTATTTCAGCATATGTAGTTCAGTCCTAGAAATATCACCTGTATTTAAGACAATTACTCAATAAGGAGAGGTTGTTAAAATTTTAATTAAAGGTATTCACTGCATAACATGGGGCCCACTGTTCTGTTTATCTGACAGGTTTATAGTGCTGATGAAAGAGGATTTCAATATGCTCATTTGCTGCTGTCATCAGTATTCATTCAGAAATATGCATTTTCCTTTTAAACCATGGATTTTATGTGCTTGTTTGCATGTGGCAACTTCCCATCTGCTTGCTCTCCAGGGTCGCAGTTGGAAATAAGATTTTGCTTCATAATGAATTTTTAAATAACTAAATAGATTTTTAAAATGAAAAAAACCCTCAAAACATAAAAACATCAAATAAGTCAGGACCTGTGCCCTGTTGAACGTTGCCTCATTGAAAGTGGCATGTTAAGTTTTCAACAAGAGCTATGTTCACTTATTGGAAAGAACACTAGGCTTTTCCTATAGTCCTTTCCAATGTCTGAATCAATTCTGGAGTGGTGAAAAAGTCAAAGAAACACAGGATCTGCCAAAGCAGATTACACCACTGATCCATTCAATTCTAGTATCTTGTTCCAGCAGTGGCCAGTGTCTGAGCTTCAAAGGCTACTGCTCCCTCCCCTACTGTTGCATTCGAGTATACTCCACCAGGTAAAGAATGACCTTTGATCCGTCAAAATATTTAATCAATTCAAATCCAGCCCACAGTATTTGTGCACATGACCATCTTCCCACACCAATGAATTCTACATAAAGAAGCATTTTCAATCTTTTAGCTTTGAACATATTATGTTAACTTTCCATTTAACTCAGTGTTTCTGTTATACTATACAATAACAAGACAGTCTGGTTTTCACCTGTGATATGCAGATGGGAAGCATAAAGTCTGTACTCATTTCAGTCAGGGACTGGAATCATTTAGTCTACTTTCATTCATTGGAACAGAGGAGGGATAATCTAGAATTCAATTTATGTGCTCCTTCTTCCCCCGGTTATTATTACATTGTGTTTATACTGCACTATAGGTGGGGATCCCTACACCTGAGATCTTACAATCTAAAAGAGAAAATAATCAGCCTTAGGAGATAGCAAGAGATATGATATTCAAAGAAAAATGATCAAGGTGATAATAAGGGTGTGCAATGTTTGTCCTGGAATGTATATGATCCCATTGTAAAATACAAATGAATCCATTGCCCCTCCTTTGAATTCTAAGCCATATCTGTGTTTCCTGATACAGATCCTGAAAATGGCTTGAAATTACTGTTGCATGCACTTACTGAAGGCAACCTTCTTTTACTGACATCAATATGATTTTTTTATTTGTTTTTATGGTCTATCTATAATCAGTTTTACAAGCTCACATTGATTACCTGGACCAGAGCTGAGAACTGAATTGTTTCAGAACACTTCTCAATATGGAATTCAGAGGCTACTGCAATGGGCACTTTGTAAACACACAAAGAGATCGGACAAAATGAGGGACAGATTAGAGAGATTGGTACAGACAGATGAGAGAAAAATCTTAAATGGTACATCAGGAGAATGCCTCAATAACTCCCCAGGATGACTGTGGCCCTCCAGCACGAAGATCACAAATTTTGTAAGGCTGAATGGAAGAGCCAGGATAGTTTGAAATTGGGATTATTTTAACATTCATATATGACCAATTTAGCAACATGATAGAGGTATACATGCTGTTGATACATTCTGGTCTCAGAAGGGAAAACACTTTGGCAGTTGCAATACCCTCAATTACCCCCTGCAATTAAACCAGGCTCCAGGATTTTGCCCAATACACAAGGATCCTCCTTCCTACTTGGTTATTGTTATAAAGCATTTTCAATGTATGGATTTTTCAGAAGCCTTAGGGTATTTTAGGGTATTGCACTGAAGCAGTAAGATGTATTTCCAAAGGGACTCGCCTGGTCCCTGAGCTTTGTGTAAATACAGCAGGCCAGATAGAGCTGACAGAGCATTCAGTCTATGCACTGCTACTCTGCTTTGCTGCTAGGTAGATACATGTGGTATGTAAAAAAGGAAAAGCAAATCCAAAACACCTTATTTGTAGAGGAAGTTTCAAGGATCATCTCTTCCATTGAATTATTGCCCTGATACAATCAGAGCTGCTGCTGACTCTCTCATGCTAGCTGAAAAAGGTAGAATCAAAGCCATAATAAGAGGCTTTTCACAATACTTTTAATCCATTCTAGCAGTAATTTTTACCCTGCTGATTATGACCTTCTGTGTGCCTTCCTGAAAAAGCAATAAAATGTTCTTATGTTTTGTTTTTCACTCTATGACTAATTTAAACCATCCGTTCAGTATTGAAGATTGATGAGTCTACCATCTGCCAGCTTATTATTATTTTTCTTACACATCATCGATAAAAACGGCGTAAAAACACAGTGGGACAGCAGGTTATTGGCACATCATAACAACTCACTACCTCTTTGTTTCCACCAGTAGACCCTAACCAGCTCTGAACTTAGTCATTATCCCATAATACCCAATAAGGCCCTCTTTGGGTAGAGAGCAAGGAAAAGCTTACCAAAACTCATAGGCTCATATATTTACTGCTGGAGGGGGATATCCTGTAGTATAAACTACAGATTCCATGCCCACATATACCCCTGTAACCCTTTGACCCACAGTGCATGACTTTGGAGAAAAATCTGTCCACTAAAGTAGCATTTTTATGGATGCAAAAGATTATTTTTGGCCCTCTGGTTCATATGAGATCATGATACTGATTAGTATTTGAGCTTAAAATAACCCCAATAGGTCCTTTTCTTTGGACACTGTCAATTGCTGGAACTCTGTGGGAAGGGGAAATGGGGAAAAGATATATTATAAAACCATTACTCTTCTAGGTTCAGTCATTCCAAAGTTTCTGATGAGAATGCTTCATAAAGTTCTTAGTCCCTTCTTGCCTCTAGGAATTTCCTAGCCAAATATATATTTTCTGACATTTATCCCATTATTTCACAGGCTCTTTTGCCTTTCCAATAGCCATTAACCAACCAGATCAACAGCTTACATAATTTAGGGGGGTAAGTCCAGAAAGCTACCTTTAATGACTATGACTGACTGAATTTATTTTATTTGATTTAGATTCTCAAAACCATATCCAATATCAAAGAAAAGGAACTGTATCCAAAATACTTCATAATGCTAGTGACATTTAGAAATCATCTGTTTCATTCATGTGTTCCATTCAATCATGTGTTTCATTCAAATTGGTTTGTTTCTTCAACTATTCATTGAATTTAAATTTAAAGTTAAGTTCCTATGTACCCCAATCATTTTTTAAGACAAGATTTATTTGATTTTGAAAATGGGACATAGGCACTTTTGAATGTTTTGCCCCGCGTCTTTAATTTCAAGTAATTTTAACCCGATAAAGTCTAAAACTACCAATATACAACTGATATAACATCATACATTATTTCCTAGAATCAGATAAACATACACGCACATTGTGCTTCTGTATTTCATAAAAGGCACAGTAGCTTATCTCAACCCCTTCCATCCACTTTCCACTCAGCTAAATTACTCATGCTTATATGCACAATGCAAGACTCTTGAAGTGCCCAGTTTGGGCCTGATTCTGCCGTCCTTACTCATAACAAGTAGTACTTTACAAGCAGATTCACTGCCCTCATTGAGGATGACTACCAATAAGTATTGTGGCTGACTTTCTTTTTTGATTTTTCCTTCAGATTAATCTGTTAAAATCACATACGAGGCACACACAGAAAATACCTTACACTGATTTTATTGCTTATTTCATAAAGAGCGCAAGACTGCCACTCTCACTCACAATGAATAAGTAGTACTTCCTCTAAAAGTAGTTCAAACTTGATTGGCCATATTGGGTATGTCTACACAGCAGTGCTTAACTCAAAATAAGCTACGCAAATTGAGCCAAGTCAATTGCGTATCTTATTTCAAAATAGTGTATTTTGAGTTTTGGAGCTGTCTACACAGCACTTATTTCGAAATAGAACACACTTCTTTCATGGGTACCAGCTGCAGTCCAATTGTCAGTGAACCTCACTATGGGTATATCTAGACTACATGGCTCCATCGATGGAGCCAAGTAGATGAGTTTACTAGACATAGCCAAATGGCCACCGCACTGGGCCGAAGATCAGCTGATTGGCACAGTGGGGCGGCCATTTTGATGTAAATGAAGCGGTGATTATTTAAATCGCCGCTTCATTTTGCTATGTCTAGTAAATTCATCTACGTGGCTCCGTCGATGGAGCCATGTAGTCTAGAAATATCCTATAATGCCCAGTCCCTCACATTTTACTATATTTGTTCTCACCACCAACCTCCTGCACTCTACTCTGTTGTCTGATTACTTCACTAGGGACTCAGTCATGGATTGAAATTAGCAGAATTTTTCTTTCCACTGCCCTATTCATGACACACAGTTGCTGTTCCTTTGTCTTTGTCCCTACCCATGCGTGGCTGCTATACAATATTGCTGACAGTGCTGTTGAGTTGAAGAGCGTGGCATGTATTGCCTTGTGGATTTTTCCATGGAGGACATCCAGGATAGAACTAAATGCGCACAAACCTGCTGTCTTTCTCTACAAGAGTTCACCTTCCTGATTTTGGCAGGTTTATTTCTTGGCCAAATAGGTGTATTGCTCAACTTCTTCTATTTATTCTATCTTTATTGTTATTTGGGCTTTAGACCAGTAGTTAGACCTTAAATGTAGATTTGGAGTGGTTAATTTTCAGGCTGACTTGGCCACTTTTTGTGTTGAGTTCTCATAGCATTTTCTGTAGTTTGATTGTATTTTTAGCTATCAACACAATATCATTCATGAATCTAAGATGGTTTAATTCTTCATTGATGTTGATCCCACTCTTCCAATTCATCCATCTCATTACCATTTTGAGGCAGGCTGTGAAGAGTTTGATTAACCCAGTTGTCACCAACCAGTAGATCCGGATCTACTGGTAGATTCTGGAACCTCTGACAAGTGATCCTGACCAGTTTGGTCAAGAAGTTGTCAAGTGCAGGCACTTCAGCTGCTCCTCCTCACACTGGTGCACATTTCTGGCCCTTTGCCTTAAAACTGTCTCCTCAGAAGCTTCCTGCTATCTGTTTAGGGAAGGGAGAAGAGGGACACTGATGTCAAGGTACCCCTTCTCCCACTCTGTATCCTATCTCCACAGAGCAGAGAGGGGGCACAACAGAACGTGGGATAGAGTTTGCTGGCTGCTTTTGGGAGTGGTGCAGGGCCAGGGCAGGGGTGAGCCTGCCTTAGCCTCACTGCACCACCACCCAGGAGCCACCTGAAGTAAGCAGTGCCCAGATGGAGCTGACATCCTGAAACCCTACCTCAGTCATGGACCCCCTCCTGCACTCCAAGTCCCTGCCCTAGCCTCAAGCACCCGGGCATCCAAACACTCTCCCAGAGCCTGCACCTAGAACCCCTCTGGCAACCCAACTGCCTGCCCCAAGCTCAGCTTAGAGCCTCTCTCACACTCCAAAACCTTTAATCCAAGACCAGAGCCTGCACCCCAACCCGCTGCCCCTGCCTGGTGAAAGTGAAGGAGGATGGGGGAGGGAGGGAGGATGGAGTGAGCGGGGCGGGGCCTCGGAGAAGGGGCACAAAAGAGGCGGGACAAGAGTATTTGAGTTTGAGGTAGATCTTGGATTGCACTTAAATTCAAAAAGTGATCTCGTGCTTAAAAAGGTTGGAGACCACTGGGTTAAACTGTGTCTCCTTGTTTCATGACTTTCTTAACTGCGATGCAAACGGGCATTTCAAATAAAGTTATATCTGAAGTGCAGTCAGAGTTAATTTCCTGTAATAGTTTGATGTAGTTTGTATTGGTGGCCTGCTCTGCAAGATCTTTCAGTATGGCATTGATCCCTAGGCTGTTAAATTCTTTTTCAACGTCAACGAAGGCAATTCATAAAGGGAATCTGGATTTCCCTGAGCATTTCAATAGCTAGTTCATAATGAAAACTTGGTCCATTGTGCTGAAATTCCTTCAAACACCTGTCTGCTTTCTCTGCTGCTGCTCATCCAAACTCTGTGACCAAAGTTGTTAAATTATTATTTTGGTGAACAGCTCGTAGACATGTAAGATAAGGCATATTGGATGATAGTTCTTCAGATCTTCATAACCACCCTTCTTGTACAGCAGAATGATGTTGGACTCCTTCCAGCTAGATGTATCCTCTGCATTTCCAAGTAATGGCTAAATCTCTGAGCAAGGGTTTCCCAGAGGTCAAGGCCTCCAGCTCTTATCTTAACTATCACTCCATCTTTACCTGTGGCTTTTCCTTCCTTCATATAGGCTATGTCTACATAGCAGTGATATTTCAGAATAACTGGCATTATTCCAAAATAACAAAGATTGTGTCTATACTGCAAGCCATTATTTCGAAATAATGGTGAGCTGGAGGATTTTTTACTTCGACTCCTGTAACCCACATTTTATGAGGAGTAAGGGAAGCCAAAGGAAGAGCGTTCTTCCTTCGATTTCCTGCTGTGTAGACAGCGCCGAAAGCTGAAGTAAGTTATTTTGACTTAAGCTACGCAATTGATATAGCTGAAGTTAAATATTTTAATTCAATTTTTGCTCCCCTGTGTCGACGTATCTTTAGTGAACTGCACATAAAACGTCACTGACAAGAACTGGAGGCATGTGCTCATTGGTTGGTTGAAGTGTTGGTCCTGGGATATTTATTTGAAACAGGAACAGTTTAGTGTAAAAATCTTTGCAGACTGCTTCCAACCTTGTTTTATCAATTACTGGTTTTCTATCGCTGTTCTTTGGCACCATTATTGCTGACCTGTCCAGTGTTAATTCCCTTTTGCATTTTTTGAGACTTCTGCAATCTTCAGCTGTATTTAACAGCCTTTCACTTTGGTACTTCTCAAAGTCCTTCTTTAGTCTTCTTCTTCTTAATTTGCAGAGCAGGGAGTACTCAAGTTTATCATAAACATTTCACTTCCTATTCCTCAACTTCTTAAGCAAGTTCCGCATTTTTCCCAAGACTCTTCCTTTTCCTGTCTTCAATCTTTCTTTCTTATTTCACGCATTGCCTCTGCTTATCAGTGACATTTTTATGATCCTTATCACAGTTATTTGTTAGACTCCAGTCTTCCTTGGTTAGAAATGTTCACCTTCAAGATTGCCTTGTTGAATATTTTTGGCTGCTGTCTCTGATTTGCTATCTGCAGTGCATTCTTCTCCACCTTTTTGTTAAAGTTGAGCTGTTCTCTGAGCAAGTGATGATCACTACTAGTGTTAAATGATGGTACTCTTAAGATGCCTTGTACCTTAAGAGTACCATCTTAAGGTGCTTATCAGAATATAGTAAATCTCATTCTTGTTCTTCACATTAAGCACAATCTATGTCCATCTTCTCTTGGGTCTTCTTCTTAAACCAGGAGTTGCCAATGAACATTTCTTTCATCTCCACCAGAGTTGCTAGTTGCTCTCCCCATGGATTCTGTTCACTGATGCCATACCTTCCAATTAATTTTTCACACTCTTCTATCTTTGGCACTGAAATCTCCCATTTTGATTGTATATGTGGATTTTTGATTGAGAGTTTTCTCTACCTCCTCATAGACTTCTTCCACGTTGTCAGTTTTGCTTGTGCTTCTGGGAGCACAGATTTGTGCTTTTCTTATTCAGTCGGAGGTGTAACTCTAATGCAGGATGACTTGAACTTGCAGGACATGATTTTTGAGGACCATTCCTTGTTGATAATGAAGCTGTTTCCACCAATGGTTCTCGCGCCTTGTTCTTTTCCCACGATGGTGGTACTTTCATCTCTCCACTTCCCTTCCATCTCCTTTCTTCATCATGTTTTGCAGAGACCAAGGATTTTGCAGACTGTCCTTGCCTTCTTCTCCATTAGATGGTTGATTAAATCATCTCTCATTGCTACCCTGCAGTTATAGGGACACGCTGATAGGCTGATCCTTTTTTCTGGCTCCTAAGATTCTCTTCATACTAAATATATGTTTGCTTAAAACCAAACAATGTTTCTTTGTCTCTCTCTTCTTTACATCTCAGTAACAAATTACTCCAATTTTATGGTCTTTAAAATACATGACATATAGCCACTCTTATTTCTGCTTATGTCCATTTGAGTTAAAAAGTCAAAGGAATAGAAAGATCTGTCTATATTTGACAGTGTAAAGTTTAAAGACAAACATAATATTTGCCTTTTGATTTTGGTTCTGTCTGTTTACAATACCAAAGGTTTTCCACGGTCATATTTGACATAAATCTGCCAACTCTTATGATTTATATAATGCCACCCTCTGAGGGTTTTTTAATAGCTCCCATGTGTATCTGATTTCAGTTTGGAAAATATTAGTCCTGTGGGTTACCCCAACGTCCAGAACCTCAATGAAAAGCCCTTCTGATGCTAACATTATGGCTTCATTATGAGAGCCCAGGAGAACAAAGGAAATAGAAGAATAGAAGATTTTGCCAGGTTCTTATGCATGCTAATATTCAGCACTGTCACTATCATTTTTAAAGTATGATAGACTCACAGTTTCTGCCATAGCTTCTATTACAGAATAGGCAAAATGATTACTCCCAGTTTGCACATACTATGGCATTGAAGCCTTTAGCATGTAGGGTACGTGCAGCTACATACCACAGCGTAAGGCAGGCTGGGTTCATACTGTGGTGTGTAGCTACATATGCAGCAGTAAAAGGCTCTGGCAAGAAGGAGGCAGTATGGAAAGTCTCTGGCAGTTGCCTGCTGAGGAAGCCTTTCTCTGTGTGTGTGTGTGTGGAAGATTTCAGCAGCAGGGAGGCAGCAAGACATTGGACTTCTAAAAACAGCTCTGGGACCCACAGGCTCCAGCTAATCCTGACACTGCAATTCTACAGACATGCAAGTCCCACAGGCTCCAGTCAGTGGACCCAGGCCATGTGTGGGTATCTGCACAGACATACCCAGAGTGGCCACACTGCAAGGCAATGCACACTGTGATTGGATTAGCAGCCCCGAGTGACTGAATCAGCATCTGATGAGCTGTATTAACTTTAGTTTGTTGCCTGTAACTATAACCCCTGCCTTAACCACCTCAAGCATCATCAGCACCTGAATCACTGAACTGGAGATTGGGTGGGGCAGAGCTAGTTTAGGGACAGCTCTCCAATTATACTTTGGGCAAACACAGCTGTGAAGATAAGCGCTTAGAAATGCAGCATAGCGCTCACAGCACAGGGGAAGGAGAGTAATTCGGGGCTTTGGGGGTTTCAGAGGACACTTGCAAAATTCACATGGCCTAAGTCACAGTTGCCTCCTTGGGGCTGCTTTGCTGGCTGCAGAACTGCGTAGGAGCTCTGCACTGCTGCATTATGCATCCATATCCCAACACAGACTGGCCCTAGCACAGCACCTAAGTCCTAGCCTTACAACAGTCTTATCATTTTCCCTGCTGGAGGAATTCTCAGGATACAAGGCTTTGGAGAGCCCCATATATTACTCCAGTCTGATTACCAGGTATACAGACGTAGAGGGACTCACCATTTTCACCCCTTGATGTTTTGTGAAACTTTCCCACACTTTTTTGGCAGTAGCTTCTTTACATGAACTGTCTATAGGCAAATGGAGAAAGCTAAAATTCTTATGTGCAAAATGTACTCCTGGAGTCTTTGGCAGCTGCTCCATTTGCTACAACAGTAAGGGCTTATTTTTCCAAATTTTGCATGGCATTGGTAATCAGAAAACAAAAAAAATGATATAGCATGATCTTATGATCTGTCATGTAGAAATACAGAGAAAATTGACACATTGACAACTGGTACAAATGATTATTTCTGCACTCCAAAGACAGCGAGAGAGAAGATGGCAATCTGAGTAAGCTGCCTCCATTTCAGTCTGGCAAATTAAAAGCAAAAGACAGTAACGTGTCTTATCAGAGGCATAGAATATTGTAAAGTCTGTAGTTCAGATTTTAAACTAATTTCATTTTCAAGGCTCATTTTCCACTGCTTACAACTTTTTCAAGCTTCAACTTTCTTTCAGAATGTGGCCAATATGTTTTCAATCTGGGAGCAAAAGAACAAGGATAGCGGGGGGAAATATATTTTATCTGTTAAAAAGTTCTGTTGGCAACTTTTTTTTTTTAATGAACAGCTCTAGCACAGCAGGGACAGATGGCAAACACTTGAAATCTGGCAGGGAGAGATTCCCTAAATTGCAAATGGACTTTTCAGAATGCCGGCAAAAGCTGACAATCATTTGTCAAAGTTATGCAATTTTAACAATCATATGTTGTGCATGACCGAAGTTTGCATTCGCTTAATGGCTAGACAGTATTCTATAGGGGCTTGAACGGGAACCTACTGATTGGGAAAATTTGTAGGCTATACAGTGTTTTTATCTACAAGTAATGAAGGTGAAAAGAGGTGGAGATAGGATTCTTCTACATATGTGAATGTATATAATACAAAGGAAGCATGCAAAGGGTCCAAAGGAATCCTGTCTGGAAAGCTGTGCATGGAAGGAGGCCACATGAATTGCATGAATACCACAGTATAGAGTATTCTACAACTATTTAAGTAGTTGAGCATGATGTCTATGTGTTCTTGTTTAAAAATGTAGGAAATTCCATTAAATATCCCCAAATCTATGTCACAAGAATGTAAGATTACAAAGCAAAACACTCAGAACGCAGGAACTTATAAAGTGAAGGCAATTTGCACAAACTGACCTCTGCCCTAGTCTCAGTATCCATTACAATGTGATCTGTTTTTAAATGATCATAAACTATTTTTCCCAACAAGAGTCCGAGTCCATTCAAGCAAAAGGGGGAGAAGGGATTTGGTTGACTCACTGCAGCTAAGATATGCAGTGCTCTGAAAGAACCTGTTGCCCGCAGATTCATTGTTTCATTGTTTGTAAATTATATGGTGTGTAGTGCTGTGAATGAGGCAGGTTGCTAATGGAAGGAGGAGTAGGGACTTCAATTTAATTCACTGGACTAAGAGTCAAGATATTTGGTTTCCATTGCTCCTTATGTGACTATAGGTAAGTCACTTATTACTTTCTGTAGCAGAACAGTTTCTGATTCTGAGTTATCTCCTTATGTCTAGGCATGGTGTAGCTGCTCACTCACTAGGCTAGTGCCCTGCTGATGGTCCCCTTGGCACTGTAGTGGCGTGTCTGCCAGATGACCTCATCCTCCAGCTGCATCAATATCTTTAGTCCACCCCTTCTGGGTTCCCAATGGTCCCAAATAAAATTCCCAAAAGGTGGTCAGAAACAAAATCCTTCTGCTCTAGGCCTCTTCCTCAGACATTCTTTGAGTCAGCCTTCTACACCCTTGTGGTGCTTGTCAACCCTTACAATGAGCTTGTACTTCCCCCTGCCTTGGGCTCAGTAGGGAAACCTAGTACCTTTCCTGGTTACACTGGGTTTCTCCTTGCCTGGAGAGCTTTTCAGCCCCCTTCCTGCTTTTTTAGTCAGGGTCTCTGCCAAGCCTCCCTGCCATGGGAGTTTTTCTTCTTCATCCCATTCTCTGCAGTTTTTTTCCCTCTCCTGACCTAGAGCCCAAAGGAGCCATCTTGCTCCCTCAATCTCTACAGACACCACTGCAGATGACTTTTACATAGGAAACTACTGATTCTTCTCATGTGGGGCCCATCCCGTAATCAGGGTTGGCTTAGCCCCAGGCTCTCCAGCCCAAAGGTAAGCCATGCATTTACATGCTCTCGAGAACTCAATTCAGTACAATGGGGAGAATCACTATTTCTCTATTTCACTGAGGAGCTGTGAGGATGAATTAATTAAATGTTTGTGTGATACTCAGCAACTGCAGTGGAGTGTCACAGAAAGAGAGAGGGGGGACCTTATTCAGGG
>CM057846.1:139754645-139820856 GCA_030068395.1 Apalone spinifera
TCCGTTAAAAGTATTTCCGCAAAATCATGCCAGTCTAGACGTAGCCGAAGAGAAAAAGAAATAATGAACAGCTGTCTCCCTGAGCACTATCCAACCTGTGCACTTAGGGAGCAATTCTGTAGGTTACAAAGCACCCTGGCTCCCATCCAGCAAAGCATTTAAAGCATGTCTTTATCTTCAAGCACATGAGTAGTTCCACTGCAGTCAATGGGAGTACTCATCATCTTAACTTCAAGCTTAAGTCTTTGCTGAAATGGGGGGCACAGTACTCAGCAAACCTTGCTGTTTGGACCCTGAAAGAGGTAGGGGTTGTGTGTGAAAAAACTGTAAGGCTTTGTCTACACTACACATTTTGCAGGAAGTGGCAATGCAAATGAAGCACGGATTAGCATTTTCTCGTGCTTCATTTGCATAATCTCTTCCGATTCGTTCTTGCACAAAAACAAACAGTCTGGACGTTTCCTTTTTTGCACAAAAAGGAAACATCCACACTGCTTGTTTTTGCACAAAAATCCCTTGCGCAAAATTGGATCGGAAAAGATTATGCAAATGAAGCATGAGAAAATGCTAATCTGCGCTTCATTTGCATTGCATCTTTCAACAAAACATGTAGTGTAGACATAGCCTAACTGACTATGACAGTGGATATAGGAATGCAGGCAGGGGGATGGGGGTGTAGGAATGGAGGATAGATGTGGAGGAAGGATGAAAGGAGGGGGTGGACAGTGTAGGGAGGGTAGGAAGGGCTAGGGAGGATGGTGGGCATAGGAATGGAGGCAGGGGAATGGGGATGTAGGAATGGAGGTTGGAGGTGGGGGATGGGCTGTTGGCCATGGAGCTCCAGGATAATGACTAGTGGCCCAGATTACCCCACGGCTCTCTTGCCGTGTGACCCAAATCTGGTTCTCAGTAGGATGCAGACGGGTGAAGCTGGGGAGTCCCCCATTGTTCTATGTGCCCTGTCTGCACAGAGCATGTCCTAGACCCGCGGCGGGAGCTCGCTTGCCAGCTGGAAAGGCACATTTGGAGCGCTGCTGCCCTGCAAAGATGGACAGTAACCAGGCACAGGGAAGGGTTGGAATTTAACTTCATTTACAAGTTTAGTACCCATCACAAAGGTATGAATAAAGACATTTCCTGGCTAGCACACTACCTTCCACATCCCAATGATTTAACCAACCAAACAATGGGTACTCAAGAACAATTTTCACGTTCTCTATCAGCTTCTTGTAACTTGAACACTCTAATTCACTATTTTTTCCCCTTTCTTCCCCCCACCATTCCCTATTTATTTTTGGATCTGGACTTTTAAAACTCTATTCGTTTGAAGAAGTGGGTTGTACCCATGAAATCTCATGATACCATCTACATATTTTGTTAGTCTTTAAGATGATGCTAGACTATTCATTGTTTTTTAAGTTTTTCCAGGCTCAGAGATCGGGGAATTCTTTCCCTACCTGGCCGCTTGGACGTAACCCAGCCCCCGCCTCTTGCTAGCGAGCTGGGTGCCCAGGAGCACCTGGAACGAGGGGAATCATTTGGAGTAGTGTCCTGTTTTACAGACTGTGTTTGGTTTTCGTTTACACATGAGGCCCAGAAGCCCGCAGAGCACAGGCCTTCCTGACAGGTCACTTCTCTGTAGTCCCTTGCTAGTTGCCAGGAGAGGCTCTGAACTCTGTACACAAACTAACTACTTTATTGGCAGGTGGGGCAGGAGTGGGAAAGGTATGGAGAGTGGTGGCTGGCGATTGAAGGGTGCAGGTGGGATGGGCCGAGAGTGTTCAGATAGAGGGGCCTATCCAGGGATGCAGTGGGGTGGGAGCAGAAAAGGGTGCGAGTGACTTAGGGCCATGGAAGGTGCAACTGGGCTCAGTGCAAGATTAACAGGCTCCCTGGCCACGAAAGCAGCCAGCAAGTCACGGGATGGCGAGGGTAGCAAGCAGGGGGTGCACCCCCTAGTATATTTTTAAAAAGTATGGAATTCTGTATAAATCAGGATGCCTGTGGAAAGGCTACTTAGAAAGGGCAGAGGTGGTGCAAAACACTCACTACCCTACTGGGTGGCTAGTGAAGCCTCAACTTCTGGCACTGGTTGGAAAGGTGAGTTGTCCAGAGCAGCTGGTGAAGTATTGAGTCTGCCAGGGAAGGCAGAAATTTAAGGGAGAAGATGCATAGAATATTGTTAACATTTTTGCTAAACATTGTGTTTTGGTCTCTCTCTAGAGTCACAATTAATAGAGGCCCAATTATTCACCTGCTGGATGTGAGCAATATACAATGGAATTCAAGTAATGTGTTACTGGAACTATCGTATTCCACCAGAGGAAGATCAGACTCTGGCATTAAGTTAAAACATATTTTTTTTATTTAACTGTTTGCAGCTCTGTTTCTATATTATCTTGCTTTTAACCTGTCCTTTTATACTAAATATTGAAGAGGAGGAGCTGCAAATGAATCAGTCAGGTGTTGATTAGGATTTTAGACAAGGTCTTCATGCATGCAGATTACTCTTACTGTAAATGGTACAGGTTTATTTAAAACAGTTAAAATAAATTTTAAAAAATCAAATAAAAACAACAGCAAAAGTTTCTTTTTAGACTTCAGAGAGGAACAATGTTTTGATAAAAGAATAACACAGATCATCTTGGATCTGGGTAAGGACATCTGAAAATTCACACATGTAATGGTAAAAATTACATCATCTCTAATATTTTTACCACCTGGCTTACTTCAAATAACAGTAACACAGAGATGCTATTTTGAGGACAACCAGCCATTGCATTTGTTTTCCATCTGATATATAATCTAGGACAACTGCAATAGTAAACCAGGCATGAACTTTATTAAACCTTGTACAGTTTCCAATAGTTCTAGGAACTGTGAATTTACCTCTTGTTGATACCATGATGTGCAAGTGTTCAACATTTATTTTAATATATATGTATGATGAACTGGATTTAGGATTTTAATGAGTTTAATGAGTTAAATATATATGAAATTAACTTTGAGGGAGTACACAAAGAAAGATATGTGAGTGATTCTGAAAATCTTAGCATGAATTTAGATTAAAAATTTATCAAAAGCTAAGCTTTAAAATCCATATTTTGACACTTAATAAACAGCCCAAAGTTCAGAGAGACAGAGCAGCTGCAATTCCCTTGGGACACCAACTGGAGTTCTGAGTGCTTTGCACATCTGAAAATCCTAAGTATGGATTTAGGAGCCAAACTTTAGTGACTGAAATTTTTAAATAAACAGATTTTTGAGTAATAAAGATGCAGGATTGAATGAAAGAATCTGCAGGCATGTATAACCAATTTCAAACCTTATGATAATAAGGCATATTTTCCTTACATAAGGATAAACTACAGTATATATAATACTAGAAGACTTAACGGATATTGCCTGGGTCCTTCAGGGCAGGGGTCTGGTGGACTGGGAGGTACAGGACTTAGGGCAGGGCCTTGGGGATGTGGATAGGGTGCCCGATGGTTTCAACAAAAGTACCGGACACACTTGACATTACATCACAATCTACATTACATCTTATTTAGAAAATACCAGACATTTATATTTTCTCAGTTGTATTTTCTCAATTTGTTTTCCGAACAGAAAGCTCAAATACTGGACTGTCCAGTTCAAAAGCAGACATCTGGCAAGTCTAGATGTGAAAGAGCAGGAGGCTGGGAGTGTGTGTGTGCGGGGGCGAGAGAGTGAGGGTTGGAGGCTGAGGAGGACCTCAAGGTGTGGGGTCCCATCTAGCAGGGCTTTCTCTCCCACTACGGCCAGCAAGATCTTCGTCTGATGGCAGGCAAGATGGTGGAAGCCCGCCCTGCTGGCCACTCTCTTAGTGGTATGGCTGCCCCCAATGGCCTCTCTGCAGTATAGCTCTCCCCCACGGGCTCACTGTCCCCAGTGGCCATTCTCAGTATCATGACCCTCCTCTCTGTGCCACACTTTCCATTTTCAAACCCTGACCTTGCTTAAATTAGGATAAGACGAAGCTGCATGCCAAATTTGGTGGTCCTAGCTCTTACTGTTTAGGAAGAATTCTTGAACAAATGGAGTTGCAAACAGACACACACACAGACGGACAAATCTTTACATATACATACATATATCTATATCTATATCTATATAGATATCTATATAGATATAGATACACACACACACACACACAGAGAAAGAGAGAAAATTCTACAAGCAATTTAAAACTGAGCATATTGAACTATCCTTTCTTACCTCTATTCCCTCCTTGCTTAAGGCATATTCATCAAAGTTCAAAATAGCAGTCTTAATGGTTCTTGGAGGGGGTAACACTGTCAATCCAATATTAATAGCATTGCTTCGTTTTGAGTCCAACACAATGATCTCTTGTCTCTTTCCATCTGCAGCAGTTTTCTTGGTAAACAGGTAAAGAGAAGAAAATTAACTTGATACTATTATTTACATTGGTCTTCAGTGACTTGGACTTACACAAAATCTTGTGTATCTATAAGCAAAACATGGGGTAAATTCTACTGTCCTTTATACCAATGCATTCCCACTGAAGTCATAGGTGGCTGTCAAGAGTTTAAATTAGAAGGCAGAAATTAGTCTTATAACTGTGTAAGATAAATATATTATGTACTTTTTGCCATGAGTCTTGGGAGTACAGAAATTGAGGCAGGATTCAAAAATTTTAACTTAAGTTTGACGTTGTCAGTATGAAGTGATAGATCTCTCCATTGGATAGAAATTAAATGGTGCCAGAAAGTGGTAGAATTTGCAGGGATGCTCAATGGAAGTGTGTACTAACGATTAGAGCAGGAAACTGGGAATCAGGGCTTTTGAGCTGTGTCCTGACTGGCTATGTGATCTTGAATATGTCACTTCACTTTTATCTCAGTTGACCTAATTATAAAATGGAGACAGTCATACTTACGTAGTTCATAGATTGTGTGTGGCTTGTTTGCAGGTGGGTCTATAATGTTAGAAAAACAAAGGTTCCATGGTTGCTCTCAGAAGGAGCGCCAACACCTTCTTTCTGGAGGTGCAGCATGTGTCCTGCCTGCTCTGTTTTCTGAAGGAATAACACCATCCCATTGATTGTGGTCAGAGTACTGTGGCTGATCCCTGCAGTGCAGACCTACCGTTGCCCTCCCATTTCCTTTGCACTTCCCTGTAGGGCCAGCCATAATCTAGTCCTTAACATGTGCCAAGGGCTTTGAGATCTTCAGGCAAGATGTGTTAGACAATAATGACAATACCGATAATAATGAAAATGCAAAATATATATTTTACAGATCTTAGTCATGTATTTATTTTTTGTAAAAATGTAAAAAAAATTCTTCCCACCCAACATGGACAAAAAATGCCTAGTCAACTAAGCACACTAATTTGCAAAACATGTATGGGGGTATTATAAAATGTTCAATATAGACTTAATTTAGGCAACATGTATTTTATTTTTTCATCACACTGCATTGGAAGGCAGTGGACTTTGTAAGCATAATTCTTTCTATGTTAGCATACAGTAGGGGGTGGAAAAATGCTGTTCAGATCCATACTGGGATCACATTTAGGGATTTAACTTAGTCTAAAGCTCCTATTCAGCAAAAGCACTAAGCATGTACTTAACTTTAAGCTTTGGCTCCACCTACCAGAGTGTCAGATCACACAGCTATGCTTCTGAGGAACAGGAAATAATCCATGCATGTTATAAAACTGAGGCATATTACTTCCCTTTTGGATCTCAGGGGAAAGTGGGAAGCAAATTGTGACTGCCTGAGTCTCAACCTTTTCTTGTCCAACTCCCAGGTTAATGCAGCTAAGTTCTGCCATGATTTGGAGTTTGCGCCATAGCCATAACTGGACCATAATTATACTAAAGCCTAGCTTACACACTTTCTCATTCTGGTGTAACTATCACTATTAACAGTATGATTCTTTTAGTGCGTATGCAGTATGGATGAAAAAAAAGTTTTAAAAAAGTAACCATGTAAATGTTAAAAGTTACATGCGCTGTGGGCTCTGCAGTATAATGCTTATACTACAGAAGAGTTTAACCACCACAAGAACAGATAAACTGATGCTTATCAGTTAACTGGTTAAACTCTTACGTCCCTAGAACGCCACCATGGCTACGTCTAGATGTGCAAATCAAGCACATCGAAATTGCTAATGAAGCAGGGATTTAAATATCCCGTGCTTCATTAGCATAAACATGGCCACAGCTTTTTTTGAAAACAGATTTAAAAAAAAAAAAACCCCGGCAGTCTAAACGCAGATCTGTCGAAAATAAATCCTTTTTCGACAGATCCTGTATTCCTCAAAAAATGAGGTTTACAGGATCTGGCAAAAAAGGGTTTATTTTTGACAGATCCGCATCTAGACGGCCTTTTTAAAAAAAAAAAACCTCAGTTTAAAAAAAAAAGCGGCAACCATGTTTATGCTAATGAAGCACGGGATATTTAAATCCCTGCTTCATTAGCAATTTTGATGTGCCTAATCTACATCTCTCTGTTGACAGAGAGGTGTAGTCTAGACATACCCCATACAGCGTAAAGGGGCTTTTTTACTACTATAACTTATTTGCCTTCTTGTAAGTCAATAGCTATAATGGTCAATAGCTATAAACACTTTTACACCAGTATATCAGGGTCCACAGTCAGGATGGCATGGTGATACAGTTAAAGTGAAACAACTTTACTGTGTGCAGACAAGGCCTAAGAGGGATGTGTGCAGGGAGCTGGTTTTTAAACTGGCTTCCCTCATGGATTGGTTCCTGCCTGGCACCTTGCCTTGCTGCCTATGATACAGAGGGAGCAGTGCGGGGTGGCAGTGGACTCCATGGGAATGGGGCCAGACTGCACTAGCTGCCAGCCCCATCTCAGGGGACTAACCGCTAATAATTCAGGCAGTTAGTTGACTATTCTATTACCTGATAGCTAATATCCCTACTGCAGACAAGAGCAGGGTTGCATAACATAATTTAGCAAAGCAGAGGTGCATTTGTTTTCATCTCTTTGGGCAGAAAAATAAATATTTTGAACCATCTTGCCCACATACCTGCCTTGTGTAGCAGCATAAAGGGCAGAAATTTTTCAGACTTGTTCAGTGAGGAAAGATGATCTCTCTTTTTATGCTTGCTAACATGCTGTCACAAACCTCTAGTCCAGCACACACATAAACTGTCTGCAATGGAGAATGCTGTGAGTCGTGTAATCATGCAGTAGTTTCTCTGTTATGTTACCAATTTTCTGCCAGAAATCACAAATGTCTCCACATGTTACATTCTGCTATCTAAGGTATATTTTATTTTATTTTATTTTATTTTGTTGTAGTCTATTGTGTTTAATGAAAAACTTATTGTGAGCTAGCATCAGGAAGTGGCTGTTTATAGCTGTGTTTTGTGAAAATCATTGTTAAGGATTAGAAACAGGAGTAAAATTGGTTGCAGCTGTATCAAGGAGCATATCTTGTAAGATGGAGCCAAGAAATGCATACCTCATCCTCTCTTCTGATCTTAATTTTAGTCTCTCTCTTTCTCTCTCTCTCTCTATTTTCTGAATAATTTGTTTGATGAATAACTGACTACATCTACTGCATTGATATCGACTGGCTGAACTTTTATTTGTTGCTCTGTATTCTGATTTTGGGGGTACCAACTGGACTGGCAGCAGCTCTTATACGACTGCACAGTAGACCTGATTCAGAATGTAGTCATTGGACACTAGAAGTCAGGACAATAGGATGTGTTCTCACTGGAAATTGACAAACTGGTCTGGAAAAAGTCAGAGCTGGACTAATTTCAGCACAATCTTCAAAGCAAAGACAACGAAGAAAGGTGAGCCTATGTGTACATGTAGTTTATTTTACAAGTTCAGTTATGTCTCTTCAATTATTCCTATTTGAGATAAGACCTGCACTGCCTGTCCTCAATAGGTTTGATGATAATCCCTCTAACCCATAGGGAGTCTCAAAAGTCTGAAAATCTTTGCTGCGGTATTTTTTGTTCTTCATTAAATTTTATATGATCCAGGCTTCCTGGAGTCAATAATCTCTGATACTTCTGACCCACAGAAGTCCCAAGGTATTTGCGATTTGAAGACAACTGCTAGTATGAAAAAAGACGAGACACCTCAGTCCTCCCAACTTAGATTTGTCAGAAGGTGAAGATGGAAAACAGGACAAATCTTGGATTGGATGAGCTGAAGACTGGAGTCTAAGAGTGTGTCTACACTGCACCATAGGTCAAAATGAGATACGCAAATTGTGTATCTTATTTCAATGTTATTTAGAAATAGCTTATTTTGAAATTTGGCGCAGTCTACACAGCACTTATTTGGAAATAAATCACTATTCTGAAACGTCCCTCATTCCTTGTGGAATGAGGTTCCCAGGGACGTCGGAATAATGAGCCCGTTATATTTCGAAATAAAAGGCACGCTCAAAGATGCGGAATAGCTGTTTCAGGATACTGCGGTATCTCGAAATAGTGCTGCAGTGTAGACCAGCAATAAGGGACAGGCTACCATCGGGTGGCGTGGAGAGATAAGACCTGAACCAACGTCCAATGAAATTCATAGGACTCTTGCCACTGACTTCAGTGGGAGCTGGATCAGGATCACAGAGAGCACTAGTTACAAAGTGCAGCCCAAGACATCAGGCAGAGCCCAAGAGACTGGTTGTACTCAAAGGAAGAGAAGAAAGTCAGGGAAGTAACATGGAGCATCCCTGGGATTCACATCAAAGATGTTAAGATGGTCTTGATGAAATTGCAAAAGGAATAAGACCTGGCTGAGTGGAAGGAAAGATGTTGGGTTACAGTGAAAGGAAGAACCAGGCTTCCAAAGTTTGGCTATACATCAAAACTTTAGTAGGCTTACCCAAAGTTTGTCCATTAAAACAGTAAGTCTAAAAATATCACTTCAAACTCCTGTGCAAGGATAAGGAAGCACCAGTATTGTATTACTGAAGGGACATCCTGGAAATTAAATTTGTAATCTCTCATCCAAAGAAGTCCTGGCTCCTCATATGCTGCTGGTAAATTTGGCACAGTATCTGCTCCTTGACTGGGAAGATGAATCAGCAGGTTTCTTAGAAGTCAGCACAGTTGTGAATTATGAAGAATGATTTAGATGACCACTTATCTCTCGGACACTAAGTCTCTGAGACTAACCTCCAAGAGAAAGTTGTCATCTAGATCACTCTTCACAAAGCTACACTGCTTTCAAAGAAACCTACTGATTCATCTTGCCAGCCAAAGAATAGATGCTGCGCCAAAGCACCTATCAACACATGGAAGAAAGGAAAGGAAGCCTGTGTAGGGTGATGGTGAGCGAGGAGAGCTTGGAAATCTATCTGGTTAATGATTGGAAAATCAACAAATCAATCCAATGATTAAAACAATCTCAACTTTAACATAATTTACAGTAAATGGGTAAAAGTAAGGCATTATATTGGCATTATAAAGTATAGAACAAACTCTGCAGAGATGGAAATATATTCTAACTCAATATTCCTAAAGAATGATTTGTTTTATGGCTCCTAGACAACATTCACATTCCTTCTGCTCCACTCTACATTCAGAATGAGTTGTCTATGACAGATTTATATTTACAAGGCAGGAGGAATAATATGCCATAATTTTACCAACAGTCCTTCCTCCACTATGAAAAAGTAGACAGTGTGAAATTAAGCTCTACATACCCTGAGTTAAGTATTGATTTGGATTTATTTTTAAAATCTGTATGAAATCCATTTCTGATCTACACACAACGAAAATCATTGAGCTATTCTTGTGTCATAGAGAATTCAATTTAAAAGTATAACATCTGTAGTATCGATGTAAGTCATGTATATGTACACCTAGGGTGCATCTAGACTGGCAAGATTTTGCGCAAAAGCAATTGCTTTTGCGCAAAATCTTGCCAGCTGTCTAAACTGGCCGCGAGAATTTGCGCAAGAACACTGATGATCTAATGTAAGATTGTCAGTGTTCTTGCGCAAGAACTCTGATGCTCCCGCTCGGGAAAAAGCCCTCTTGCCCAAGTATTCTTGCCGCAAGAGGGCCAGTGTAGACAGGGACAGGAATTTTTTGCGTAAGAAAGCCCCGATGGCGAAAATGGGCGCCGGAGCTTTCTTGCGCAAAACCGCGTCTATACTGGGCACAGATGCTTTTGCGCAAAAGCAAATCTTTTGCGCAAAGGCACTTGCCAATCTAGACGCTCTTTTGCAGAAATACTTTTAATGGAAAAATTTTTCTGTTAAAAGCAGTTCTGCAAAATCATGCCAGTCTAGACGCAGCCCTACTGTTTACTGTGCAAACATTTTATAAACTGTGGCTATATCATCCACCTTACCAACACATAACCTTTATGACACATCTGTAATTCTGGTAACTATGGCTGAAATGATTACACTCTCTGATAAAGCCCAGGGTTCAAAGTCAGCTGAATAAATTAATCCGCAGGACTTCTGATTCCACTTTTTATTCTGTTCTTTTGGGGGGACTCAGTCTTTTTGGAAGATGCCAGTTGACATTCTTGTTCACAGCAGTTCTAAAAGCACTTATACCCAAAAGCAAAGGCAGGGTATGGCAAGCTTTCCTGAACTGATACAACATCTTTCAACCCAGATCTGGAAGAACAGCATCTAGGAGTGAGAAACAGTGTTAAGATCTCAGATCCACTGAATCCTTGGCCTATCAGCTAAGTCAGCCAACTGTGATGTATCTGGCTGACCAAGGGCATCAATATAGACTGTCAAACTGACATTTAGAACCATTTTAACTTGATTTGACCTAAAAATGAAGTACAAGAGATCTAATTTTCAACACTGTAAGGCATCTAGTCGCCTGGAATGTTTGTTTCTGAACATATGGCTACTTAATCACTTGTACCAATAACAAAAAAGTAAAATGATCATGGTACTATGTGGTTTTTCAGAGTTGTTATAAAACTTGTACTAATGTGAGAACTTAGGCATATGTACAACAGATACATTGGCAATGAATGATTTTCTTATATGTAGCCTTATGGTATATCTTTTATTAGTACTGTAACTGGAAAATAATATTGTTTCTCTGATACCAATTATTGTACTTACATTAACAAATCAAAAGCAATGTAGTTATAAACAGCAAGAGTTCTATCTAATAACTTTTAAAAGGCTACCTTTAAATTTCCATTAAATTTAACTATTCAATTCAATTTAACATGGAACTAGGGATGTCAGCAATCAGTCGACTACCCAATAAGCCTAGGCTTATGGGATGGTCGAGTCACTACTTGACTAGTCGCTTCTCCCCCCTTGTTGCCTCTGTTCCAGAGGCAGTAGGGGACGGGGGAGCAGGACCCAGTTCCCCAGCACTGTTTCAGCAGTGGGGCAGGGAAGGAAGAGGCACAGCGGGGCAAATGGTGGGAGCAGGGACTGGTAGCCTTTAAATGTAGTAAGAGCCCCGCTGGCCCTGGGTTCCCCACTGCGTCCACGGGGCTCTTACTACATTTAAATGGCAGTGGTGCAGCAGGGAACCCAGGGTGAGTGGGGCTCTTACAACATATAAAAGGCAGAGCCACAGCAGTTGGGATCCAGCGCAAGCTGGGGTTGCTTCTGTCCGCACTCACGCCATTTCCCCCATTGTGCCTCTGTCTTCCTGGGGAGACAATGCTGGGGGGGACCCGTCTTTTAAGCTGGCTCCCCCCAGCACTGGCTCCTGCTCTCTCCCCTTGCTGCCTCTCTATCAGAGGCACCAAGGGAGTGGAAGCAACTAGACTAGTAGTGACTCGATTACTTGATAAACTTATTAGGTAGTTGACTAGTCGCTGACATCCCTAGTTCCATGTTTATTGTATCTTGATGATTTCCATTTCAAGTGTGTTAGGATTACTTGTCAAAATAATTTTTTGTCATATTGCCAACCCCTTCTAACAGAACCTGGAATCTGAAAGTCAAACTGATTTCTCTTCTTTTCACGCATAAATATCATGCTTGAGTGATCTTTTTTGACAACTTTGCACAGAAATTGTTTTCACCCTTAACTTAGATAGCATGACTATCCAAATTTCATAATGAAAACATGAAAATTGCATGAGAGAAAAATCTTGATTTGCCAAGAATTCTGTTTCTTAGGAATATTACCATAAAATTAATCCTCTAAATCTGGTAACATAACTATGTAATGCTCAAAGCATCAAGAAATTATGACATCTCTTGTAGTCACGGACGGTTCTTACTACACTTAAAAGGCAGATGCGCAGTGGGGATAGTGAGCACACCCCCCTTATCGACTAATCGAGTAGTCGATGGAATTCCATCGACTACTCGATCAGCTGATTAATTGAAATTTAACATCTCTACATGGAACCACAAGATTATTTGCACTTTCCCATGCAGAATCATATTTCAATGTTACGACCCTTTCAGGAATAATTCCTAGATTATGAAAATATTACAAAGATATAACAATGATTTCACGTGGTGTCCAATTTACCTAGCCGTTTTTTACTTGTCTCTATACCTGCCTCATAACAAAGCTTTAAATTTCACTATCAAAGGAAAGGCAATTACATACACAAATTTGTATTACCTTTCCTTAATACATGATTGACCTTAGTATCTATGGGGAAAATATTTAAAATATGAGTACTTAAAATGTTAAGGTGTCTATAAGGTATGAATTTTAAGTGCATTAGTTAAATCACATTTAAACATTTGTGAACACTCTCATTCAGAATTCAAGCAGCCTTGATTTAGGATAATTTAATTCACTTTGTAAGTAAATTAAGCCAAATCAAATGAAGGCCGCTTTAATTCTGAATAACAGCACTCACACAGGGACTCCACATAGTCTAACAACTAATCCACTTCAAATTCATACCTTTAATTTGGATTAATATTCCTTGATATCCCCCATGTAAACAAACCTACATATGAAGACTCTGGCTATGAAGCTTAAAATGTTAATACTCCTCAGATGAAATGAAATCCTAACAATGGCACAGAAACATATACACGAGTCCTATGGCATAGGGCAATGTAGGTATATTGTTTTGGGCTCAGCTCTTAATATCAGCTAGCTCATGGCGTGTCTATCTCTCTTTCTAGCATACTTAATTTGTGCACTAAATGTATAAAACATATATGATTTTTTTATATGTGGCCTTGCAGTGTTTCTTTTATTAGTACTATAACTGGAAAAGAATATTGCTTCTCGGATATCAATTACTGCACTTACATTAGCAAATCAAAAATAACGTAGTCATAAACAGCAAGGATCCTAGCTAATAATTTTTAAAGGCTACCTTAGCTAATTTTCGTTTTTTAAACTTTTTAAGCATAAAATATTACCTACATTAATCTAAAACAACCTCAAAATGAGTAAAGACTAAACAAAACATTAGAACTACCTTTGTGACGGGCAGTTCCTTGGATTTAGACTCAAAGAGGTGTTCCAGTTTGGAAGTGTCCAGCTTAATGGGTTCCAGTTTCGACCACAGGAATTCTTTACAGCGTTTGTTATTTTTACACTGCCACTCAAATGGCCGTACCTCGTTCCAAAACAGACGGATGGTTTTCTTCTTCTTCATGAATGCTGGCTGACCCCTAGGAACCTGGGGTGACCCTAAACCCTGAGGAGTGCTGAACAGTGGAGGAGGAGCCAATAAATTACCAGAGGGTAGAGGTGGACAACCAAACAGTGGTGGAGGTGGTGGAGGAGGCAAACCCAAAAAGGAAGGTGGAGGTGGGGGAGGGGGAATCAGGGAGTCCCCAGGACCCATATCGAAGTCCAACACATCTACATCATCCTCATCCCCCAAGTCTGTAAAATCCATGTCTTTGATTTTAAGTTCTCTAGGATTAGCCATGAGCTGATCCCAAATGTAGTCAGATTCCTTCTTCGGCTGTGCTGGTGTTTTCTCAGGGACCATTTCATCGAGCTCACCCTCAGGCAACACTGTCCCCTTGGCTAGCTCACCATTGTTGAATTTTTCTGCAAAGGCTTTCACACTGCCTTGGTTGTCCAGATTTCCAATCTCCAGCTTTTTGACACTTTCATCTTTGGCCTGCTTGCTGGCCTGAAGGATAGAGATCCTACTGGCTAGGCTGGTGATTGACTCATCACTTTCCTCCGTCGCCTTCTTCTCCTCCTTCTCCTCCAACTCTTTCTCCTCTTCATCCTTGGGCTTCTTGTTATGGGCATACAACATATCCAGCATGAACCGTTTGTTGTTGAGAATGCTGCTGCACTGCTCATTCACACTAGCATCTTGAATGGTCTGTGACCACGGACCTGTAATCACACACAAACAGCGACAATGAACAGAAACAGCATCAGGGTGTCAGGAATCCTAAAAATGGCACTGGAAATGTCTTTGGTGATGCATGGATAATTATAGTAGGAAACTGGATAAAGGGACTGTCTACACGAAGACCAAATGTTCCACAAGCTGGGTTGTGAATCTATCTCATACTGACTGTCCTTAGGGACACTGCCAATTTGTACTGTTTATTGGTGCACTTTAATGTACACCACTTTCCAATGACAGCTGATTTGTGCAGGGTAGAGTTACACTCCAAGTTGCTATGAACTAAATATTCATGTAGATAAGGCCAAAGTTTCAGGGAATATTTAGAAATGACAGGCACAGATCTACAGCCCATTTCTACAAGTTGGCATTTGTCTGAAAAGTGCATAGCAGCCATTCAGGCAGTAGGAGCTGAAGGTGCTCAGAACCTCTCAAGAGGGACTCAGTCACAATAAGGACAACTGCTTCTTTGAGATGCTCTTTTAATTTTATAGAGCAAAAATAATGGGTTACCGGTTGATAATTGCTGAGGAGTTCAGGGTCACATTATTTTACTGGACACCAGCTGGTCAGATTCTTTGACAGTCCATCAGTACAAAGGCCACAAAGGACTGGATGGCTCTTGCCCTAGTTTCCAGTGTCTCCGAACTTTCTGCTCTGGGCTAGGACCAGAAGTGGGAGCGTTAAAACCCTGTCAAAAGGGCTGCTCTTGTGGTATTTCTGACATGGCTGGAAACAGCTGTTACTCGAGAAAAGGGTGTTGTTTTTCCAGCCTGATTTTGAGGCCAACAGAGTTTGGCTATCTACCCACCCTTCTCTCTTCCACTGTAACCACTACTGGCCAGGGTAAAGGCAGCTTTAAACTCTGGCTGTTCTTAGGACAACTCCTGGGTATGTTGGCCGTATTCACCAAAGTGACCTCTGGGGTCTCTGGCAGAGTGAATTGGGCACACAGAGTAAAAATTTCAAAAGCACCTAAATACTTAGAAGCCACAGTTACATTTTCAGAAATGACTAACGCACTTAGGCCCCTGAGTCACTTGAGTATTTTTGAAAATATTATCTGCCGACCAAAATTAATGACCTACATTTAAACTACAATCACATTGAATTCTGCCCTCCTCTCATCCAGATATAACAATATATAGTGTACGCGTATGAGTTGCAAAATTAAGCAGTGCATGAGACATCCTCAGAAATAATTAAAACCAAAGAATAATAAAACCATTAAAATAAATTTTCAAAGTGTATTGTAGGATGCATTTTTTCCTAACTCTTAACATCTTCACCAACCAGCCTGAGACTCAGAGTAGAAAATATGACCAAAATATGTAAGGTCCCCTTTTTTTTTCAGAAGGCATTCAATAAGGCCAGACTTATTTCACCTCCATCTTATTTTGTAATTAAGAATGAATTATGAAAATAGTTCTTCAATACTTAAGATTATTTTGGGTTTGGTTCTTTCCTTTTCTTCCTTACATATTTAATCAATTTTTTTCTAATTTAACTTTTTAAATCAAATTTTAGTTTATTTTTTACTACTGTCTTCCTCCTCTTCCTTTGCTGGTGTACATTTTTCTTTTAGTTCTGTGGTTGTATTTTCTCTTGAGTTTCTTATTTATTTTTGTTTCTTCTTTTACTATTCTATCTTTATATTTGTCCAGAGTTTTATGCTAGCACTTCAAATTTAATGTCTTTATCAGCTGACTTATTTTCTTTCTATCACATGAAGCCCCTTTCACCTGCTCTGGTAAGTCTCTTCCTTCGCAAGTTCAATAGACACATCAACACTATGGGCCTAAAAACCCAAACCCCAAGATGCTCTAGCTGAATCATTTGTTAAAATTACATTAAGCTAAAATGGGTTTAAAAATTCACTGTGCCCGGGGAGTGGATTTCCAGCCTGGAAATTCCAACCTGGGTTTCTAATGTTATATAGTTTATGGCCCCATCCATACCTGCATTTGAAGCATTAAGAAAGATGCAGCTTATAGACAAATGATTTTTGTCCAGGATGTATGCAGCCCCTGTCTTTATTCACCTTGTACTTTCCTGCACATTTAATCTCTTCCTTGCCTCATTTTCCCCTATGAAACAGATATGGCAATTTCTTCCAAAGTCTTTGGGAGACCTCAATGTAGTACATTTATATATCGTTGTGTGCCAATGTAATTCCCTAGGGGAGTGATATCACAGCTCTTCCAGGGTCTAAGAACAGTGGGAAGCAATTAAGCAAATTCATTCAGTTTGTAATTCCTCCAGAGAGCTGCCACCAGTTGGAGAGGATCACCAGAAAAGGTAAGGATTTTGTGGTTAAAAGGCTTGATATTAAACTGACTCAGGACTTTCTTCCTGATCTAGCAGAGACAGGGCTTCTGTCCAGGTTGGGCACCAATCGTTCCCATGGAGGGCTGGAGGGACTTTGGCCAACTGAGGCACCATAAAATGGATAGGTGAGCTCTGCTAAGGGGTTAGCATACACACAGGAACTTTTATTGTTTTTATATGTTTTCTCTGTAATGCTTTTATTTTAAGATTAAATATGCTTGCTCATAAAGGGCTTTTGTAGAAACTTAGAGCTGCTAGCAATTATCCTGTTCAGAAGCCTGCAGAAGAAAAGCACAGTGTGGATGCTGGGTTTGTTTTGGTAGTTTGCTGGAGATTACCATGGTGTAGACAGGGAACTATGCAGCCTGGTCAGGAGAGAAAGAGATGCAGGTTTCCACCCAAACCAGGGGATGGCTGAGGAGCTGAAAGTCTAGAGTGGGTACCCCCAAGGGACCACAGAGGAGGAATACAAGGGCATGTGCCCTGAACTATGACACCCTTCACGCATTCTTCTCCAAGATTCTCCATTAGATTTTTTGAGGTTGCCTCCCTAGAAAATCTGATCTCCTCCAGACTCTTTTCTTTCACTATGGATTCCACAATCACCAGTTCCCAATCACATTCAATTGCCTGAAGATTGTCCAAGATTGTCTATTGTCTAAGATTTTTAAGACTTCCCATTATAAATGCCACAAGACCTGGCCTCCCTCCAGACTTTCACCTTTGGTGTCTCCCTAGATCTGATTCCTTTCAATACTGCTCATTCAAAAATTCTCCAAGAGTTTTCATCCCTATTTTAGTTTCTCAAGGGCTACCTCTGACTTCAGTACCCAAACAAGATCATTTCTGTAAAGCCTCCTGTGTTGCTACTCCTGTACAGAGTCCCCTTCCACTCACACTCTCCCTGTACACTACTTCTGCTGGCTACTGCTTTGCAGTACTACCTAGCAGGGCAGAGACTGGAAGAAGCATAGCTCAGTGTATTTGATGATATGGAAGGAGGAGCCAAAAACCAAGCACTTCATTTCTTTGCCCCTACTGTGTCTGGGCAGGCACAGCAATGTAATCTAAGAATGACAACTTCTTTCCTGGAATCTGACACCTTTCTGAGAAAGCACAAAATCCAAGAAATGCAAAAATAATCCATGCAGACCAAGGACTCTGCATGATTTTGAATTCTGCATTTGCTCCCTCACCAACTAAATCACAAACTTTAGTAATTCACCACACATTAGATCTCTCAAACCAATGAGCCTTTCCTATACCGTTAAAGCGTTATCAACTTTAAAGGTTGGCATTTCATTAAGCTATAGTACAATACCAAAAAAGAAAAAAAAAAGCAATGCAGAAGAACATGAGAGAGGGATTCAGTGTGACAAGGAGTTAAAGTTCATCATGTTGGAAACAGGCAGGACTAAAATGTGCTGAGTGTGAAAAAATTGTGTAATCCATTCGCTCCTCTTTTACATTTAGATTATGCCACAGTGCGCCACAGTCCATTTCATAATCAATACCGTTTTTATTGAGCACTATCTGAGTAATCTGCAACACTCACAATTTGAACATCTTGCCTGCAAGGAGAGGTGGAAGCAGAGGACAGTCCACATCCCCTATCTAATCAAAGCCTTTCATCATCTACTCTAAAATGGAGGCTCTATCAACCCTAAACTGATGGAGAAGGGGGATGGGGAAAGAGAATGAGTGTGAGCTTTTATGATTTATTTCCTATGCTTGTCCCCTCACAACCCTCTAAGCAGTAGCACTCCATTCCTAGAAGCTACTCTTCATTAATTTGCAATATAACATGACCTCTTCTAACCTGAAGGTAAGAGATCCAAATTTATAATAAAACTGTCCTGGAAACTGACTTTGCTCTTCTCATGTGGAACTGCTATCTCAAAGGGATACATTTGTTGGGACTAGTTCATTAACTCTTTCGGGTTTACATTTTTACATGAACATTTATCTAGTCATCTTCTTCAAGGGCATATTGGCATTCAAAGAGCCACCATATGGCCTCAACCATTGACATCAAGGGGAGTTCTGTGCACTGAAGAAAAGTAGATGACCTGTAAATAATGAAGCAACAGTGGACGTATAGCATTTTAGTAGCATGTTCCTGTTAAAAAGGCTGGGGTGTGCCACCCGCAGCAATATTTAAATCAATACTGGATTTTTGTTTAAAGTTATGCACTAGTTCAAAAAAACGGTTTGGGGTCAGTTCTATGGCCTGACACAAAGACAGACTAGATAACTACAGTGGTCTCTTTTGGCCTTGGAATCTATGGGGGAAAATGTGAACATCTCAAGGTTGGCAATTTAACCACTAAGACATGATCTCTATGATTTCATGGACTTCTGGCCGTATTGAATTAGACCACCCATCCCAAAAGGGAATTCTAGGTGGCACAACCCCTCTCCTCCCCGCAAGCAGAGGCACAGAGTACTTGTGCAGGGGGAGATGACATTTAAATGTTTCTGGTGGTTCATCCAGCCATTTTTCTTGGCTACTGGGGAAGTGTTTTCTTTAGGACATTGTTCTCCTTATGTCTTCCCCCTAGTCACATATTTCTAGCTCTATAGTTAGGAACTGCAAAACAGCATCTCCCTGAATTTCACACCTGACAAGACAGGAAAGATGGAAGAAAGAAATGAAGCACCTGGAGAATCACCTCATCTAGTTGCCTATAGATGAGGCAACTAGATTAACATTAGGGCTACCAGTCATGATAGTGAATAGCATGGAGACAGGCATTCGCAATCTCATGACAAACTACCTGATGGTATCTCATACCATTGTTTGACCGTTGGAACATCCAACTGAATTTACTGAGAACTATGGATGCAGGCCAGTGGCAGGATCAGTCTCTAACTAGTTATTAAATTAATTGTGTCTCAATCAGAGGGAAATCTTATTTTACTGTTTCGTCTGCCGCACGGTACACACAAACTCTACTAAAGCCAACAGTAGGAGCTCCACACAGATAGCAGCTATGGATTTGGGTCATAAAGGAAGAAATACTAATGAAGGGCAAGCTAGAAGGGTTGTTTGATGATTAGCTTTACACCAAAACACCTGATCTAACATGTTCTTTGTAGGAAAGCCTTCATTTATTGAAAAAGCTTCACTTTACCAGTTTCATTGTCACTGGTTAACTTGTCCTCTCTTTCTTCCCTCTCTAAAGTGCTGCTTGCTGAGGATATGCTGGATGCAGAACAGTTGTCTTTTTCATTCACTTCTTCATTCTGCCTTTCTTTTTCACTGAGTATTGCACTTTCTTCTGGCTCTCGCTCAGGACCTTGCTCCACCTCACTCGCTGGTCCCGCCTCCGTAGCCTCTACTTCCTGTGGTGTCGCCGTTTCCTGCTCGGCCTCTGCCTCAGTTTCCTGTTCTGGTTCTGTCTCTGGTTCTGGTTCACTGGCACTCACTGGTGGAGAGAACAATGGAGAAAAAAGATTCACTTAACAACAATTTCTCTTGGTCGTCTTGATTCACCCAGCCAAATGAGTGAGATGTAAAAAATATACAAGTGGGTTTTTTTTTGTCCATGGAGAGTCTGCTTTATGAGAGAGAGACTGCTGATCATTGTGTGCAGACGGAACCAAACATGGGTACAACTTGGCAAGTCTTGCTTGATTTATGTTGCTTACAGTCTGTACCTAATCCATAATTTTTTACATGTAGCTCATCAGAAGATTGGCTATTGTGGTCATGGAATGAGTCAAACCATCAGAAACCTGAGCTATGCAGAACGAGTTAAACAAAAAAAGGAATTAGAGAGTGCTTTGGAGTTGAATCCCCTTGGTTTTCTGAAGGAATTTTTATGGTAACTTCTTTTTCACCTAATGTGGAGTGCTTCAACAAAAAGATACAAACATTAGTTTTATAAGCACAATAAATGGCACAGTCTGGAAATGACAGTGTCATACAAATTTGGTTGACAGAAAGCATATGTTGTTCATGCATATTTACTTCAGAAAAGCCACATCAAAACTGAACAGAGCTTCAAATTGTTTGGCATATGGCATAAATTTAGCTTCCAATTGGATGGCATATGGCATAAATTTAGCTTGTAATTGGTTGGCAGATGGCATACATTGTTGCTAGTGCAATTGGTTTCCTCCTCTTGCTTTATCACTGACACAGTGAAATTCAGTCATTCACCTTATTGTTTTCAGCTAAACCAGCAGATTTTTACATGCAAGATTTTTTTTTGTTATGTTGTGAAGACACTGAAAAGCATCCATACATATTCACATCAAGCAGCCCATGACTCCTGGCAAACTGAAATGGCCATGCAAAAGTGATGAAAATCTACATGCATATTAGGTCGGCACAGTTTTCACATCATCTTAGTATTAAATCTTGTGCAAGATGGTTGAACTGCAATATCTTATTCCTGTTAGATTTTCCCCCTGGTTGCTTACTTTTTGTTTACAATATTTGCAATATACACTTCAGGCCCTCTAAGTGGTTTCTGGACTCGGCTATGTATGACATGACATATCCTGAGAACTAAAGAAATTAGAATTCAATTCACCTTTTGGGTGAAAAAGTCTAGCAAAGAGATGCTAAAGAAAAAAGGAAAAAAGAGAAATGAAGCATCCCCAGAGTAGTGAACACTGGAGATCTGCAGGGTCCCTCGGAAGTTATGAAACACCACTACCATCAAGTTCCAAGACAGACACTCTGAGTGTCGGGCTGCAGGTGTTCAGATTTACATTGTTGCTGCTGCTGATGATGATGAAAGAACAATCAATACTGTATGTTTCCCAAGTAGAAGTAAAGAAGTCACATTTTTTAAAATCTAAAAATTGTTAGCTGTATCCAGGGACCCAACATAGTTCAACTGAAACCAACTGTATAATCTTGGTAGTGTACACAGCACTACCGTTTGCCCCTATTCTAAATATATGTCTAACTTTAGCAACACCAGTCTCACTGTAATACCCAGATCTACTGGAGTCTCTTCTCTTCACCCCCTTTATCTTTCTCTCATGACTCAACTGCCAACCCTACTCTCTGTGATTCCACCAACTCACAAGCTTGTCTGGGAAGAAGCTGCAGACATCATCTGACATCTCTCTGGACTCACAGCTCCCATCCTGTCTTGCAGCTGCTTCTGTTTTCAGCACTAGCAGGGACAAGGAGAAGTTCACTTCTCTAGATTCTGTGATTCCCACATGTGTTGCCACCTCATCTATTGCAATCGGGGATGCATTGTGAGCTTGAGGGAGTAGTCAGCAGGCAGATATATGAACGGACAGGTGACAAATGAGCCATTACTGTCTCATGGCTTTATCGACAAATGAACACAAAACAAACAACACGCTCAACCTTAAGTCCAGGTTGGGCAGATCTTAAAATTCCACTCTTAGGACAGCTCACACCAGGCCCTAGACTCCTCTGAGCAAGTGAGCCACCTCCATCATATTCAGCAAGGCTCCAATCCTGCAAACACCTCTACACGTGCTTAGTTAATTTTAAGCATTTTGCTAGTTTTATTCTCTTCAATGGGCCTACTCGTTAGTTTGAAGTTAAGACAACATGCAGCGTCTTCAAGATCAGGGCCTAAATCAGCTCGGATAATTAGCATCTCCTTGCAAGCTGCTCACCCTGCTTCATACCTTCTCCACTACAGCTTTGCCCAGCACATACTGTATTCTCCTCTGTCCTTCACCTCTGCACAACTCATTTCCGATCCAACCATCACAGAATCCTGTGATTGACAGAGAACTTGATGTCTCTAACAACTGTGGCATTTCCTCATATGTGGCTGTGAGCCAGTCCTACAAGCCCAATAAGAGAACAAAAGCATTCCCAGTTTTGCTTCTTAACGACTGGCCAGAGGCTGAGCTGGATAATCCTGCCTTGAGTCAGCCTTCTCAGCTTCTACCTGGTGAGGGGTACGTAAATGAAATCTCCATAGACACAGATGGAGGTCTCTGCAGAAATTCACTTCTAATCAAGCTCTCCTGATTCAAATGTCTGGACACACCCGGGGTTCATTGGGACTGCTGAGAATCTTTCTTATTAGCTGTGTATGCATGGGACACCCAAATTAGAGAACTCTGCACATCTCCCCTTAGTCACACACACCAAATAAAATAATCCGGGTAATTAACACATTTCTTTGAAGGGTTGTATCTTACAGTGCATAGAATGTATCACACATTTTCCTTCTGCAATTTTCTCTTTGCTTAGGAAGAATCTGTCTTAGAGATAAAACTTTAGATGGGGATTCAGGAGAGCTGGGTTCCCAGCTCGGTCCCAGCCTCCCTATGTGACTGTATGCAAGTCAATGTTTCAATTTCGCCATTCATAAAATAGGGCAAATAATATTTCTTGACTGGAGAGACTTGTTGTGAAACTACATGCATTAGAGCAGTGGTCACCAGCCAATAGACTGGGAATCTACCGGTATATCTTGGAGCCTCTGACAGGTGATCCTGACTGATTTGGCCAGGGAGCTATCAAGCACTGCCACTTCAGTTCCATTCTACCCACTGTCATGCTGTTCCTGCCCTCAGCCTAGGAGCTGTCCCCCTGGTAGCCTCCTTCTTGTTGTGCAGGGTGTGGGAGGGAGAAAAGGGGGGATGCTGATGTCAGGGTCTTCTTTAACTGTTTGCAAAATGGGTTAGTTTTGATTTTTGACTGGTCTGTGCATTTCATCATTTTCATTTTTCTCTTACACTTAAATTTAATTCTTTGAGTAGGGAATTCTAAAATGTCTAATCTGTCGTGGCTGCAGTAATTATCCCTGTGGTAACTGCTGCTCCTGGATGTGGCTGGCATGTCCCCGCAGCCCCTGCAAAAGGCAGAGCAGGGGGTCTCCACACGCTGTCCTTGCCTGCAGACACCACTCCTGCAGCTCCCATTGATCAATAATGGGGAACCATGGCCAGTAGAAGCTGTGGGATCAGTGCCCATAGATGAGGGGCAGCACATGGTGCCATGGAGTCATTGCTGTACTTGCCATCTGCTTTCAGGAGTGGTGCAGGGCCAGGGCAGGAGTAAGGCTGCCTTAACCCCACTGCTCCACCACCTGGAAGCCATCTCAGTTAAACGGTGCAAAGCCAGAGCCTGCTTCCTGAACCCCTGCCCCAGCCCTTAACGTCCTCTTACATCTAGCCTCCTGCCCCAGACGTGAGTCCCCCTGCACCCCAACTCCTTCCCAGAGCTTGCACCCTGAAACCCCTCCTGGACTCCAATCCCCTTAGCACCCTGGGCTAAGCCTGGAGTCCCCCCCCACATTCCAAAGACCTTGGCCCAAGACCAGAGCCTGCATCCCAACCGCCCTACCCCCACCTGGGGAAAGTGAGTGAGGATAGGGGAGGAAGTGGGATGGAGCGAGCAGGGTGGGCCTTGGAGAAGGGATGGGGCCTCAAAGAAGGGGCGGGAAGAAAGTGGAGCAGGGGTATTTGGGTTTGAGGTAGATCTTACATTGCACTTAAATTAAAAAAGTGATCTTGTGGATATAAAGGTTGGAGACCACTGCATTAGTGTGTGTGAGGTGCTTAGTCAACAGGGCACACAAACTGACTGCCAGTCTAGTGCTGTCTAGTTCACCACTACCTGTCTAATGAGCTACCCTGTTCATTAGGAAACAGCAAGGGGTGTTTGCTGCCCCATCCCCACTTGCCAAATTCCCAGGGCTGCCTTTCTGCTGCTGCCTGAAAGCCTAAGAAAACAGACCTTACTCAAGCAAACATCCACCAAAATACATACATTTCGGGACCCATATTCTGATGCTGTCCTAGCTACCCAATGGATGCTTAGAGTTGCCTTATGACAAATTTTGCCTGCTGAAGCTCTGCCCATGTGCTTTATGCCTGATGTTGCTCTGCCCACTGTCCACTTCTTTTCTGTTAAGGGCTCCACTTCAGATGCCCTGTGCACCTGCTGGCTGACTGATGATAGCCTCTCCACTGTTCAACTGCCTAGAGTTGCTCTCTGCACCTGTTCCAAATACATACTCCATTTTATACTGTCATTTTGAACATGCTTCCAGGGGAAATATGTTTAAATAATCATCATAAAAGAGATTCTTCTTTCTTACCCAGTCCTGAAATCCTAATGGTGGAAAAATCTAGCTCATTTGCTCTAAAAGCAACAATGGATTTGAATAACTGGGATTTAAAATATTTTGAAAGGCAAATGTTCCAGCAAAATATCTGTAGTTTCTGAGCAATTATCCCACAGAGACTTATGGGGGCTCTGCTATCCAAAGGAATCAGTAATAAAGAAATCATGTAAACTCAAACTAAATAAACTTGACTTAAGATTTAATGCTATGAGAGTAAATACACCCAAAGTGCAACATCAGTATCTTCTTTCATCATAGTTGTATTGCATTACAACGTGCTTCAAAGCCATCGTACCCAATAAAACCAAGTAGCGCAAATTATAAAAGCATTAATCACGAATAGCATGTAGCAGGAAATCAAATCAAATAAAAGAAAATGATGGTAATAATTCATCCTCAACATGCTCAGAGGTTCCAAATGTTAATGCAGTGTCATGTGGCAAGAATATACATCTCTGTAATTTTTTTTTCTTTGGAGAGAGAGAGATACATGATGGAGTGGTGGAATGATGTGCATGCATAACATCACGCTAGATACCAATAAATTATATGACAACAAACGAACCACAAAAAATACTAATTCTACTTTCCTTCTTC
This sequence comes from Apalone spinifera, assembly GCA_030068395.1. Taxonomy (NCBI): domain Eukaryota; kingdom Metazoa; phylum Chordata; order Testudines; family Trionychidae; genus Apalone; species Apalone spinifera. The sequence continues at coordinate 139,779,949 of CM057846.1, forward strand.
TCAATTGCATTTGTTTCCTACTACTAGTTTTGCTACAATTTGAAGTTTTTCTGCATGCATTAAAAATAACCAAAAAATACCCTTGAAATTCAAAAACAATGAGCAGTCTTGTGACACATTAGACACTAAAAAATATATTGTACCATGAACTTTTTGTGAGTAAAACCCACTTCATCAGATGAGTTGGAGTGTCAATTACAGAATCCAGAGTATATATAACAGCAAAAGCAGTTACCTGTCAATTGCTAATTGAGTCAGGCTGGATGTGTCTCATTCATAGCTATAAATGGGACATATCTGGCCTGACTCAACTAGCGTCATTAACACTGGTCCTACAATTGACAGGTAACTGCTTTTGCTGGTATATGTACTCTGGACTCTGTAATTTCCACTCATGTGATGAAGTGGGTTTTGCCCTCGAAAGTTCATGATACAATATATTTGTTAGTCTCCAAGGTGCCACAGGACTGCTTGTTGTTTTTACAGTTACAGACCAACACGGCTACCCCTCTAAGCCCTTAAATTCAGTATTTCTTATGTTTCTCACATTCAGCCTGTGCTATGCTGGAAGGCTGTTAGAATCCTGGCATTCTGCAGTTGCGTTTCGTTCAGAGAACCCACATAAGCAAAATGTATTGGCAGGCGCACTGTTGTTTCAGCATTCTGTAACTACTGATATACAAAGAACATGATGTTAAATAAGATCCTCTGTATGCTGCATTTTCTAATTATTTTGTTCTAATAACAATGGGCGATAATAATAACTAGAAACAACAGCAGCAATGAATTACTACATATTCCTAGCACAAATAGCTCAGAAGGCATATGAGAAAACAAGAGAAAAATTCAGATGGACAGCACAGACTGATCTGTTAAGTAAGGATCCCTGAAATAAGTCATGACATCCTAGAGTTTATAGTCCTGTATTCATGCACAAAAAACCTGTGCTAAATAGACAGGTAAGCTCCTTTCTCCCCATCCTCATTTGCACTCACCTTCAGAGGGCTGAGGAGTCCCACGGGGTGTCGAAGGGGTTTTCAGCTCCTCCTGGGACTCTATGGATGCTGGGCTGATGCACTTGGGAATAGGCGAGGATGGGGCTGAAGGAGAACTCAAGTTCAAGGACAGCTCACTTCTGCCTCGGAATATATTCCGACTTTTCAGCTCCTTCTCATACTCCTCAGCTGCCAACTTCTCCAAGTATTTGTATCTGAAAGTTAAATTCCAAAGGGTTTCCGTAAAGAAAAAGAAGCCAGCGATTGATGCTTGTTTATGGACGAAGCACCTGCAGAGAATGAGCTGATTTCCCAACAGAGGGTGGACAGTGCTAAAATGAGTGCTGGGTCAGCTGGACAGTAAACATTCACCAAAGTAAATGATATTAACCAAAAAAATATTAAGTTGCTCATGACAAAATAAAAAATAGTAACATTAAACAATCCTTAGATACTGTATCCTGTCTACACAGTCCTGCCTTCCTACTTTTGGAAGCATCTGTCTGTTCTTCCCCCTCCCCACTCCCGGCAACATAAAAAGCACTTCAAAACCTTAGCCCTCTAAACTGATGCAAATAGCCAAAGTCCCAGACTTGCTGCACGGAGAGGAAAAGTAGTTCAGTCCAGGAGACAAAAGCAGCTCTCCCTGAAAATAATACCAATAATAAATGTTTGGACTGAGGACTATCTAAGGCTCTGAACCTGCTTCTATTTGCTTTAAGAGCAATGCACTGGAATTCACTTTGTTCTCTCCAGAGTCTACAATGGAAACTTTTTTTTTTATTCTAAAAAATTTCTCTGCCGGACTCAGACATCCAATAGCTTGGACCTGACGTCACATATAGTTTATTCATCAAAGTCAGTTTAAAAGAACAAAGATACATCTGTTTTGCATTTTAGGCAGGCAGAACTCACTAACTGTTTATTAAGACCAGCTACCAATCATATTCTGCATACTGAGCTTTATACATTTGGACCAAAATAACTTTGCCTTTTCCAGATGTCTGCTAATTTTATGCACCATTATTTGCTCAGGAATATATTTATGAATACAGCTGTAGAAGGCTCCTGACTCTGTCTTACTCACAAGTGAACTGTTAAACAGGTTAATCAAGACTGCTGCCTATATCCCTGAAAGACTATGTGGTCCTCCTCCAACAACCCACTGCTATAAACACATCATAACAAGGAACACCCCCTTTCCCAATACTGCCTCAATGACAGGCAGAATTAGTGTACATGTGTATATTAAATCCAGTAAAGGGCAAGGAAATCAACCATATATGATAACAAACATGCTTAGTGCATGCAGTAATCATGCACATTCACAAGCATAACTATTCTGCATATAAAGATGTCTTTAAAGAGCACTTCTTGTGCTTGCTGGTACAAGTTGCATTATTATAAACCACAATAATGAAGAATAAACTCATTTTTTTAATTCCTCTTGAGGTATAGGTATGCTTTGAACTGAGATTTCGCAGGAAAAGGAACCCCTACAGACTTTGGATGAAAAAATAACAAGTCACATACTTGTATGGTTATAAAATAAGAACTGTTTACAGTTCTAACATGAAGCCAATTCTAAAGAATGATTTTTTTTCCAAAAGAAGAGAAAGCCCTTCACAAACATTAAAATGATATTTTGTTACATAGTTAATTAAACCAGCTTTTATTTTAACTACAGTCAATCAGGAATTCTCCCTCCCCACAAACTGAGCAGATGGAACACTGGACTCATAAAAATACATTCAGATAGATTGTTTAGCTAAATCAGGTACAGAACAGCTGGCTGCATTGAAGTCTTCTGCAATGTGCCAATGCACTACAGCAAGGATAGGGAGGGAACTCCCTGTAACTTGGGGGACTACAATGTTTTAATGTCCTCTGTTCTTTTACAGCTGTTTTGTCTTTTTTAGCTTCTGTGGCTTTGAGTTGCAGGAAAATAGCAGACCGACAACATACACAACTGAACCTAGTCACAATGTAAAAAATGAACCTATATAGCAGCAGATCTCAAGGCATTACACAAGAAATTGAAGATAGAGAATATTCAGATTTAAGACTCACGTGGCGATTGGGTAACTCAGGCACTAATAAAGGTCTAAATGAAGCTTTTTTTTACCAATAGGCAACAAGTATGAGTGGAGATCAAAAGTTGTTTCCATTTTATGTGGATTCAATGAGCCACTTAAATGAATGGATGGTTTCAATCCAGTTCCTAATGAGTAGGTATCTATACCAAAAACCTACTATCGCATTATCTTCCTTGTTAACAGTCTTATAAAGGCCAAGATCTGAATGGATACAAAGAATGTCTCTCTCCTACATGTGGTTCCTCCAGTACGGGGCTGAGGCACTGACACCATCCATTTTTCCAGGTTCCTCTAGATTAGGGCAACTTCCAATGCCAGGGCATATGCTGAGCCTGTTCTATGACTAAGAGGGTTGTCCGTTTGCTATGTTTAAGACTATTTAAGAGAATAAACATATAACTGAAAGTTCTCTAGATCTGAGTGCAGTGCACTGGGAATTGTACGTAACCCTCTGTATCAGCAAAGTCTTCAGATATAGGTTGGAATAAGAAGAGGAACATTTCCATCTTTACTGTAAACCTCTAGGAAAGATTCTGAGAGGATTTCTTGGCAAGGACCTTTTTAAACTATCTGCCATTAAACACCAAAATAGCATTGCTGATTCACACTTGCAAATCCAAGGAAAGATAGAATTAAACTTTTTACTTGCTCATTAAGGTCCTGATCAGAAGTCCGCTGAAGTCAATGGAAAATTTCCCACTGACTTTAACTGGCTCTGGCTTAGGGCATATATTATTCTAGGTGATACATTAAGAGGTTCATATACTATGTGATATTACATAAGATTGCTCCAAGAATCTGAAGATACTTAAGACTAAGGAGGATTTCAACACAACTTTTTGAGCTTCTTTTGTTGTAAGATGGGAAATATGTTTGAAAAAATAGCCCATAAAAGTGCACTGTCAGAGAATGTCTGATGAAACGGACTTTATAAAATAAAATTACATAAAGCCAATGCAACGGATGACTGACCTCTGTGGTGGGATCTTCTTCTAACATTTATGCACTGTCTACAAGCAATGTTTCTTTGCTCGTCATGAGAAGGAACTAAAAGTTTAGTTTTTCATTTCAAGATAAATACACATCAAGATATATTGCTTATGATTGGTAAAATTGGCCCAGACCGCATAGCAACGATGCCCTGCTGGTCAACATTTCCAAAAAACACTCCAGCTCACTTCAGCATGTTCCATTACAACTCAAAAATGCTGAAGAACTCACTTCTAATTTGTTTCAAATCTATCTGACCAGCAGGACTGCTGTAAAAGTTTGTACCCAGCTATGAACAGTGTTTGTTATATATGCGGTCAGATGTGTTTCATTTCAAAAGATGCTTTAAATGGCTGTACTTTTTGGTTGTAAAGATGAGGGAAAGCATATCAGCCTCTGTCTGAATTTAGAAATGTCAAAAAAAAAATAATAGTGGCTAACTTAACCACAATAGAATTGTTTCTGGGTCAGATTCTATGTTTGAAAGAGGAAATTGCCTCTGGTGTGATCATTTGTATTGCAGGAGTAGAAATCCACCAGCTAGATGATTTCTAGGAGGACTCCCTTCACATTAATGTAATAAAATATAATTTTGAAAAATATTCCATGGGTTGCTTTGTCTAGTAGTCTTTCAATGGTAACCATGCAGCATATGTATACGTGCCTAACAAAACTGGAGCACTCTTGATTTTTTTTGTCTGTTATCTAATTAGTAACATACACATTTTGTAGGAGAAAACAAGAATTGTGTCTCGCCTTTAATGGCAACCACTGAAAACTGAAGGTGCTAACAGCTTTCTGAATGGTATCCTTCCTGCCTTACCAATCTATCCACTGACTTTGATCTTTATCTACTGAGGTTTAGCACCCTTTCTCCTGATACTTTATGTACAGAGGTAGGGGGGTGGGTGACAGAACATCTTTCTCTCCTCCTCCCCCGCCCTTCTCCTATTTATTTCAAGTTTTCTTACCCCTAGTCATAACTCCAGTCATCTGAAGAAGTGGGCTGTGCCCACGAAAGCTCATGATACCATCTACATGTTTTGTTAGTCTATAAAGTGCTACCAGACCATTTGCTTGCTGGTTTTATTTTACTGAAAACTGAGTTAAATTACTAGAAGATAAAGTCTATTATTTGAGTGCTCCTTGAAACTTGCTTTCATAGGCATAGGAAACTACCATATATACTCGAACAGGGGGCTGGAGCATAAATGGTGGCACAGCCTGAGGTGGGTGGACAGATGGTGCCTCCCGCGGTAGCAAGATCCCATCCCGAAGGTGGGAGGCAGCATGTGTGCAGCTGGTCATGAATGCTGACCCCTGGTGAGAATCTCCTGATGGAAAATCCCTGTCCTGTGGTGGGCCTGATCCTTACTTTTCTTTTCCCTTTGTTGTTGTTGTTTTTTCTCCCCCAGGGCTGTGTGCCTGGCCAAGGGCGGAGTGCTGGGGAAGGAGCTGCCTTTGGCCAGAAGAACCCCCTCACCGTATCCTCTGTGGATGGGAAGGGAATGGAGGGGGAGGGAGCTGAAGAAGTAGCACAGGCCAAGGGACGTGCTGGCCGCCGCTTCTAATCCCTCCCATTGACTGGAACGGTGAACAGCAGTGAGTGCTGCTGCCATTCACCATTTATGCTGACCTGTTTATAAGCCGATTCCCGCTCTTCAGAGTGGGATTGTTTTTTCAAAAAAAAAGTTGGCTTATAAACGAGCATATATAGTAATTGCTTAGGTTTCTCAGCCTTTCCAGTTGGCAATCTTTTATTTGAAGTCCAATTTTTTTGTAACTCCCATTATATTTATTTTGAAAGAGTTAAAATGTATTCATGTTAACCATGTTAAGTCTATATTATTCATTTGTGTGTTTTGAGCAGTTCTGAGAAAATACTTGATCTTTAACGATAAGGGTATGTTGGAAATGAGGCAATGACATTTTCTTTGCTTTAGATAGTAGTACTGTGTTCAATGCTTCAGGACCATCTGACTGCCTTTCATGATCTCTCCTGAAGAGTCATAGCCATCTGTTGAGAAACACTGATTTAGAAGATCTACCACTATACTAACATTTGGGCAAATTTCTGGTGCAAATGCAATACTTGGTATTATTTTCCAAATCAACAGATAAAAGTGTCAATCAAACAATCCTATGCACACCTGTTCCGCTGCACTTTTATTTATTCCTACACCCAAGACAAAACTCATTTTTCATTTAGTGAAAGCACAAAATTCTTATAGTTCCTTTTTAAACAAAATTGTCCCTAGCATGCATGGTTAAAAGTGTACTTAAATAGACAACAGCCACACAATAATGGACAGAGTAAGAAGAAAGCAACTGAAGCAAGAAGTAAAAGGTACAAACCTCTCTTCTCTTGCTTGTCTTAGTTCCTCTCTTTTGTCTAAGTAATCACGGCTAAAGTTGCAATAAATTGAAGAGGAAATAAAGGAATAAGAAGGAACAGGAATAAGGAAGATGACAGAGGTAAACAGTAAGAGAAACAAATAGCTAAAACCAAGACAATTTTAGGTAATTATCTTCACTGAAGACATTTGTGTTTGCCCCTTGAATAAACATGGAAGAGGGTGCATGTGTGTTCATGTGTATATAGATACAATATAGGTCAACATCACATCAAATATGTACAGTGGGAAAGGGCACTAAGCATAGATTAAAAATGGGCAACTTTGAATTATAGGCTTAGAAGCCCAAAATAGAATTTCTGGCACATGTTTGTCTATTATTTTTCATGTCCCTGACTTTTGGACAAGTTACAGGTTCTCAAATGCCACTACTTACATCTGGCTTCACATTTCTGCTATTCTTTCTCATCTAGTTCCTCTTACCCTTTAATCCTACAACTGTCCAAGAAACTCTTTTCTTTCCCTTTTGCCAGATCAATTTTGCTTGACACTTGTGTGGTGTAATTACTGGGTGTGACATCCCACTCATGATATTTATTTATTGCTGAAATGTTCTTTATATTATTTGCAGCATGTTTATTTCATAGGTTATATAAGAACTGCAGAGGTTACAAGCAGGGATGTGAAAGGTTAACCGGTTAACAGGTAAGCATCACCCTAAATAAGTAGTTGGTGGGGGCTGCAGCAACTCCCTGTCTGCTGTGGAGCAGCCTCTGTCTGCAGGGAGCCTTCGCACCTCACAGGCAGCGGTTGTTCCCGTGGAGCAGCCTCTGTCCACGGGGAGCACAGGACCGCCATGGACAGCAGCTGGGAGTCAGGAACTGGCAGCAGCCCTAGCTCCAGTGTGGGGCTAGGAGCTGGCAGGCAGCCCTGCGTGGGTCTGGGGGCAGGAGCTCGACAGGCTGGAGGCTGCTCCAGCCACACTGGAATGGTCCCAAGCCCAGATCCCACTTAGCTGGTTAACCGGTCAACATTAGGTTAACCTAACCTTTAACCAGTTAACTGATTAATAGGGATTTTACATTCCTAGTTACAAGCTCTTAGACCAGCTAACAGCCTAGCCAATACCTCTGCTGACGCAAGATTGTCCCTATACTCCATTTAATGGAGTTTTGTCAAGTGTTTAGACAAAACTGGTAGGACTTATATCACTTCAGACAATTTCTCAGCCTGTAAGACCACTGTGCCAGGAAGTTTTCCAGAAATCTTCTACTTATTGATCACATCCCATTATTTCTTTTTTTAACTTCTTTTTTTTGCTGTCAAATGAACTATTTTTTTTTACCTGCTCCTGGAATATGCACTAATTACACATCTTAAACAGCTATCATATCCCTTCCTTAGTATTCACATACAGAAGTTACCCTTAAGAGCGTGCTAAATTTGCATATATAGATAAAGAGATGTAAATATTTGCACTGTCCTCTCTAGATCTTCCTTTAAAAAGGCGAGTTCCTTTCAGGAGAATGAAATTGATGTCACTGCTCTTCAATTCTACAATGTGTTGTTAAGGCTCTATTCCAAATAAGCAGTCACTCAGAGCAGACTGTGAAGATCTTCATCTTCCTTTCTTACATGCTTTTATGAAATAATCAATAATGCTGACATTCCTCACTGGCACTGGAATCAGAATCCTTTGAAATGAAAAATGGAGGGTGACCACTGTTTTTAGGAATTTGGGCTGTTCAGCAATACTCTTAATTTAACAACTGTGAGGAGCTCACGGAATGGAATTAAGATTTTTTTTCTTTATTTCACTTGCATGGTCTCATTTTTCTATCCTTAGGAACTATCCCCAATGGCAATACTGTCACTGTATGTTTCTGGTGAGATGTGCAAATATGTCATTCAAGCTGACAAATGCTCTGTGGTGGCTTTGTTGGTCTGGGAGTTTCCTTTCTGGAAGCTGATGTTGGCTGTCTCATGGCTACCTACTGTAGCAAAATGATACCATTTGGAGGGAGAGTTTTTGGAAAGAGCTGAAGGATTGGGATCTGATTGCTTCTGTTTCAGGAGAACTTGGACCACTTCTGGCTGCCAAAGATTCTTTTGTGACACCCTAGTCCCTGCCCTCCTCTTCCTTTTTTCTTCACTGAACTATAGTCTACAGTCTTCTGGGGCTACAGTCTTCTGGGGTTGGGAGAACATCTTCACTGATTAAAGAAGTCTTCTGTGAAATTTTCTTAGTTTTCCTCTATTTGTGATTTAATATAACCTCTCTTAATAACCTTTAAGTCCCCTCTTTCACAGTCTCTCTACAGACAAAATAGATTGCTTCCATTTCTTAGATGCGGAAAAGGGCATAATTCTGTAGTCAAAATTACATGAAAACCAGTGCCCAATTTTTTATTAATATATATTCTAGGACTATAAATTAAATGCTTTATGTATGAAACAGCATTACTTTCCAGCCTGCTATATTCTGACTTCTACTTGATGAAAGTATTCTTTTCCTCACACCCCTCATTATGACATACTGAAATTGTTTCTATGCATAGTGTGCAGAAAATACTTCATAACTGTAGACGGACAAGGTGTCCCACTCTGATGAGATCTGCTATGACACTGTACAACTAACAAACAGCATAATCAATTTTTCATAGCTAGTATTTCCAGAACTCCTGCAAGCTCCCTATCAAGCTTATTGAACTTGAAGCCTTTGGCAAACTATTTAATTTCAAATTATTTGATTTTTCCCCTTTGGGAGGGATCTGTATAAATTTTAACTGTATGTAGCTCGTCCAAAGCCCACAATAGTCAGTGAATGTCTTTACATTGGCTTCAGTGAGGTTTAGAGTAGGCCCCGTATTTTGTTTGTGCAGTGATTCTGATTTTCTATGACTCCCAAAGCATTAAAGCTAACTGGAGGTAAAGTACTCTAAAAAAGTGCAATATTTCAAAAAGTATCATATGCTCCTAAAGGTGACATGTTTTTACTTAGTAAATAATTAAGGTACCTTGAGACCTCTCCCCTGCACCCAACATAAATAATATGGTCCGAGGGAGAGTAAACTGGTTAATGGATGAGATCCTGTGCAGTTATTGAGCCAATATAATTGGCTGGGTACACGAAAGCTGGTAGTGTCAATAAATGCTACAATTCATAAATACCCTTTCTCTAATGTATCAATCTTTAAACCTGTTTATATCTTGGCACACAGCTGGAGGAAGAACACTGCAATGAAATTTCCCCATTAATTAAGAACACATGGCATTAAGGCAACAAATCGTTAAAGAACACTGTTATCTCCTACTTGAATTTGTTTCTCTCTTCCCGCTCTATCCTTTGCAACCTCTCTTCTCTCTCCTGACGTCGCCTCTCTCTTTCTGCTGCCAACGACTCTTGGTGCTGCCGATAAGATGATGTAAGGAGACCACCCAAGGCTGGCCTGCAGACCGAAAAGGATCACATTTCACAGTGCCACTTTTATTGATTACACAGACAAAAATGGGTAACAGTCATCAATTAGAGAAAAATGCATTCCTGGCAATGGAATGATACGGAAAGATACATCAAAACACCTGTCAAATACGCCCATGCTAACTACAACTTTATTAAAAGCTGCAGATTTTTTAGAAATTTTGTAAATTAACTTAAACCTCTGAGATGCAAGCAAAATCTTCTTTAGAATTGTTCAGCATATTTCAATTGCAGTATGATTTCAACTAACTGTATACCAGTCTGCCTCTAACTGAAAAGACAAACTCCATAATGGGATTTTGAAATAAAAACAAGAGGTGCAAGACTTCACTAGCATTTCCGAACATGTTATACAACAGTGCTTATAAAAGCTTATGCATCATAAACATTAAAGGAATACTGTATACACGCTACTGAGAAGCTAAACTATAAGAAGATAATAGAACTGCATTTTGGGATCTGAATGCAATTTAGGATGAGGCCCTTGTGTTGCTTATTGATTCTTATCTTTATGTTAAAGAAATCTGCCATCTTACCAGTGCTGCAATAGCAATGTGAATTCTTTGCTAAGATATATTGCAATCTGGACCTTTTATGTTAGTAAGTACAAGAACAAATCAGTAAAACATATAGGGAAAGTGCTAATGGTTATCACCCTGGTTTATTAAAGGCACACAAGGTTTAGTTTTGCTATATCAAGTTTATGACTTGATTGTTAGTGTACAACCAGAGTGGAACACAGCCAAACCACACTATTAGTAATACATATCAAAAGTTTAGCTCTTGTTCTGATGTCTGCTAAAACAGAGTCAGAAGTCCAAGCATAGCTGAGTAAGTTTCTAGCCAAACAACATGGTCCCTTTCATCAAGGATGAACACTAGCTGCAGCTAGTAAAAACCAAAGCAACCACTTCTGGAGGGGTTATCAGATGCTAGTCTTGCATGATAGACTGCTCCTGTAATTAGTGGATACATTTAATGAGTAGTCACCATTGAAAGCAGATGTGAGTTCTGCAGTTTTTGGCCAGATCTACACACAGTTTTTGTACAAGTATAACTATTTTGGTGAGGGTGTGTTGCTTGATGAAAGTAGTTATATATTGGTACAAGACTTCATGTATATGCAGTTGTATAAATGTGCAACTATAGCTTATTCCCCTTCCTCTATGGAAACAGCAATCAAGGTAAAAAAACACCTTTATGTCAATATTATTGCATTCACACTAGGAGAGTTGTACTGCTTTAACTGCACTAGTAGAATTAAAGTGGTACACGCTTTTGTGTAGACAAGCCCTTATTCAGTTAATAAATAATTGTAATGGGAGCTTTGGAACAAAGGGATCAGAAGTCATAAATAAATGAATCCTTTCTGTGAAAAGCAATTCACAGAATCCTTTCAGAATCACAAACTTAATTGTATAAGAATGAAACACTTCCACTGCCTTTATGGACTCAGATACCCACTTTCTATTTATGGTAGCTGTAAGAATGCCCATCACTATGCTATCCAGGCATTCAATACCTAGTGTTTACTGCTTCACAGTGAAGGCAATAGCAGCAAAAGACCAAACTATGCCTGTAAACATCTTTCTTGTGTGTCTGTGCATAGGCAAAGAGGAATCCTGTAGAAGACATCCATTCTGGCTGCATTGGCAGCAGGGTCAGTGAAAGCATAATTTCAGTAATTGCATTTAATTAAATTTCAATATGTCATAGTCCACCCAGATAAACATTACATAAGAGGATATAAAACTTTATATTATGTAAGACTTGCTTCTAGAACTCTGCTGAAGCTTCAACAACAGTGCTGGATTATACTCAAAATCATAGAAAGTTCCAATATTCTCCAGTACTATCCTCCCGTCATACTCCTTCCTCTCTCCTTCCCCAAAAACCCGTGAGAGTCCAGCTTGCATTGTACATGTTTCCTTGGAATGTATTTTAAAGAGATTTTAAACAGAACTTTCAGTTCACCCTAAAAAAGAACATTCAGTAAGGAGTAAAGATTCAAAAGGCCACAGCTCTAGCACCTACTGGGCATAAAAGGCTCTGGTGAATTATGGCTACTGAATATCACTCAGAGACTACTCTAAGAACGGGCAATCTAGCCAGGGTCTCCAGGTATAAACATCCATAAAAGAAACAGGAAAAATGGCAAACTGAGTTTTGACTGTTTTCCTTCAGTTCAGTTCTGTTTTGTCCCATCTCTTGAAACCGCAGATAACTGCCTGGAAGGCTGAAGTCTCAGTACACAGTCAAGGGCACTTAACAACCCCTGGTCTACACTAGGGAATAAGTTCAAATTAAGATATTCAACTTCAGCTACGTTAATTGTGTAGCTGAAGTCAGTGTATCTTAACTGGAATTTTGACACTGTCCATGGTGCAGGAAGTCGAAGGGAGCACACTCTCCCTTTGACTTCCCTTACTCCTCGTGGAAGCAGGACTATTGGCATCGATGGGCCCATCCTCTCAGTTCAACTTAGCGTGTCTTCACTAGACCCACTATTTTGAACCCTGGAAGATCTACTGCAGCTGCTTTGATCTTATCTGTAGTGTAGACATGGCCTGAGTGAATGAAACCTGAAGAAACACTAGAAGCAGATCAAGAAGAAGACAAGACTGCTACCATGAGACTGTAAGCTTTTTGGCAGGATGTATTTTTTTACAACATTTGTACGTCAACATAAATTGGAGCCTGAGCTCTCTGATTGAGGCCTCTGAGCACATAATACAATAAGTAATACAAATAATTAAAAAGTATCCACATGATCAGGGACATATTTACGTGGAAATAAGGAGTTTGGTTTCTCACAGGAGACTGAAACCCAGACATATCCCTAAATTTCTTCTGTGAGATCTAATGAGTTCACAGCTGAGTCGTCATTAACAGCAACAACTCTAATTATTAAGAACAACTATTACTTGGTTATTTGGAATTATGTTAGATAGGTCAAAATTACAAGAGCTCTCAGGCATAGTGCTTCGGAGCATAAGCTGATCTCTAGCTAGGATAAAAAAATACTCCTCTTCCCCAACCTATGATGTAATATTTCCCTAAAGAAACATTGTGAGTGTATTATGCCTTCTCTGCAGTTTATCAGGTATTGACCACTGTCAGTGACAGAGTCATTGTCAGTGATTTCATGAACATTTGGTGTGTTTCAGCATGCAATTTCCTATGGTCCAAAATATTCTGGTCTGGAATTAAGTCCTATCAGCCTCCAACCCTCACATGAGTTGTGACTAGCATTTTAATACATTTTAATGTCTTTTAATAATCTTGTACTAAATTATGTGTCCAAAACTTGAATCATTGTTCCCTAGGCCTAATGATTTTATCCTGAGACACACTAACTCCAAGCAACATACTTCAATGATGCTTCTTAGCAATCTTGAATGATGCACAGGACTCAAAGAACTGTATGAAGAGTAGGTGCCAAAACTAAAAGAATTTGTAGCTTTTGTGTTGGTATATAGACCACAGACTGTGTGGCAAAGCTGATGGAACAAAATGGCAGAGTCTGTAATGCACTTTAAGTAATATCTTAAATAATAATGATTTTAAAAAGAGATTTGTCTTAAAATGGCTGTTTTTCTATGGCTACGTCTAGACTGCGGCTCTTTTCTGCAATACCAGAGGTATCCCAGAAAAGCTATGCCATGTTCAAGGAACACGTCTGCTTTTTAAAAAAAAAAAAAAAAATTGGAAAAGCGGACGGGGTTTTTCGTCATTCCTGTAAACCTCGTTTCACAGGGGTTGGCTCGAAAGAGAAGGTTTTTCCGAAATTTGGCACCCCGTTGACAGGCCAAATTTTGGAGAAGCCTCTTTCAAAAGAAAAGCAGAAAAAGATACGAAAAATTGCAGTTTGCAATTCGTGTATCTTCTTCCAACTTTTCTTTGTAGTGTAGACTTAGCCTATCACACTAGCAATGATGCTCAAGTTAAAGTTTCTCCCTTGCTGAAATCTTATAGTGGGGTCCGACATGACCACAGAAAATGGCTGAGACTAGACAATAAATGATCTTGGTGTATTGCAATTATCCACATAGCTTATATAGACAAACATTATAATGGCTGGTTTCATATATGACCAAATGGTAATATCAAAATTTAAAGCACAATTTCAAATGTACAATCAAAGAGTGTCTTTATTCTGACAACTTATTTTCAGTCTTCTATGTTTACTAGAGACAGAGGGACATAAAGAGACTTGCATGGGCTAACGTAATAGATTATAAACTTAAAAAACAACAAATAGTCTGCTAGCACTTTAAAGACTAACAAAACATGTAGATGGTATCATGAACTTTCCTGGAAGTGGGCTGTGCCCACAAAAGCTCATGATACCATCTACATGTTTTGTTAGTCTTTAAAGTGCTCCCAGACTATTTGTTGTTTTTTAAATTTATCCTGTACAGACTAACTTGGCTTCCCCCTGAAGTAATAGTTTATGATTTAAAATACGGGAATATGTGACAGAACCCCCTCACCACTGAAAGTAGATGCACATAAAATGAGTGGCAAAAAAATATCAGAATAAAAACCAGAAGTCTAAATCTCACCTGAAAATTTGTGATTTGTAACTATTATTATACACTATGATATTGGGACCTGAGGGCTCACAGAACACTATTTTATCATTATTTTGCTGGAAGAAAACAGGAGGGAGAGACAACAAAAAGGACTGTGTAAATGAGGAATCTGGAAAATGTAAAAAAATGCCATATGAAGAAGAAGAACTACATTGACCCACTGAATTTGCTATAATTCAAGTTCAATGCACCATTGTTTTGTTAATTTGTTACACGTATATTTCAGTTTAAACAGTATTTTATAACAATACTGCACTATATACTGGCAAACACCATTCAATATGTTGTGAACGTGGCAACCCCTTAGGAATATGAAACCTTTGCTAGTAAATCTTTGTTGAGAATTGAGGTGAGACAATAGCTTTTATTGCAAGAGTTGTTAGATTGGCAAAGTGGGAATTAGCACTGTAGATATGCTATTTAAATCTTATTCCTCAGTGGTTCTCTTTTCTTCGTTACCAGAAGAGCAGAAAATCTTTAACTTTATCAAATATACCTGCTATTTCATTTAATCTTTGCAAAGAACACAAGATACAAAATTTTTTGATGACAGCTGAAAAAATCAGAAGGTTGACATTCAGGATTTTTCATAATTTAACTATGACCAGAACTATAAAGAGTCTTTGTAAATGAGCCTTATTTATCCATTTTCCACAGTATCCATGCTTCTGCAAACATGAAAATGTTATGAAGGGAGAACTGCAAGCTTGTAATAGACCTCACACACATTTAAATGTCTCTTGGCTCTAACATAATAAACCCACTGCCCAGCTAGAAAGAGAGAGAGAGAAAAAAGGCGGGGGAAGTAGTGGCTAGAACTGCCAAGAGCCATATTGCTCTTCACAATTATGGATATTATCTGTGTGACAGGGCAGATTCAAAAGTATGTTGATATAACAATTTGAGAACAGACTAAACATAACTTGGGAAATCTTTACAAAAATTCTCTTGCAAACAAACCAAAATTAGAGAGATAAAGCTGCAGATTAATATTTCCTTTGAAAGAGAAACTTGAGAAGCACCAGAAGAAAAAGAACTGATTAATGTCAGACTTTTAACAGGCCTATAAGGCTATGCAAAATAAAGCCATGGTGACAAGGTAAGTACAGTAGTTCAGGGTCAATGGGTATCCAGGACAATAGTTCCCAATCCACACACAGACTTTCCTCTACACACAGATCACTATTTAGAATGAAGACCTAGTCTACACACAATTTTTATACCAATATAACTATTTTTGGCTAGGGTGTAATTTTTTTATTGACAGTCACATTAGTGTAGCCCCTATTTTGCAGTTATACCGGTGTGAAATACACTGATACAGCATATTTCCTCCCCATAAATAAAGAAGAAGTGAAAGCAGTATAACTGCTTTCATGTTAGGCAGTCTGCATCACTTTAATTATACTGATATTGTTAAAGTGGGGACCACAATTCTACAGTTGTATAGAAGCGCTTAACTTTAATTCAGTGGGAGTACTCATGTGTTTAAATATGAGCAAATATGCAAATCTTTGCAGATTGGGAGCAAAATTAGTAAATGTTAGGTGTGTGTCTGAAGTGTAAATTGCTAATCTCTTAATGTATGCACAGCTCACCATCATAGCATCAAGACACAGGAAGATGTCTTTTGTCAGTCTTCAACAAATACCTTTGCCTACACTGTGAGGGCATGTCTATATAGTGAGGCTAAACTTGAAATAAGCTATGAAACTTGACCTACACTAATAAGCTAATCAAAATAGCTTATTTCGACTTTTGTCACTGTCTACACAGCAGTTATTTCAAGATAGAACACTCTTCTTCTGACTTCCTTTACTCCTCGTACAATGAGGGTTACAGGAGTCAGAGAAAGCAGTCCTCCAGCTCTCCATTATTTTGACATTATATGGGGTAGGATTGCTCAGTGGTTTGCCCATTGGCCTGCTAAACCCAGAGCTGTGCGCTCAATCCTTGAGGGAGACATCTGGGACAAATCTGTTAGGGATGGTACCTGGTCCCGCCATAAGGGCAGGGGACTGGACTCAATGACCTCTCAAGGTCCCTTCCAGCTCTATGAGATAGGTATATTTCCATATATATATAAAAATTATGTAGACACGGTCTATGCTATTTTGGAGAAACATTGATTTGTGCTCCACTATGACCCACAAGGCTTGATATCCTATCAAAGAAAGCTATCAGATCGGTTTGACATGATTTGTTTTTAACAAATCCATGCTGGCTGTAGCTTATCACCTTATTATCTTCCAGATGTTTGCAGATGGATTACTTAATTACTTGCTCCATTATCTTCCCTGGCACTATATTAACCCTTTTCCAGTCTTCTGGAAACTCTCCCGACTTCCATGATTTTTCAAAGATAATAGCTAAAGGCTACTTCCACTATCAGTTCCTTGAGTATTCTAGGATGCACTTCATCAGGCCCTGGTGACTTGCAGACATCTAACATTTCTAAGTAATTTTTAACTCATTCTTTTATTTTAACTTCTAAATCTACCCCATTTCCACTAGCATTCACTATGTTAGGCATCCCGTCACCATCCATTTTCTTGACGAAAACTGAAATAAAAAAGTCATTAAGCACCCCTGCTATTTCCAAGTTTCCTGTTATTGTTTCTCCCTCTTCAGTGGCTGAAATAACTCTGATGATGTATTTAAAATTAACTGTATTTAAACATGATGTAGCTCAAAAAGGTCTAAGTAGCCAATCAGAATATTTGACTGAATAATAAACATTCAACACTTTATTTTAAGAAAGCCCAGTGAAAATATTCTGTGTCCTAGGTCAGAGGGAACAAAGGCAAATGTTCTAATAGAACTAAAGAACTTAGGCAGCTTAGTTCCTAACACAAAAATGAAATTTCATTAAAACAAAGTACTGTACCAGAGGATTGGAAAGTAGCAAATACAGTACATATCAATGCTTTTTTTGTTTAAAAAAAAGTGTTGGTACTAGGGTGTTTTCAAGAAAAACAAAAACAAAAAACAAAAAAACCCCAAAAACTGGACAGGGAAAATTTGTTGAGGAAAAAAAAAAAAGGTGCGATCCCTTTAATTGCCACATGTCCCAAGCGGGCCTCCGTCCGGCACGGCACAACTGCTCACTCCCAGGGCCAGATGGGGGCTGTGCTGGAGGAAAATGGCGAGTGCTCAAAAAAAGGTGACGGTACGCTGTACTGGTGCGTACCATTACAAAAAAAGCACTGGTACATATTATATATATATATATATATCTTTTTTTTTCTGACCTGCAACGTGATCGGTTCCAGAGATAATGTTGCAAGTTGGGGGCATCGTAACTCAAGTCCACATTTACGACAGGCATCATAGATCCTCGTAAATGCGGGGCTGAGGACGTAAGTTGGGGGATTTTGGCCCCTTCTGCACTTACAAAAAAGGTCGTCAGTGCGGGGGGGAGGGTCATAAATTGGGCCATCGCAAAGCGGGGGCCTCCTGTATATTGCAGATTATGATACCTTATTTTTTTAACCTGGTGAACTGCCTGAAATGGTCATTAAAAATGGAACTATGAAACATCTAGGAAATCTGAAAGGGTCTAACCAGAAGAGCTTCTAGAAAGGATAATTGTGCCTCACAAATCTATTGGAGCTTGTTTTTCAGTGAGCTAATAAAATAGTGGATAAAGGAGAATTGGCTGCTGCAATTTATTTAGACTTCCACAATGTTTTTGAGAAAGTTCCTCCCAAGGAGCTGCTAACAAAGCTGATTAGGGTGTGACATACAAAGTACAGCTCAGATCAGAAAATGTTTATGACACATGATGGAAAACATGGGAAAATATAAGTTTATTTTAATGATGGCAAATGTCGACAGCGGGCTGCACATGGTTCGATCCTAGGACAAGTATTGTTCAATTTATTTGGAAAGTGGAGTGAGTCATGAAGTGGCAAAATCAGCAGGTGACACTAAATTATTTATGATAATCAAGACTGAAGACAACTTGGCAGCACTTCAGAAGGATCAGACAGAGCCCAATTTGCAGCCAAGGAGCAGAAGGAATCTAGGCTGCCTGGAGAATTGCGCAGAAGCCAAACATGGGAAAGCTGGGGAGCTCAGCCACTGAAGCTGACTACAAGTTCCTCCTCCGGTGACACACTGGGTTGGAAAAAGAAGGCTTAGAGTTTGGCTGCCTAGATTGCCATCCCACAGGAAAGATAGCTTCCCTGTGGAATAGAGTGAAAAAACCTCTCTGTGTTGTAAATAATAATTGCCTAGTTTTAGATTAAATGAGCCTTAGCCCGTATGTTTTTTTATGGGTAAGGGAATGTAATTGAAGACTGTTGTATGCCAATGCAATACATTAAAGTAGTACAGAAGTCAGCAAACAGCTGAAAACAGGTGAGTCTGAGTGGAGCTGTGTTGGAAGAGAAGGGAGGCAAAGCACCTGTTCCTTAAGTGCAATGAGTGAGTTCTTGAGAGGGCGCGTGTGTGTTTGCTGGTTTCCTTTTCTAAAATTTTGTGGCAGCTATTAGTGGGTAATGAGCTGTGAGAGAATCAGAACCTTTGATCACAGCAGAGACCTGATCAGGTGCAGGGCTTCCCATATTAAGGGGGGCTATAAAGGCATCCAAGCTACAAACCAGTGGAAGATAAAATACGGGAGGTGGAACTCAGGCTAAAGATTATTCGAATGGGACCTAGGAAGAATCCACTGATTGTCCATCAGATGATACTTCTAGATTCTTTCTGGAATGCCTCAATGGAGACTATACCAAGCAAAGGGAAATGCTTAAAGAAAGGGAGGATCAGGTGATTTTTGGTGGGATTCTACCATTTCCAAGAGGAGGAAAGCAAAGGTGAGACAAAATTATGATGCTCAACAGATGTCTTTGACAGTGAAGCTAAAAGAATGACTCTGGAATGTCCAATGACTAGGAAGCATTCACGGGCAGAGTATTGTTATTACGGAATGAACACCATCTGACTAGGGAGGGAAACAGATTTCTAGGATGGTCAATGACTAACAGATTAAAAGAGCTTTAAATTAAGAATTTGCAGGCAAAGTTTGAGAGATTCTCAGATCATGGCAAGTCATGAAAGATGAGAGAGATTTCAGAAGACTGAAAAAAGAACAACTGTAGTACCAATCTATAAAAAAGGGAAGTATGGACAATCCAGGGAATTACAGACCAATCATCTTAATTTCAATACCCGGAAAGATATTGGGGCAATCCATTTGCAAATGCCCGGAAGAGAAAAAGATAAAAGTATTTTATGGATTTGACAAGAACACATCATGTCAAACCCACCTAGTAGCTTTCTTTACCTGGATAACAAGCCTTGTGGAAAGAGGATGTGGTAGATGTAGTGTAACTTGACTTTAGTAAGGCTTTTCATACCATTTTGCATGGATTTCTTATAAAAAACTAATAAAATACAATCTAAGTGGGTACACAACTGGCTGGAAAACTTCCCGGAGAGCAGTTATCAGTGGTTCACAGTCAAGCTAGAAGAGCATAAATAGTGGGGTCTCACAGAGATCAGATATAGGTCCAGTTCTGTTCAATATCTTCATCAGTGATTTACATAATGGTCTAGAGAGCACTGTGATAAAGTTTGAGCATGATACAAAGCTGGAAGGCATTGAAAGTACTTTGAAGGATAGGATTAAAATTCAAAATTATCTGGACAACCTGGAAAAATGGTTTTAGGTAAATAGGATGAAATTCAATAAGAACAAACACAAAGTACTGCATCTAGGAAGAATCAATCAGTTGTACACATATAAAATAGGAAGTTACAGCCTCAGAAGGAATATTGCAGGAAGGGATCTGATGAGGATAGTGGATCACAAGCTAAATATAAGTCAGCAGTGTGAGACTGTTGCAAAAAAACCCAAAAGAAAACAAAAAAACTCCCCATCATTCAGACATATATCAGCAGGAGTGCTGTAAGCAAGATATAAGAAGTAATTCAGAAGAAACAAAAAGATAAAAGGCCTAGAAAACATGATCTATGAGGGAAGAATGAAAAATGAGGTTGGATAGTCTGGAGAACAGAAGAGTGAGAGGGGACATAATGACAATTTTCAAGTAGATAAAAGGAGGAGGGAGAAAATGTGTTCTCCTTAACCTCTCAGGATAGGACAAAAAGCAATGTGCTAAAATAACAGTAAAAACAGGTTAGTTTGGACACTAGAAAAACTTCCTGTCAAGGTAGTTAAGCACTGGAATAAATGAATTAGAGGCTGAGGAATCTCCATCATTGTAGATTTTTAAGAGGAGGTTAGACAAACAGCTGTTAGGGTTGCTCTAGATAATACTTCATCCCGCCATGATTGCAGGGGACTGGATTAAATGAACTCTCAAGGTCCCTTCTGGTTGTATAACTCTATGATTCTGTAATCTCCATGCTTGAGTCTAACACTGAGAGGGGAGGTAAATTCAGGGAGAATATAGCATTGGAGAAAGGAAAAACAAAGGGCAGGAGAATGGACATCAAGAAGAAAGATAGTGCCAATAATAATGGCTCTAAGTGGAAGTAGAATGACTTTATATAACAGGGTGAGCAATCTGGGCAAAATGAAGCAGAAACAACAAAGATGTCTGCATACCAATGCAAGGACTCTAGGTAACAAAAAGGAAGAACTAGAATTACTGGGGCAGCAAGTGAAACCAGATGACAGAGGGATAACAGGAACATCATGAAATAGTAGTAGTCATGGCTGAAGCACAGGTATTGAAGATTATTTGTTGTTCAGGAAAACCAGAAATAAAGGTACAGGTGGTGAAGTGGAATTGTATTTTAACAAAGAGATAGACTGTACAGAAATTAGAAATGATGACATGGATAAAAGAGAATTTGTTTAACATTGGGGAAGAAAGGTAAGAGAGGTTTAGGATAGTGCTTTGCTTCAAACCCACAGAATTTGATATGGCTAGAGCATGTCATACTCAGGGTACAATCGGAACTAATGTACTGCTATGTCCCTCAGTGCTCTAACCTGGCTCTAACTTTTACACCATTCGCTGTGAGAGCAACCACACCTTATCTGCTTGATTTTTAGAGCAAGGACATGGCTTTCCCCTATTATAAACACGTCGCTCTCCACCTTCAGTCGCCAGTGGTGAGATCACAGGTAAACACCTGCAGCTGACCTGGCTAGCTGACTTAGGCTTGAGCTACAGAGTTGTAAAATTGTGGTACAGATGTTCAGGCTTGGACTGGAGCATGAACTCTGGGATGGCACCAGGTGGGAAGGCCCCAGTGACTGGGCCTGAGCCCGAGTCCTAAGGTCTGCATTGAGCCCTCTGAACCTGAGTCATCTGACCCTGACCAGCCAGAGATGTTTAATTGCTCTGCAGACATACTCAGGAGGGCCCTGTTAGATTAAGAAGGTCATCTTTCGGTAATCCTTTAAGGCCTGAGCTCAACTAAAGGAAAAAAAGAAATACAGGGAAGCTTTAAAACAAACATCTTCTCTTCACAATCAAAAAGTGGAGTTAGCGGTATAGAGAGAACACTATATATTGTTACTCTCTGGCTGTTACTTTTTGCTTTGGCCAAACTGATAGCCTATGAAATTGATGCAGCTTTCTGATTTTGGAAGAATGGGAGGTGGTTTGCTGGTAGAGGAAGAAATGAAGGGTAGAAACAACATATTTATACTGGCAGTGTGTACTCTAGTCTAAAATGGGAAGGTTAGAATGTCTCACCTTCCTCTACCTAGGGAATTATACTCACAAACTGGAAAAGAACCAATATCCCTTTTCTTCTGAACACATGATGAACATGGAGTGCACTGCAGTTAGACTTCCTAAACCAGGATCCCCCATAGATGTAATATGCACTTTGCAAACATGGCTATCCACAGGAGGTACAAAGAAATGAGCTGGAGGCCTTTCAGCTGGCAAAATAAGCAGCTGAATTCACAAACTGACAACTTCAAATAGTTTCTCTTTCCACTGTACAATCACAGACACCAAAAACAAAACAAAAACCCTAAACACAAACTGTTATTATTATACAAATGTTTTTATTCAGTACTCATCATAGGCAAAGAATAGTATTAAAAACTTTTCTTTCAAACTCATGTTGTCACTCTTGTTTTCAGAAGCAAAACATAGCCAAAGTTCTGAAAGGTCCATCAACTGCATCAAACTCAGATTGAATCAGACTAGATAGCACTGAGATAAAAGCTTCTCTACTTCTTTCTTGTTTTGTAATGTCAGATAAACTGTATCAAAAATCACATATGAAATGCAATTCAGATAATTCTTCCCTAAATAATATAAAAATAAGGATATAGAGGAGACTGTAAATTGCAAGCAGAAAACTCACCTTGGAATTAACTGTTAACTGCATCTGCCGCTTATCAAGTTGTTTTTAATTTTTCAGTTTTTTTACCACCAGGATATAGGAAGCAGTATCTACATAATCCAACACAGATTACAAGTATCTACCTCAGATGGAGTCACTGAAAAGTTCCATGGTACCTTGAACTAACTGGTTTGTGATTAGTGAAACATACATTATCGCCTGCTGCCCAATATATAAAATTCCATCCTTAGAGCCATCCTTGCACATCTTTGCCAATCATGATTTCACAATTCCATAAGAAAAACCTGATTCTGCCCTGCCTGTCACCTTTTGTTAGAGTAAGATGGTGTGTACGCCTGGAATGGTGGAGCACTCAGAGATCATATGCCTGATATGAGTTGAATCCCAAAATCCTGAAAATGTGTGTATGCTACGTTACAATAATCTGGGAACTCAAAATCTTTCAAGTGCCTATGTTGGTACATCTAACAGGCAAAAGGAAGCTGTTGGATACATGCATTTTTCATATCTCTCATCTGCACCTGAAGTACACATACAAAATCCAGAAATGCACGATAACCACAATGATCTGTAACACTCATGCAAGACTTTTATGGCTTCATCCTGCAAGGTCCTGGGGATTCTGGCTGCAAACCAGCAAAACACTTAAATACATATGTAAAACTAAGCTTGAGTGCTTTGCTGGATGAAGGCCAAAGTGCTCAGGACCTTGTTGGACAAGTCCCTATAAACATGAGTTAGTTATTCTGTGCAGATCAGTCATTCTTCGACAATTTGCTATATTATCCAGTCCTGCTTTTCAGATTCACGCTCTCTCTCCCTTTTCCTTGATTTTGGCACAGTGGTTGCTTTACGGTCCTCTGCATTCAACATATTTTAATTACTGTTGTTTTAGTTTTGTTCAGCTTCCAAATACATGGCAATGTTATATCCTACTCAGGCTCGTACTTGTATTTTTAGTCATATGAACAAGCAATATTCATGTTCATAACAATTCATAGGGTTTATTATTATTAATTATTATTAGCAATAGACATCAGTAGGCATTATTTTTATGTTTAATATTTAATTGTATAATTAATCCACATTTATCACTAAATATTAATGTATATTACAAATATTTTTTCCATATTATTTTAAAACACCAAATGTCAGGCAACTAAAGCTCAAATACAATACAAGAAACAAAGACTTAGGTTTGGACTCAGATATTTGGCTAGCTGTTGGCTGTCACATTTGTAGATTTGTGCAGCCCTTCCATAACCAGATCCCCCCAAAAATAAATGTTTCATAAAGGGTAATAATATTTTGTACCTAGAAAATAAGAGAGATTTTTTGTTTCATAACTTTCTTCAAAGGGGCTGAAGTTTGACCTATGTAATCATGGCTCATATTGAAGAAGAAAATGAAGGGCTGACTGTTGCTTTTATGGCTGAAATTATAATATACACATGCCATATGTAGAAGAGACATCCATGTGATGAATTGCAGAGCCAGGAGATAAAATGAATTCATCACATACCCTGAACCACTTGCATGCTGCCCCAGGTCTATTTCTAACATTTCAAACTCATGAGGATCTTCAAAGGGACACATTATTTTATTTTTTTTATATTCTGACAGGAGTTTTTTTTCCTCCCAACCCAAGTTATACTCAACACAGGTAATATTCCAGGAAATAACTCAATTTCCAACAGGGACCAGGTTTGATTCTATTCCTAGAAGCTCTAGAGATATAGTTTAAGTTACAACATTTATGCATGGATGTGTTAAAATTAATAAAATAGCACATCCACTCATAAATATTATGACTTAAAATATGCTCTGGACCTTCCGGGAGTAGAGTGAGCTCTGTCCCATTGGCAAATAGAGTAATTTCCTTTTTTCCAATGCTATAAATGGGTATATTACGGACTCAAGAGGAGCCTGATTTTAAAGACCTACATATAATATATATGGACACAAATACACACGTAATTACAGGACAGAAACGAAGGGATGTTCCCTTTGCGATATGTTTGCATTCAACACGTTTAGCAGCAATTTACTGCTGTACGCTGCACTCAAAAATGCTGCTTTTAACTCCATGAAGTAGTCTACGTTGGTGCCTATGGCACAATTCAACCTACTAAAATCAAGCTAAAGGCATTACTCTGTTTCTGTACTGGGAAAACAGTCTAGTTTAGAGCCAGGCTCAGCTAGCTCTAATTTAAGCACAAGCACATAGGGACCACTTTTCCTAGACAAGACAAGGCCTCAGAGGGTCACTTTTACATTGAGCCCTAATTCCAAATTAGACCTGGTTTCAGGTATGGAAACAGAAGTTTTTCACAGCCCAAATCTCAACATCTGCTACATATGAAAGACAAATATCACCTTTCCTTATGAAACCTGTTCAACAAGCAACTGATGAACATAAACAACTTTTCTTACAGAAGCTTATTCATCAAAAACCTAAAAAGAACTGCAATAGGCTGATTTGAATCTGTGTTTCTGGGAGGTAAAAGAATGACAGGGGTTGTTTGGAGTCTTTTTTTCTGGTTTTATATGACAATGATTTGACCCAGACTGGGAATGATAAATCCAGTCAAGTTGCTCTGGGAAGATGAACAAAATGAAAAATTGTGCCTTTCACCACGGGTACATTTAATGTAATTATTCACTTGAAAGCAGGATTAAATCAATACCTTGTGCTTGGAAATATTTACACACCGTGGAACCACTTACAGCAGATGGAGGAAAGATTCAATGAAATAAGCAATTAAAAATATAATGAAGGGAGCATCAAGGAAAATTAAAGAGAAAATATTTACACTCAAAAGATGACCTGGAAATGTAAATTTTGTGGCATATACAGAAAAGACCCTGGAAAAAATACTTTGGAATGTTAAAGCACAGGTACAAGCATCTAGTAAAAAGTTTCACCAAGGAACAAGAGTCTGCACTAGCCTCTGTTTTGGTTAACGGCCAAGTTTAAACTTGAGGTTTGGAGTAAACTAGGCCTCTGCAAGCTGCTACATACAGAAAGCTTTTGAGGAATTAGAGGCCAATTTGGCAACATGTGAATCTGAGCCCATCAAGCTCTGTTGGAAATTATTTAAGGTTGACCAGTCTTGACAGCAACATAATTAAAATCTCCTACCTCTCCCTCTTTAACCCAGCATGATATCCTTTGGAGTTGTCATCTGCTTTAAAGCAGTAACAGTTAGATAATTTCTGGTGGTCTAAACCTTTTGCCAAGTGGCATTTCTTGCACATATCCATAACATTCTTTCTTTCTATATTTTTTCTACATACCTTGGTGGACCATAATTCACCATGATATTTTGATAGCTCATAGACTGAATTTTTTACAAATTACTTGGTATTTAAGTATGTCTCCCCCTGAGTTATTCTGGAAAACATTTTTGCTTGTGATTTAAAAGCAGTAAGATAAATTATATATTTTCAAGAAAATGAAGAGCTAAAATTATCCAATGGGAAATCTGGAGATCTTAGATTTAGATGAAGTTAGTCTCGATTTGCATCAGTGCAAAGGAAACTAGAATTGTGCAAGATGTTTTAAAAATTGGGAGAAATAAAATTTGATCTAAACAGCCTTGAATGTACAGGCTGAAACTCTCTTAACAGGCACTCTTTGGTCTGGCAACATCCCTGGTCCAGCAGGACCATGGATGTTCCAGGACCAGAGAGTCCCACTGGAGGGCTAGCGCCCGGGAGCCCTGAAAACTGGCAGGGCAGCGGGGCTTCCCAGCAGGACCATGGGGCTGCCCAGAGCAGCAGCAGGCGCCAGGTTCTGGAGTCGGAACCCAGTACTCAGAGGCAGCGGGGTTGCCAGGCGCTGGAGCAGGAGTCTGGTACACACACAGGAGGCAAGCCCGGTGTGCAGAGGGGGTGGGGTAGGGGCTGAAAGGGCAGCGGGGCCAGCGAGAGGGGGGAACCAGCTGGGTGGGCAGCAATTGGGGCAGGGTTGGAGAGGGCTGGCAGCCAGGGTGCCAGAAGTGACCACCCCTGGTCCAACAAAATCCCTCATTCGAGACTGGTCAGGTTCTGAGGGTGCTGGACCAGGAGGTCCAATCTGTATTTAAACTCTCTTGTAACAATTATGGATGGAAGCTGCAGCAATAGAATGGAGATAGACCTAGATCCGAGTAGGACAAATATTTAAAATTCAGACACAAAGAACCCTAATTTCCCCTTCCTCTCTATATAGAGATAATCTCAAAATGAAAATTTAATTTCCAAGATGTTTCTTACAAACCTTTCAGATTTGGTCTCTTGAGGTGGTGACAGACTTGTCCCATAACGAGAAATGGGTGTTGTAGGTGCACTTAGTCCAGAATAAGGTCTTGTAGAAGAATAAGAGTTGTTGCCATAGCTACTGTTTCTGAAGGTACCAGAAGAACAGGAGACAGGAAGAGAAAGGGAGAGAGAAAGAAAGAAAATCAGTCAGCAAGAAACCATGTGGCAGCATATCCTTTTTATTTGTAGCTGGGGACTAAAGAATGTTGTACCTCAGAACTCCATGAACTTCCAGACACATCCCCACTTTAGAAAAAGTAGCAAAGCATCTCATTTTAATATAACCCATAACAAGAACAGATTTAATACTGTATTTTTTAAAATGCTAGTGTGGAGATTAAAAGAAGGATTACAATGTTCCTTTAAAGTGACAGCTGTTCACTGGAATACTTAATTGACTGCTCAGTTACTTAGACATTTATTAGCTGGTTTGGGAGCTGATAATCTACCACCAGGAAAGAAACGGAAAAGATCAGTGTCAGCAGTATTCAGTCCAAGTGAAATAAAGGAAAACCCCAAATTTCCCCAGATATTGTCAGGACATGGAATCAAATGATTGGCTAATGTTTATGCCATAAATGAAAAGCATCCAAATTCTTTTCAGTTAAAACATGAAGTATTTTCTTTCCCCACCCCTTTTCCCCCAATATAAGTCATCACTTAAGTGTCATTTCTTATGATGTCTGTAAAAAATGATAGCCCCAGTTAAAAAAGACATGTCTTTTAGGAATTTCTACCATCCATTCACTCCATTAAAAAAAATGCTTGACTTTAATGTTAGCTTGTTGATCAAAGAGAAATTGTTTCCAGGAATGGTCACCTCTCCAGAACTCCTAGTATCAATGTTTTCATCCTGGCTTTTCTACTGAGCAGAAAAGGCAGCTCCACAACTTTCATGTGTCTTTTAACTGCCCCAGCAGCATATGTAGCTGACATGTCATGGGTACACAAGGGAGGCTGGCTTTGGAAAAGTTTTAACCTTTCTTTCCACTCTTTGGAAGAGATGTACCTTTTCCACTGGGAGACTATGCCATATGGTAGTTAAATTATTCCAAGAAGCCAACCCACCCAAATGTCAAAATTCCATGAAAGAAAAGCACATTGTCATTTTCTTTTTAACCACTCGCAATATTAAATATAATTCACACCTCTCCCCTCTCAAAATGCTAGTACTGCACAATTTCATTTTTTTTCACATGTGTTACTTGGAAACTTACATGCCTGATTCAGCTCAGATTAACCCCAATCATTTGCTTATGGAAAACTGATTTATACAAATGTCCACATTTCATTTGGGCTGCCATGTGAAGTACTAATTGACATGGCAGGATTTATATCCTTAGAATACATTTAAGTTAGGAATCTTTTATGGGAGAGGCCTTGTTTTGAACAGAATGTATCATGTTTCCTTTCCATATCCCCATCTCCATAAATACTGTGAATGTCTTAAAGCACTATCAAACCCCTATTTGTAAGGGAAATGAAAGGACAAGTTTGGGAATATAACCTCTGTCACAGCATCCTGGCAAGATACTAGACTAGGAAATGGAAATAGTACTCTGGGATTATGTGCCTGTATAGCACAGAGCCTCTTTGGTCATATAGGCCTAACATTGTCACTGATTTTCAGTCTGATAGAGATTAAATTGGCGGCCATGAGCCAGTAACAACTTTTCTACCTTGATTTTTCCAACTAAGAAATCGAGATAACACTACTTACAGCTCTCTCATGGGGTGCTGTGAGGGTTATATGATCCCTGTGAAAGGGAAGGGAAAAATCCTTTGAGAAAGGGAAGTGCTCTCTATGTTCCAAGTGCTGAGTTGTGGAAAAGTAAAACTCAGTTCCTTTTAGAGTGCTTGGGGGGCTACCGAGTAAACTTATGAAGACAGTCCTTAGCATCAAAGGTTCTGAAGTCTGTCAGAAGGCAATGAGCTCAGCCTGAGTATGAAATTGAAGATCATCCACCCCTTATCCCACTACAAAGATAAACATCTGCATAACTTTTAGTATATATCATACAATAGAGAGAGCTAAATAAGGGATAAGAATGTGCAGTAACTTGTCAAATTTAATTATTTTGCATAACAAAATAGCAATCCAAATAAACCTAAATATTTTATTTAGTAAGACTTTTACTACATGCAAAATATTTACCAATTGCTTATTGAAAACATGTGCATTGAGGATTTACTACTAAGCTCAGTAAGGGCAGTAAAACCACTAATCAACTGTTAAACCTCAAAGTGTTGCAAATGATCAATTATTTTATAAGCCTATAATACTGTAAGTGGCTTATTAAATCTCATTCCAGTGTGTAGCTAGACATTTAAATTAAAGTGTGGCTGTTTCCTTAATTTCACTTCTCTAATGGCTTTTCAGGATTAAACCTAATACAGTATAAATCTTTTGTGACATACAATATGAAACTGCAGAAAGAAAAGCTACGGCTGTGTCTATACTATTGCAAGGGGATGTGGATTGCAACTGCTTTAAACACTAAGGGGAGGGGATCACCACATGGGAGTGTAAAGGGTTTGTTTATTCAACTAAAACTGGCAGGATGATAAGGCGAGCAGAAGGCAGTTCATGTTGTTTGATTCCCAAGTTGACTCCTAAGCTGGTCCGCTGGCCAGGCGATCCGAGCAGAGGGCGTTCTGGGAGGCTCCACTTGATGGTCAACCCACTGTGTCTCTGTCCCTCTCTCCTCTAAGGATCAGCCACATGCAGCCTCTGAGTCAGGGCCTCTTGGGGCCGTGTGCACTCCCTGCTGGGGGCCGTGTGCATTGTTGTTCACTCCTGCTGTTTACCTCACACATTCCTCTGCACTCACTCCGGGAAGGGTTGGAGTTAACAGACAACACTCCAACAGTTTAGGGAACCAAATAACATCAACAGGTGAGAAAGAACAACCACCATTTTAACGCTCCCCTTGCTCCTCCTTTGCCTCCAACATATACCAAAGCAGTGCAATGCAAAACCAGTGGGGGTGAAATCCTTTGCCCATTTTAATCAATGAGAGTTTTGTCATTGACGTCAGTGGAATCAGAATTTCACCCTAAAATTTCTAGGGCTTGATTTTTTACTCACACACATTTTACATCAGTATAACTCCAATGATTTCCTGGAAATTACTGCTACAAATTATATCTATAAATGAAGCAAAATTGATGCCCATAAGCATTTTCCTCCAAAGATGTTTTTACCATGCTTTTCTAATGTCACTTAAAGAATACCAGCTATTCACTATGAATCTTGAAGAGACACAGGATGAAATAACAGCATGAAAGACCAAGGAGGGAGAATCAGTCAAGTTAAAATATAGTATTACAAGACTAAAACTAATACAGTATGTTCTAGAAACAATGCAACATGAAAAGCATGTAAACAGTACAATAAAACTTTAGAAAGGTGCTATTAATTCATCTAAATAGTAATGCCAGCTGTGTAAAATCTACCTGTTTTCCCACATAACTTCTGCTTCCTTTTCTGTAACAGTTGATGGAGACTCTTCAAAGTCATAGGAGAAAAGGTGAAAAGGGCTATGTGGTACATAAGGCAATTTCTCTATAGTTGGAGATGCCTTTGGAGTAATAGATGCTGATGAATTTTGAGAGGAGTTAAGTGAGACTGATGCAGGAGAGGATGATGATGAATGAACAGAATAATGGTGTGAGACAGATGAATCAGGCACTGAAGATGAGCTGCTGGATGGATTCTTGGATTTAGAGCAGTGGGGAGACCTCTCGGCTTGAGAACCTGTACTTGAGACGGCTGAAGAATCAGAAGTCTGATTCTCATTCCGCAGCTTTTCATTTGCAACCTGGTACACATCTGAGACTTCACTGCAAAGGAACGTGTGGTGAGGAGGAAACAAGAAAAAAGGCAAAGCAGGATAAGGAGAAAGGAGATCAAAGATCATATAGTTACGGGGGGAAAATCCAGAAGAGTAAAACAAAAACAAAAACTTCCCAAATGTAGCCAATTGCCATCACTGTTAAAAAGCTAGCAAAAGCTCAAATCTTTGTATGCCAGGGGGATTCTTCTTAGGACCGGAAAAAAATGCAGAATATTGAGATTTGATTTAGAGGAAAGGAAGGGTATTAACCCATGAAAATTCAGAACCATTTAATCTAGTTTTTATGAGGTTTTTTTCCACTACAGTTCTCTGTACAGGTTGAACCTCGTTAGTCCAGCACTCTTGGGACCTGATTGGTTCTGAACCAGACAATTGTCCAGACCAGGAGAGGTCAATATTGTCTAGCAGCACTACTAGCACTTCCACTGCTTACTGGCTCTTAGAAGACATCTAGGGGTAAATTAGAGCTAAATAACAACACAGAACACAGAGCTAGGACTGGAGGCTGTAAACAAACTTATTAGGACCATGGGAAACTTGGCCACACACATGAAAAGTGGACATCCTACTAACTAAAATAATTCTGCACGACAGATATTTCCAGACCAGAGAGTTTTGGATTAGAAAGTTTCAACTTGTACTATCCTCAAGTGGCCAAATAAATCCCAAAGCAGCCTTACTATACTAGGTGATCTGGCCCAACAGGTAACTGACGATGTGTGCCAAAGTCTAATGATCATCCTGTACTCTGATACAACATTTTTATAAAAACGAGGAGTCTTGTGGCACCTTAAAAGCTAACAGATTTATCTGGGCATAAGCTTTCATGGGCAAAACCCCATTTAATCAGATCTGATTAAGTAGGTTTTTGCCCATGAAAGCGTATGCCCAAATAAATCTGTTAGCTTTTAAGGTGCCACAGGACTCCTAGTTATTTTCGTGGATTCAGACTAACACAGCTAGCCCTCTAACATTTTTTTATAGAAGTACATGGAAATCTACTGACACAAGGTGCTATGAGAGAGCCAGGTAGTGTTATATAAAACTAATTTACCAAAGATGAAGCCCCAAGCCAGGTTTCTTCTATCAAAACAAAACCCTACAGTGGATTTAAAAGCCATTTGCCATCAGTGTGTTTATGCACCTCTATAGGTACTTCCATGACCGTTCTCACTATCTGAATGCCAGCACAAGGCTTCTACCAGATTTAATCACTACATAGTGACTGCATGAGGGGATTACAAGCAGATTAGTTGTGCAGAGATTCCTGTGCACTGAAGGCAGTAGAAAGGGGTCTTTGCATTGGTCCTGCCTAGCTTACTGTTATAAAGGAGAACCAGAGGCAGGATGGGCTAAGAACCATGGGAGCTACCTTGGAGCAGGTCTGTTAGTCTTGATAACCAGAGCCCATAGTCTGGAACAGCAACTATGGGGGCCAGTATTGCAGCCTTGAGCTGGGTCACCAGATTGGTGGGTGGATTTCACCACTCCTACCACTCTGAACTCCAACTGTGTGGCACCTGAGTATTCAGGATTTGAGAAACTGGAGTGGATTTCACCCTGCAGATAACATTGATCACTGTATTTTTTTAAGGGATAATCATAAAATGAAAGGGAGTTTTGCAGAAAGGATTTGCATAGAGAATTATGAACTATTATCATCCATCTTTTTCACCCCAAATCTGCTGTCATAAATTATAGTTAAGATACCAACTTGACTGGACTAGAGCAACAATTTGTGTTTTTGAAGCTCAACTTCCCATAGGAGCAACATCCTCAGAAACCTAGAAACATTCATCAACTGTGCCAGATAAGAATCACCTGGCCATAGATCAATATATTCCCACAATCCCTGACAAAGTGGCCTGGAATAAATCTCCAGAGCCCGGGTCCCAACCAGTTACTTTACAATGGCAGTTAAAGAGTGATATTGTAAACAATGATCTGAAATATCACTCTAGCTGTGTCAAAGTAGATATTATTTTTAAAATATGAAAGTTACATATGCACAAAAAAAAGCATACATGACTCTTCAATTACACCTCTTTACATGCTGTTGTTTCATATTCAGGTAATTAAATAATTGAGTTTTTAAGCCTTGGATTTGAGGAAATAATCACTTAATTTTAAATTTTCAGAAGGCCATTGGCTAGATTTGCAGACTGGAAGACATTAATAACAACATTACAATGTTTTCTTTGGAATTTGCACATTAAACAGTTTCCTTTCTTCGTTCAATGCTGTACAAGACTGTATGAGTGCGGTTAAGTACAAAAAAAATCACATATATATATCCAATCTCATTTTGCAGAATTGCAGAGCCAAACATTTTAACTTAAATCAAATGGCTGTCTAGAAGAGAAAGCATATTTTCTTTTTCTGATTTATTTATTAGGAAAAAATTACCACTGGCCAAATCCATATGAACCTCAGGAAATAAATGGAAAATATAATATTTGAACAGGTAATATTGATAGTTATAATTTGTTTATATATATATATATACACACACAAATACATGTCTGTGTCCAGCTTTGTCTCTCAGTTAAGTATTTTTCCCCTAAGATACAAATTTTTAAAATTCTAAAATAACTAGCAGGCAATATTTCACAAATGGTAATATTTTTACATAAGGATTCATAAAAAGAATTACTATCATGAAAAAGACACATTTTTGTCTGATGATGGATCATGGAAACACTAACAAAGGATGTTCAGGAAGAGGTACATAGGAGTTGCAGCAAAGTACTGTAGCAAAGCATGTGATGAATAGCTTTGCTGAAAGAGATTAAATTAGGCACATGCTTAAAATTCCATCATCAGTTCTGCCTGTTAAATTTCCTGAATTGAACTAGTGTATCTAATGTGCAGCCCATTGGATTTTTATAATTAAATGCATTTCGATATTTCCATAAATATGAACAAGGCTTTGCCAAGTCAACAGGTTTGTTCTAAGGTATTTTTTTATAGTGAAAAGTATGACTATGTTTTCAAGGATAGTTGTATACTATAAATCAGTCAGGTGAATTCATGCTACAAATAGTGGAGGTGAGGTCAGGAAATGTGAGGGAAGGGACACTGAACCCCAGTACCTGGCTTTGACCTGCCTACTGGCCTCTTCCTCCCACTCATCCTCAGTATTAGGCTCTGTGACTGGTTGTTCCTCGTCCTCTTCATCCTCCTCCTCCTCTCTGAGACCAAACCAAGGAAAGAAGCATGCAATGGGATAGAAATAGAGAAGGTGGAAAAGAAAAAGATAAGTCGCCCCAAAACACCAGACCCAAAAATGTTAGAAATGGAAAGAAAAAATATTAGTTCAGCCACTACATGAGAAACCATCTTACCTACACAAAATCTTTTGGAAAATGAGTAATTATGCTGCAGTTATATGCATTGTTTACACTAGTTAAGGTATTTAAATAGTGAGGATATTTAAATTTATACTGATGTTATTACAAAGGGATTATTAATACATTGATTCATTTTCCATATGTATATCTTTTTCTTTTTAAATCATAAAAACTGTCCCCTTCTTTTCTAGACCTAGGATACAGCGCTGCTCTGGTGCTATTCCCACAGACCGTTGTGTAAGCTATTTCTCCATATTATACTAACAGTCAATTTATTTTGCAATAAACTATGTCACTTCGCTTAAAGCACCACACAAAACGAATCTAGGTGGTATGACATGTAATAATATTAAAAGCCAAGAATAAAATATTTTGCTTGAAAAGCTGACAGGCATTTGAAAGGCATCTATTTAACAAGAAAATTAAGGATGTAAACCACCAACTTAAAAATAAATCTAATACAACATAACCAAGATAAAGTTTACAACTTTTTAGAGGTTTAACATTTTATTTACAAGATGATTGTATACGAATTGTCCATTGATGGAAAAAAGAGGAATCATTAGCATTGCAAGAAATATATATTTTTTACCCAGAAGATCAGATGAAAATTACAAGTCACGCATAAGCCCCATTCTAAACCATAGCCCAACTATAATCTCATTAGCTACATTACACTCCCCTCAGATAATACACCTATAGATAATTTTAAAAGAATGTCTCTTTTAGTTTTTCTTTAGCAGTTGCTCTAGTTCTTCATCTGTCTTACTGAAGAGTGCTATTATGCATGTTATATGCAAAAGAGATATCACTTGAACAGAAATACCACAAATGGCCATAAAACTTTTAATATTCTCATATTCCACTCACTTTTCTGGTTGCAAAGGTTTTCTTTTTTAAATTCTATAGGGATGCTCTATGGATTTTTTTAATTTGTGTAAAGTTAGAATATTAATATATTTGGTTAATATATTTTAGTGTCACAAGAAAAATGAATGCTGCTAATGTGAAAAAAAAAGTTTCCAGTGGCATAGTACAACAGTCTTAATATAAAATATCCAAGTTAAAATTGCCAAATGCTATCCCACTGAAGTCAAGAGGACTTTAGCCACTGATTCAATGGGAGCAAGAATCAGGTCCAAAGTTTGTTATACTAGCTTGATTTACTAGCATTGTAAGAAGATGGCTGCGGTTGAAACCCTTTTCTGAAACCACTGGGAAGCATCCAACTATTCTCAAAGCGTGAAGAAAGCAACACCAACACCATCGGCAGCTGTCTCAAACCACTACTAAGGTGCCTTCGTGAAAGGAGCATAATTAGAATCATACTAGATATGCAAGGGGAGGGGGCATTTTTCTTTTTTTTTTCTTTTGGGAGACCTTTCATGACCTCGAAAATACAAATTATACAAAGCAAGTGGCATGAAAATCAGCCAATTGAAGAGTTATTGCCTTTAGCTCACCAGCTACCAGCTGAGCATAAGCTTCGCAAGCACTTGACCTTCTGCTCAGGGGGAATGCTTATAGTAGCACTGCTGCAACTTCTTGTTACCATCCAGGGTTGAGGGAGAGGAGCTGGTTTTAGACCATGGCTCATAAGATTGCAGCGAAATAACTGACACTGTCAATTCCTTAATGGCACTGACAGTGTTTTCTTTCACAAACTGCTATGTTTATATGTTCACTTGCCGAGGAGAAGTGTGTGGGGGGGTAACTTTGCCATAAATATTTGCTCTTGGGGGAAGTTTGGCATATACAGGCTGAACCTTGAGGCAAAAATGTTCAAGCTACCTTCTTCATCTGAAGTAATATTTTATCCTAAAGCTGCCTCGTTCACACAGGAGAAAGCAGACTTCCTGGCACATTTTGTTTCACATCTTAAAACTTAGGACCTGAATGTACAACTTTTCCTTGGGTTACGGAGCACTCCTTTCTTTAAGATGAACCACTGGCGTGCAACTATTTGTCCTAGGAAGTGCCCACCAATGTGAGGAAGGGCTGAGCATTCTGGCTTTTCCTGTGAGGTTTGTTAACTCCCATCAGAAGGTTTCTGGATTGACTTTTCCAAATACCTCTTACAAGACAAAATGCCTCATGTTACAACAGAAACAGAAACAATACAGGGTATAATAAATCAATATGGTAAGTACCAGCTTTATGTTTCATGCACTGATTTTAAAGATTTTGGTCCCAATTTTCAAAACGGGATTCCCAAATCAATTTATATCCAAATAGAGTGAAATTCTGGCTATGAATGGCACTGATTTCATCGGGGCAAGACTGCATTCTGATGTAGTGAACCTTGGAGCTACTGGCCGCTCATCATATATGAAAAGCAGAACATATAATTATGTGGGTAAGACCATGTGCCTACTGTTGATTCAATATGGACTCTGGACTGTGTGGCTGTGTCTAGACTGGCCAGTTTTTGCGGAAAATCAGCCACTTTTCCGCAAAAACTGGCCAGCTGTCTACACTGGCTGCTTGAATTTCCGCAAGAACACTGACTTTCTACTGTAGGAAATCAGTGCTTCTTGCGGAAATACTTTGCCCTTCCCGTTCGGGCAAAAGTCCCTTTTGCGCAAATCATTTGCGCAAGAGGGCCAGTGTAGACAGCTGAGATTTGTTT
The DNA here is from genome assembly GCA_030068395.1 of Apalone spinifera. Classification (NCBI taxonomy): domain Eukaryota; kingdom Metazoa; phylum Chordata; order Testudines; family Trionychidae; genus Apalone; species Apalone spinifera. The sequence continues at coordinate 139,816,902 of CM057846.1, forward strand.
TGCGCAAAAAAGCCCCGATCGCGAAAATGGCGATCGGGGCTTTTTTGCGCAAAAGTGCGTCTAGATCGGCACGGACGCTTTTCCGCAAAAACTGCTTTTCTTAAAAAGCATTTCCGGAAAATCATGCCAGTGTAGACGTAGCTTGTGTGTGGCATCAGTTGCAGAATTGGGATCTAAGTATGGATTTAGGAACCTAATTTTAGTCACCTAGTTTTGAAATGCTTAGAATTTTTGCGAATTCCTTATGTGAAATGAAATATACAATCATCTTTCACATTCAGTTACGAACAAAGAATGTGGAGTACTCTATGTTCTAACCTTTTCATTTGTCTTTGTCAGTGGAAAATCTGATTCCCAGATTGCAGAAGGATTAACTATAGGACTGGGATTAAGTCCATCTTTGAAGACCATAGGCTGAGTAAGGTGACCTTCATAAACTGACGTCACATGAATAAAAGTCCCCTACAACATTTCTGCTATTCACTTAGCCTGAAAGAACAATTTTTCTCCAGGAAATTAAGTTTCCTGAAGAATTACAACAAAACCACCTAAGTCAGCACAAACAAAAGTTCAGCAGATTAACAGTAACAAAAACATCCCATAATACTTCAGTTTCAGTGCTGTCAATCTAGCCTTTAACATGAACGCTAATCCTTTTAAACATGTTTGAACAAGGAACTCATATCAAAGTGTAGTCATAAAAGTCATCCATGTTTCTCATATGGGATAAAGGAACTTGGCCTTTGGCCTCACATATCACAACACGTACACAATGTGCAGGAAAGTTGTACATAATATCTGTGCATTTGGATGATTTAATTGCTTCAAGGATTGCAGTAACAGGAAAGGGAGTAACTTTCACTTCTAATTCACTTGTTATAATACATCCCAGGTTAAAAGAAATGAAAAATCATTATAAGGTAACAGCTATCTGGAGTCTCTGAGGTGTGTCTAGACTACAGGGTTTTGTTGACAAAAGTGGGGTTTTGTCGACAAAATTAAACCTGCGTCCACACTGCCTTTGAGTTATGTCGACATAACGTTGACATAACTCAGCAGTTTTGTCGAGGTATGTAAACCTCATTCTACGAGGAATAACGCCTTTGATGATGTAGTTCTGTCGACAAAACAGCAGTGTGGACACAGGGGAAAAGTTATGTCAACATAAAAGGCCTCCAGGGAGAACCCCTGGTGGACACTCCTGCCACAGCTTGCAACTCTATTGTTCCTGCCCGTAGCCATCTTTAAAAGGCACAAGCACCCAGGAACAGCACTCTGGCAGCAAGCGAGCTCCAGAGCAGACCAGGACTATGCAGCTCAGTTCTGGGTGAGCCATGTCATGGGGACAAGCCTCCCAAGACCCCCCTGGCCCTTCCAGGGAATCATCCCCCCAGGAACCCTGGGGCACCAAGCACCGGGCACCCTCCTGGTCAGGGCCGGAGATAAAAGCCCTCCCGGGCCTTTGGGCTGAAGAGGACTCCCTCCAGGCCATGCACTCCACAAAGAGGCAGAATGCAGACACCTATGCCCGAATGGCAGAAGAGCTGGCCAAACAAGGCCATCACCCCCGCAAACTGGAGCAGGTCCAAGCCAAAGTGAAGGTCTGTGAACACAGCTCCCGCTCTGGGGAAAGGCTGCACTCCTGTGAGTACTATGAGGACCTGGACAGGATCCTGGGGACAGGGGATCCTCTGCCTCCTGAGAGGCTCATGGAGTCCGGGCTGACGACCCCGGTTCTACAGTGGCCGGAACACCTGCTGGGGGACAGGAGCTCCAGGAGGAGGAAGAGGAGGAGGAGGATGGCACCCAGAGCACCCAGGAGCGAGGCAACCAGACACAGGAGGCCTCCTAGACCACCTCAGACCCCAGGGAGGGAACATCAGGTGAGTGCTGTGAGGGTCGAACACACACAGGGCAGGGCAGGGCAGGGCAGGGCAGGGCAGGCGGGATCAAAGGGGATGGTGCAGTGCTGTGACATGTCATGCTGAGCACGGCCTGGGGGGAGGGAAGGGCCACCCATGGCCTCCCTCAGGGAGGGCCGTGCTACCCCCGTGAACCCACACAGCTGCTAGGCACCGCTTGTTCCTGCAGGCAGGGATGCCACATGCAGGCATGGGCTGGAGACGCTGGGATTGCCTTACAGCTGCAGGCCTCTCAGAATTCTGTGGGAACCCCAACCGTGGCCCGACACTTCTCCGTGCTGCTCAGCCATGGGGGATCCGTGAGGGGGGCACGACGGTGGTCTGCACACTGCCTGGGCTCCAGGGAGGCCGTGGCTGCGGGCCAGGCCGCACCATGCCTTACTGAGATGCATATGAGCAGCCTCTGACCCTAGGATGGGCACTGCCTGATGAGAAGAAGGAGGGCATGCCCTCTCAGGGAAAGGGTGAGCATGCATGACTGTCGACTTTTCCCTCTTGTCCTCCACAGCTGAACCAGCTGACCCGGAGGGGCTGCCCCACCTGCCTGACCACCCAGACGGCTGCAGGCCACCCGTGGGCACTGGCGCAACTACTTAGAGCTGGTGCGCCAGCACGTTGGAGTCCTGCAAGGGATGAAAGACTCCATGGAAAGGAGGCTGGAGGCAGAAGCCAAGTGGCGCTGGCAGTTGCTGCTCGAACTTGCCCAGCAGCGCACGCACATCTGTGCTGCCATCCGGGAGGCCATGAACTTCCCTGGTCCTGGGCCGGGTCCTGCCCCTCCTCCTCAGCTTATCCCCTCCTCTGCCCCTGCCCCCTCCTCTGCCCCTGCCATCCCAGCCCTAACCCCAGCCCTAGCCCCCTTCTGTGGCATCCCACATGCGCAGCCAGGCGTGACAAGGCCGCCAGAGCCAAAGCAGCAGGAGCTCGGCCTCCAGGCAGCCCCCTCAGCCCTGAGCCTCCCTCCCCCCTTCCAAGTTCACATTCCCCCTTCCCACCAGTGACAGAAACTGAGGGACGCATTTTTTTTAAAGCACTTTATTTTATAAAACAGACATTTTTATTTTTCACTGAATCAAAGAGTTATTTATTTTCATTTGTTAAAAAAACAACAGTTAAATAAAGTGTACTATAGTTTTCACCATCACCTGTCTCCAGTGAGTGGGGACTGAGTAGAATGGGTGAATGTGGGGCTGGGAGGGGTTGCTGGGAGGAAGGCACCGGAGGTATGGCGCAATCCCACATGTGGAAGGCCCTGGGGACAATCAGGGGCCTCCCTGTGAGAATTGCTCCCCCAGGGCTTCCTGAATGCGCAGGCCCAGCTGGTGGGCTTGCCGGGTGGCAGCTGTCCGGGGCTGCCCAAACTGCCTCCCCTCCATCTCCGTCTGTGTCCTCCATGCAGGGAGGAAGGCCTCCCCTTTCCTCTCTACGAGGTTGTGCAGCACACAGCATGCTGCAACCACATCGGGGATGTTGTGTTCCCCCATGTCCAGCCGCGTCAGCAGGCACCTAAACCTGCCCTTCAAACGGCCGAAGGCGCACTCCACCTGGAAGCGAGCCCTATTGAGACAGGAGTTGAACAGTTCCCTGCTCGCGTCCAGGTGGCCAGTGTAGGGCTTCATGAGCCAGGGCATGAGAGGGTAGGCTGCATCAGCCATGATGCACGTAGGCATCTGCACATCCCCGACTGCCAAGTTCCTCTCTGGGAAGAATGCCCCAGCCTGCAGCACAGGTATGAGTTCCTGAACACACGGGCATCGTGTGCCCGGCCTGACCACCCGACACAAAGATCAGTGAACTGTCCCCTGTGGTCGACCAGAGCCTGCAGCACCATAGAGAAGTATCCCTTCCTATTGATGTACTGTGCTGCTCGATGGGGCGGGGCACGGATGGGGATGTGGGTTCCGTCCAGTGCTCCATCGCAGTTTGGGAACCCCAGCCCTGCAAATCTGGCCAGGATGGTCTGCAGGTCTCCGAGGCGGACGGTCCTGTGGAGCAGCTCCGCATTGATGGCCGTCACCACCTGCAGAATGGGA
>CM057846.1:139844145-139854845 GCA_030068395.1 Apalone spinifera
TTGTCAAGCTGGGACTTAAAAACCTCTAGGGACGGAGATTCCACCACCTCCCTATGTAGCCCATTCCAATGCTCACCTCCCTCCCAGTGAAACAGTTTTTCCTAATATCCAATCTAGACTTCCCCCACTGCAACTTGAGACCACAACTCCTTGTTCTGTTATTTGTCACCACTGAGAACAGCCTCCCATCATCCTCTTTGGAACCTCCCTTCAGATAGTTGAAGGCTGCTCACTATGTACTCAAGAAAGAGCCAAAACTGATTTATCAATGAAATTGAAGGGCCAAAGTTCAGATAGTTGTGTTTGAAGTAAATGTGAGGATCAGGAGGGAAATCAAACAGCTATGAATTATTTACTTAGAGAGACTAATTTAACAACATAAGCAGCAAGGTTGAAAGACATTATCCCAAGTGCAGAGAAATGATTCAGTTTCAGGCCAATCTTCACAGAAATCTACCTCCAAAATTCTATCCACAGGATACAGACTCGGAGTGACAATACAATTCATATAATGAAATGCAAGAGGTTCTTCATCAGAACCTGTCATTAGTTGATCAATGACCCCAAAGAAAAGATGTTGTAGTCTAACAATCATTTTGTGGTTGTCATATACACCACATGAGTTATCATCAGAAGACTACGAGCAATCTCTCATTCACACGACATTCAAATGTATATCCTCTCTCTCATTCTCTCTCTCTCTCTCTCACTCACTCATTCCCAGATTGAGATTTCCCCGGGACGTAATTGAGAGCAGCATTCACAAAGTGATGGCATTTTATAAATGGAAAATTTTAGACAGCAGAATGTTCTCATTTTCAATACTTTTACTTTAATTGATACCTATATTCTGCAAAAGGTACAAAAGGTCGGGGGGCATATTCTCACTGCTCAATATTTTTTCTTATCCATTAATTAAAACACTCTTCTGTGATGAGCTTTTCCATTCCACTAATCTTCTTTCATTTGCCTCTTCGTATCAACAGACATTTTTGTGTAAGGAACGCATGTTCAGAAGACACTGTGGAACAAATTCACTCTGCTCAAATGAGATATATGAACAGTAGGAATTATATGCTCACTACAAAATGTCTTTCTGTGGTTTCTAATGGAAAAAAAGGAAGAAAATGACAGAGAGAGAGAGAGAGGGTTTGGATCTATAACAGTGTCATTTGTAAGGAAGTGAACTGCCAATAACATGACAAACTAATTACTTAATCCTCGCCTTGTGAGTCAGTGAAAGACCTTCAGGGGTGAGGAGGGAAGGAAATGCCTTTTATTCTATAGCCAGACAGTCTTCACTTTGATTAGAACAATTCCATTTTGTATTTTAAATGCAGTTTCTTAATATTCTATCATTTTACATTATCCTGCCTGTTTCCATATAAAAATGACATCCACAGTTACCCACGAAAGCACAAACTTAGCTAGCCTGGCTGCATCAATTTCTTTGCTGCTTTTAGCATGTTTAATTTTAATCTGTCAACCAAGCACTGTTATCAGCAAGCCAGTCCAGCAGTGCTTGCTTTTCAAATGGCAATAGGCTGTTGTGATTTGCAAAAGACCATTTCCTGACCCAGGACATGGAAATTCTGGATCAGATGCTCAGCTGGTGTAAACTGACATAGATCTTGTGACTTCAATGGAGCTACTTCAATTTATTCTAGATAAGGAAGTGACATTTTGCATCTAATCTGCCCATTTTCTCATTGTGAACCAGAATTGCACAATCAAATAGAAAGCATGAGGTGACCTGAAAGCTGCCTATTTTCTCTCATCTTGTTACTTATGTGTGCATATGTGCTCACAAGACGCTGCAGCAAGACATGGACACTTATCTAGGAGCCCTGAAAAACATGAAGCTGTATGTTTGCATCTTCATTTTCCCTCATTCTTTCTACCTTCCCTGAAGAGGAATGTTCATTTTATGGAAAGCTTTCAAACTTCTCAGACTACAGATGAGTTCAAACCAAAACCACAGATCTGAACACTCCCAAATGCTAGGGAAATTTGTATCCCAATCCAAAAGTCATAGTTTGCCACTAACTGTAATGGTGAGGCCTACTTTTCAGGTTAGGTTTAGCTTTGCTGAAAAGTGAAATCCATTTAATGATCATCTCTTTGGGATTTTTTTTTCTTTTTATACTACTACCTACCTATATTTGTTAATTGTCAATGTTATGGGGTACAGAAATGTGTGATCCATACCACCTGGCTCCCTTTCCTGCACATTCATGCAAAAAAGGCGTAGTGCTGAATTTCTGGCAACGTTTTTTTCTGACAGCAGACTGTGACATAAAAGGATGTATGGTGGCTGGCTGGACTGGGACTCACAAGACTTGGTTTTATTCCCAGCTCTGTCACTGGTCTACAGGGTGACTTTGGGCAAGTCACTTCACCTCTCTGTGCCTCAGTTTCTCCATCTGTAAAAAGAGGGCAACGATACTGACCCCCTCTGAAAAGTGCTTTGAGATCTTCATGTAATATCTGTAGTAAAACTGATGAGAGAGAACAAAAATCAGGCTCACTGTAGTGAACTGACAGAGGTTTCTTTCTTGGCCTTCCTACTGAATGGAATCAGAAACACTCTCCAGTATGTCATAGGGCTTCCTATTGTGGACAGCTATTGGAAATTCTTCTTTAGCTGATTTGGGGCAGAATTGTATCATCTTCATCCACATTTTACTACTAAGTTCAGAAGTGTTCATGGATGGTGTACAGCACCTACAAGGTCCTAGATGATACAGGACACATTAAATACAGTATATCCAAATAGTATATCTTCCTGAGTCTGACTGTTTTTTGGCCTCTCTTTAAAACCATGTGCACATGAATTTTGTTTAAATCTAATAAAAAAGGAACACGAGTTTGGTGGGGTCAGCCAAGTCCTTATATACAGTTTCCACACCACAGATCAACCATGCAAGGAAACACAAATAGTTTTCTGTCCATGAAAAGTCCCACAGACTAATAATGGAGGTGAGGAGTAAACAATTGGTACTGCTAGGGGAGAATTAATTCACCGACAAAGGTTTATCTGTAGATTTCCACTAGTCATAAGCACTAACAGGTGACAACCCCTACATTTGGAGATGCCTTTGGGCCTTTTATGCATTTTTTTTAAACAAACGTATTATGTGCCTGTATATCCTTTCACACAATCTTGGGTATACCAGTATTAAGCTCCTGAACATCTAGCTCTGCTTTGATGAGGAGGAAAATATGGACTATTCTTGTATTACAGGCCGCTTACAAGTCACATAGCAGCTAAAGCAGCAGAAACAACAAGCACAAACGGGATGGTAGTGTACTCAGTTCGGACACCATGCATAAATCTCTGTATTAAAAAAGATGTTTGTGATAAAGTAGCAGGTGAAGGCACTGTAGAATTCCTACTCCACTTTCCAGCACCCAGCACACAACATCCATGTGCTTTAATTAAAGGGAGACAGTTCCCCTGTAACTCAGAAAAGACATCAGAAAAAAACTAAACAAGGGAGGGCAAGCAAGAGTTTTAGGGACTGTCCAATTGCTCACTTTTGAGCTACCTTTATCCATTATTAAGCAAGCAACTTCTATGGAACTTTGTACTTCAATTTGCATATGGATGTGTTCTAGCAGAGAAACCATAGATGGGGTCACTTGGAAACGGGGTTGAATTATTAAGAGGATTTTGTTGTTATTGCTAATCATATGTGCTACACATGTTAAAGAATTATGCCATATTTTAACACTTTGCATGTGGATGAAAAATAGGGATTTTTTTTCCAAAGTAGCATTGAACTTAATTAGTTAGTTCCAAGATTTATGATAATATTGCCAAAACAAGGCATGAAACATATTCTTCCTCTTTTCGTCCATCTGATAAACAAATCATTTAAAGCAGGCCTGCCACCGTTACAAGCCAGCAATGACCAATGACTGTAATTAAAAAGGCAGCATCTCCACATCTAAAAATGAAATGCTATTCCTCTGATGACCTTAAAAAAATCCCAACCCAATCCTAACCAGAAAGAACAAGAAAACAGACTTCTCTTGTAGTTTCTTGTTTGACTCTGGAGGAATTTTTAATATAATTGTGAGGGTTTTTTTTTAAGCAATGTGGATATGTAATGATAACAAGTTAGTTGTGAATCCATGGTACAATATGCTACCCTACTGGGGTGAGATTTCTAATAATCTCCCACTTTGCTTTCAACAATCAGCTATCTAACCACAAGCAAATCAAAATGATATGTTGATTCTGAAGTTGTTTTATTACTTTTTGGGAGGGGAGGCGACGAGTGGAAATATAGGCAGGCCTAAGGCAATCATACGAGATATAAAAGCGGAGGGTATGATGTTTTCCTTTCCCCCCATAATTGAATCATGTTTGCTAGTATGGGAACAGCTGATGATTTGAAGATATGAGAATATAAGTGAGTTCAGAGAGCTGAGGAAATACCAGAATTGTCTGTAAAAAATAAATCATAGAACTTACTATTACATGAGCACTATTAGTACGTTTCTACTGTACAGCATTCTTAGGTTTATAGGCTTTAATTCAAAACAGAAAACCAACCTGAATTGGCCACATTTTAAAGTATCCCCTTGCCTTCCAGCTGGCCACAGAGGATGTATAGCTCTTTAAAAAAAAATCTTTTCAATACACCCATTTTGATAGCTAGAAGTGAAAACTGGCAACTTTTTCTTCTCTCCCTGACATCACGCACTCTGCTTCCGTCCCCACCAATCATTTGTTTTACTTTAACCATAAGGAGTTATTTGAGGAAGTTTGGGAGCAAGGCAACCATTCCAAGGATGGGGATGTTGTTTTAATCTCCATGTGTGTGAGACCACAACAATAGATCTACAGCCTTACAAACCTGCATGAAGCCAAAGGAACAGTTCAAATCAAAAGAGCATGTCCTTGGAGGTTAGCAATATTTTGTGGAAAGAACCACACAAAAAACCCATTACAACATTTTTGACCTTTTCTTACTGTATGCAATTTTTTTAAATTCAAGTCTTTTTTCCCCCAGACATGAAGGATAACAGGTTTCAGCATAATATCTGCTGGAGAATTTTACTGCTATGTAACGACAGAACATTTTAGAGCTCTGAGTTCGTTTAGGTTTTTGGACAACATAAGGACATCGCTGATGATATACTTTTTCTCCATATTAGATGGCTGCTATTATGCACAAAAGAAAAAGCATGATTCTGTGGTTAGGGTACGCCCTTACAAATTGGAAGACCAACATACAATTCCTTGCTTTGCCACACAATTCTTGTATGACCTGAGGCAAGTCATTCAGTCTCTCAACTGTAAAATGAGAAAAGCATCCCTTTTCTACCTCACAGGGATGTTGTGAAAATTATTACACAAAAAATTGTGAGGCCCCTAGATTCTCCAGCAATAAGGGCCATAGAGATAGGTATGGGATCATAGACAGACTCATTATGGAGAAGTTCCACATAGTCTTAGAAGGAAAACAAAGTAACTTCTTCTGGCTGATTACATTGACGACAGGTTTCACCAATGTGTTTAATGTATATTTTCAACATGTGCCAATTCTAATATGCTTATTCATGTTAAATATTATCTTATCCCACCAGCAACATTAACAAAACCCAATGAATTATTTAGAGAGAAAAGTTCTTCTCTCAGTGATTCAGTGTTGTATTAATACTTTAAACAAACTTAAAAAACAACAAATAGTCTAGTAGCACCTTAAAGACTAACAAAACATGTAGATGGTAACATGAGCTTTCATGGGCACAACCCACTTCTTCAGATGACCGGAGTGTTGGAAGTTATCCGAAGAAGTGGGTTGTGCCCACGAAAGCTCATATACCATCTACATGTTTTGTTAGTTGGGTGCTACTAGACTATTTGTTGTTTTTTAAGTTTTTCCTGCTACAGACTAACTCTGCTATGCTTCTGAAGCTTTTAAAAAAATTAAGCAGCAGTTTTATAAAAGGAATGTGGGACTAATAACTATCGAGGAAGATTCTTTTGGAATGAAAAGACAAACATGTACCACGAGTGAAATCTTGACCTCACCATGATCAATGGCAAAACTCTCAGGGGAGCCACAATTTTACCCTACATTATCAGCTACTCACCTCTCTTATCATCTACTATGGATACTGCCTGGATTAGAAGTGGGGCATTGGATTCTGTATACTCCACAAACACCAGCAGCAGTTTCAGTGCTGTCTTTACCACCAGCCGGAACTGAAAGAAGAGAAAGTAACTTGTCATTTAGCAGCTCACAGTACTTCCAGATGTGCTGCATGCCACTCTACCAGATGTCAGCACTGCATTTTGGCTGGCGGCAACAATGGCAACAATATACAGAGAATAAAGATATTTGAGCCATATACATGAAATATCTGCACAGCCAGCTGGCCTAGCTGTTCGCTGATAGGATACCACTCTCCCCATTAATTGCAGCTCAGTTTTAACGCCAAAACTGACACTCCAAAGTGCATAACAAATGTAACCATACATTCCTCATGCCCCTTGATAGTCCCTGGCCAAAGCATGGAAGAAACCGTATGTGCTGATCTGAATGTACTCATCTCCCAACACAACATTCATTACTGGTGAGAGTTTAATATGGTCAGATTTCAAGCTCTTCCTTCTTTTTCCGAAATAGGAAATGACTATTAGCTGCTTTTCTTTTAATCCCTTATACAATTTTTGTTTAATAGACTGAAGTTCATTAAGCATGAGAACAGGTATAGGCATGTGAATTCTTAACTGTCCCAGAAAACTCTTTTCATAAAATGGACTTTTTGCATCTCTGTGGTGGGAGCATTGAGTTTGTAACCTGCAAACAAGAAAACAAAAACTCCATCAATGAGTGGCCCTCCCATCATTTATTCTCCGAGTTTAGAAAAGGATCAACTGTGGCTACTAGGATAAAATTCTGATCCAGCTGAAATCACTGGCAAAGCCCATTGACTTCAATAGGGCCATAATTTTATCCATAGATTTCTCAATAACAGAGAGGAGGGTTTGTCTATGAGATCATTTCCAAAGTACACGGTGAGAGCAGTTACATGTTTTCATATACCCATTCACACACCAGACTTCTGACAAAACCTTCTTCCCGGCAGGATACATTTCACCAAATAACAAAGAGTGTCACATATAAAAGACAGTTAAAGAAGGAGAACTTTTAAATAGATAGGATTATGTATGGCTAGCGAAGAAGAACTGTATCAGAATGGTGATCATTCTATTCTATTCTATTCTATTCTATTCTATTCTATTCTATTCTCAGGCCTTACAGCTGATTGTTTATCAAAAAGTAGATTTTCACCCACATCCTCTCATCTGCCACAGAATGGCCACTTATTCTGGTAAAGGTCCATTTTATTTTACTGACACCTGATTGGCTAGCCTTTTGCCTTTGGGGAATTGGTTTGTGGCTGCTACGCCCAGACTTAGGACATGTCCAGTAAAACTATACAAAAGAATCCCATAACTTTACATGCAATGAGGCTATGCATACTTTACCAGGACAATAATGAGCAGCAAAATATGAGTTTTCAGATAACGTAAGGCATACTTCTAAAGAACTATGGTAAACTTTGTAAAAATGGTGAATATAGGGGTACATACGGTCACACTCAGGCACCTCAGTCACTTTTGAAAATGAGATTCAGGATTCTAAGTCAGCTGGAGCTTAAACTCTATGAAGTGCAAAAATACACCTATACACCTTTAAAAATCTGTATGCAGGGTTGTGGTAGCTGGAGAAGCTTTGGATAAGCTTGAAAACATGTCTTTCTCTTACTAACAGAACTTGACATAAAAATACTGTTTTACCCAACTTGTCTCTAAAAATGTGGGTCTATATCACTTTCCCAAGATCACTCAAGCAGTCCATGGAAGAACAGGGTCTTAACACAGGTCTCCCAGCTCAGCATCCTCATCACCAGACTATCTGTCTAGTGACCCCTTGTTTTAAGAAAGCAGTGAACAGATTAACAAAAATCAGGAGCTTAGTGGTAGTGTTTTAATAACATGGTACAAAACTCAACTCATTAAATGAGTAGTATTTGGGGATGATTTGTATTGCTTAATTATCATTTCAAATTATTAATAAATTTGATAATGAGTTAGTGTCCAGATCAAAGTCTGTTCAGTTATGTAACACACAGATGTTTAAGCAGAGTCTCTTCCTTGAAAAGCTTTCAACTGAAGATCCAAGGAAATCTTACAGTAGGGCATAACTTTTGAGTTTTCCTAGAACTTTATGCTAAGTCACATGGGTCACTGATGACTACAACCATAAGAAGGTATCTGGGAGCATAGTCACATACAGCTTCCAACAGACAAAAATCGATGTGAGATGTTGAGCTTCAAAAAAAATATCCATCTGTAATTCCACTACCTCTTCCAAAAAGCAGACGGCCATTTTGTGATCTCAGCATGCTAATGGTTGGTCATGGCAATCCACAGCAGTCTAACAAGTCTATTTATTCTTCCACTCAGCTTGCATCTGCTATGCTACAGATCCTGTAAACCCTTAGGGCTAATGTGACTGTTTGAGCCTAATAAGGGTTCTGTAAGTGAATTTATTGAAGCAAAAACAGTCTGACTTTTTTTGAGTGTTCTCTGCAGCTGTTAACCTACTGTGCTTAACTGGAGCCCAGACCATCATTTGGCGGCTGGGCATAATCCAGCAAGCAAGACCAGGAGGAAGAGGTGGTTATGAATTTTTTTCCTTTTAAATTATAGTTTACCGCCTCATATAATTTTGGCAGTGGAAGGATGTTTTAAATTCAGTTATAAAACTGCACATTTTCAGAGTTCATTTAGCTTCTAACAGAGTAAAAACAGACAAAATAATTAATACATTTTGGGGAAATAGGTATATGTGATACCACATGACCAAACTGATTGGTGACCCTAGTGAACAGTGGATTTGAATGCTGTTAACTTTTTAAATCTCTTTGTCACCAAGATTTATTGGCAGGGAATGAGAGTGTGGGTATGACGCACATTTCAACATAAAATGATACGGAAAGCACTCAACTTGCTGATTTGCAATAAAGTATGACTTTTTATTTAGAATGGGCAATGGGCCCCCAAACTGAATTTTTGGGAGGAAAAGGAACTTGCATCAAACAGAAAAAAAATGGATTTTTAAGTCAAAATGGGTGGTTTTGACCATTTTGAAATGAATCATTTAAACTTGTTTTGAAAGAAGCACTTACCTGTGTAACTGTGGTTCTTGAAGATGTGATGCAGAGGTGTATTTCTCTTGGGACTGTGCGCACCCAGCAAACTGGAGCCAGAGATTTTTGCCTCACAGTTGCTGTAGAAGGGTAGTGCTAGCACCTCATGTCCATGGCCTCTCCTCTGGTTATGTGAGGTGGCATCATCCCAACTCCCTCTGTTCCTTTTCATCAAACTCGCAGACTCTGATGCAAAGGGGACAGATGGGGCCGTGGACTGCCTATCTGCATCACATCTCAAAGGACCACAATTACAAGTTAACTGTTTCTTCTTCTTCAAGTAGATTTAGTCATCTATTTCACAAACAGACCCAGCAGGGGCTGGGATCCACAGTCTATTTAAATGAGTACTGGGGAACTGCCTTGCTAAAATGTGCATGTGCTCATGATAATGAGATAATGTTTCATATCAACAACCACGTCGCAGCCCTGAATATATCCAGTATGGAGATGTCACCTAAAAAGCCACTGACATAGCTTATGCTCTCATAGAATGACATCACACCCATAGACAGGGCATAGCTGAAGCTATTTTGTGTGCACTCTTGATGCAGGAAATTATCCATGTAGAGACTGTCTGTGAGGAGACTGTCTGTCCTTTCATACAGCCTGCAGATGACACACACAGATGAGATGAAGCCTGAAAAGGTTTAATCATGTCCGCATTAAAGATCAGACACTGTCTACATGCAATGTGTGAAGACACTACCTTCTCTGGAGAGGAAGGTGTGAAACCCCCCCAGAGAAATATACTGCCTGGTTTAAATGAAACTGAGGGTCCACTTCAGACATACACTTCAGGTACAGCGTAACATCATTTTGTCTTTGGAAAACTGCTATAAGAAAGCTCTGTCATCAAAGCCTGCAACTAACAGACACTCTAGTACTGAAGATATTATAGCCACAATTTTTTGACTTGAGAGGAAAGATTGATTTAAAATACTCATACACCCAATTGTAATGTTCATATCACATGAATCAGCAATGCATTATGGGGGAGAAGAGGGGTGTAGGGATAACATATTAAAGTATTAAAAATGATTCCCCAAGTGGAAGTGACTCCCCATAATTTGTTCCCCACAACTTAAGTTTGTGCTTAGATCTAGTGTTATCAAGCTTGATAAGTGTTTAGATTTATTATTATTATTATTATTATTATTATTATTATTATTATTAGTTAAGATTGTTAAATGTTTAGATTTATAATTATTGCCTCCTAGAATATAATTTGTTAAGAATATAATATTAGGTCATGTAACTTAAAACTGTTACTATGTAGCCAGAAACAGCTCCCCTCTCTGTGTCCCAGGGCATGCTCAAACTTTTGCAAGTGGCTACTTGTCAAGCCACTAACTCTGCTCTGGGAGCCAAGCCCTGTAATTGATTAAGGGCGTTGTTACTAACTCAGAACTCAGAGAGAGAATGTTTTAAGAAATGCCACCCAAAAACTTTTGTAACTTTCT
>CM057846.1:139859682-139879362 GCA_030068395.1 Apalone spinifera
TGTGTTGCCTTATCCCCCTGAAAAAGATCCCGTGTGCTTCTTTTAAGCATAACAATTGTGCTAGATGTTGTACAAGAACAGAACTAAAAAAGTCCCTGCCCCAAAGAGCTTAAAATCCAAGTAATTTTAATCATAACTATAGAAAGTCCATATTTGTCCAATTGGGTATGAACCCTTTGTGTCATGTCAAACACACACAAGTCCACACATAATAAATAGCTATTCCAGTTACCCTTTTCTTTTGAAGAGGTATAATTCTGCGGCTTCCATAAGGGCTTCCAAGAAAAACCACAGACAGACACAGACCAGAAGCAGAACAGGAAGAAGTACCCCTTCATTAGGATATGCAAACATAACAGCGATCAACTTGGGTTTGTAGCAGCTACTGGCAAGTTCATAAAAAGTATCTACCAATATACTGTAGGCAATAAAAGGTTCGTAAAACAGATGACATCCTATTCACTAATGCTCTGGTTTTCATGGTATACCCTGGACTATAATAAGTTTTCCGATGTTCCGGGGCTCTGTGGTTCACATGCTGTCTTGTCTGCTCAGTTAATGAAGTCAGAACAACCCTGTCCACAATACACTAATTCTATTGTGGGTTATATGCCCCTGAGAGAAACTCAATGATACACTCATAAAAAGGACACAGAATTAAAAGAATTTTATAGATGGAGCTGGTTGAAGAGTGGTAAAATTATTTTCGAACACGTTTGCAAATTTCACATTGTGATTTGACCTGATCACATTTGTACCCTTTTCTCTTCACTTTCATGCAGACAGTAGTTGTTTGCAAGAGCTTTTGGGAAGTGGTGAAGGTTTGGCGTGTGTTTCTATGTAAAAACATATCTGTGCCCAGGGGTGCTGACTGAATCTGCGGGCCCATGGGCAAGGTGAGTGTGGGGCCCAGCTCCATGCTCATTTGATATGGTCTTGATCTTCTTATCAATAAACTAGGGAAATACAACACAGATGGGGCTACTATAAGGTGGGTGCATAACCATTCTCAGAGAGTAGCTATTGATGGTTCACAGTCGTGTTGGAAGGACATAACAAATGGAGTTCTGCAGGGGTCTGTTTTGAGACCAGTTCTGTACAATATCTTCATCAACTATTTAGATGATAACATAGAGATTACGCTCATTAACTTTGCAGATGATACCAAGCTGGGAGGGGTTGCAAATGCTTTGAAGAATAGGTTCATAATTCAAAATGATCTGGACAAACTAGCGAAATAGTCTGAGGTAAATAGGATGAAGTTTAATAACGACAAATGCAAAGTACTCCATATAGGAAGGAACAATCAGTTCCACATATACAGAATGAGAAGTGACTGTCTAGGAAGGAGTATGGCAGAAAGGAATCTAGGGGTTATAGTGGACCACAAACTAAATATGAATCAACAGTGTGACGCTGTTGGAAAGAAAAGCAAACATGATTTTGGGATGCAGGAGTGTTGTGAGCAAGACACAAGAAGTCATTCTTCTGCTCTACTCTGCATTGATTAGGCGTCAATGGGAGTATTGTGTCCAGATCTGGGCACCACAAGAAAGTTGTGGAGAAATAGGAGAAGGTCCAGAGAAGAGAAACAAAAATGATTAAAGATCTAGAAAGAATGACCTATATGGGAAGACTGAAAGAACTGGGTTTGTTTACTTTACAAAAGAGAAGACTGAAAGGAGACATGATAGCAGTTTTCAAGTATCTAAAAGAGTGTTACAAGGAGGAAGAAGAAAAATTGTTCTCTTTGGCCTCTGAGAATAGGACAAGAAGCAATGGGCTTAAATTGCAGCAAGAGAGGTTTAGGTTGGACATTAGGAAAAAGTTCCTAACTGTCAAGGTGGTTAAACACTGGAATAAATTGCCTAGGGAGGTTGTGGAATCTCCATCACTGGAGACATTTTAAAGCAGGTTAGAGACATCTATCAGGGATGATATAGACTGAGCTTGGTCCTGCCATGAGGGCAGGGGACTGGACTCGATGACATCTTGAGGTCCCTTCCAGTTCTAGCATTCTGTGATTCCATGATAAGGGACGGGGCCTTAGGTGGAAGGGGCGGAAGCGAGGCAGTCAGCCCTGAGCACCACATGGAGTGCACCAACCCAGCCTCCAGGCAGCCCTCTGCGCCACCTGGAGCAGAGCGTGGTTACCCCCACTCCAGATCTAAAAGCTGCACAGAGCGTATGGTGCAGAACTCCAACAGCAATTTAAAGGGTCTGGGGCTCTGGCTGCCGCTACTACCATAGTAGCAGCGGTGGTAGCTGGGAGCCCCAGGCCTCTCTAAAGCACTAGGCCCCACAGCGACTGGCCTATTTGCTCCCCTCTGTTGGCAGGCCTGCCAGTGCCTATACATACCAGAAATATTTGCTTGGCCAACTGTCACCGGGCTGCACTGCTCCCCAGCATGTGCTGCCATGCCCAAACTTTGGCACAGAAGTTTATTTCTTTAACAGGGCTGAGCAAACAAACAGAAACCATCTTTTAACTCAGCTGTGGGCACCAGGCTTCATGGCCTCACAAGTGGTCTCTGGCATTCCCGCTCCGAACAGTATCCCCGTTGCAGTTCCCTTCTTGGAGCAATTGCCCCAGAGCTGCTTCCCTGAACTCCTGACCCCGTGCTCTAAATACCCATCGAAGGAGCTAGTCCCACTCCAGTGTGGGCCTTTCCTCCCTAGGGCACAGTCTGTCTCAGTCTTCTCTACACTGAACACTAACAGCAGGCGTGCCAAATACTGGCCTGCAGGGCAGATCTGGTCCATCAGGGTTAGTCCTGCTTTGAGGTGATTTGTGCTGATTGGGCTGCAGGATAAGAACTGCTGACTAGAGCCCAATCAGCAGAAAGTTTGCAGCCCATGTGACATCCTACAGGCCATACAGGTAATATATATGTTTTGTGGATGTGGCCAACATAACATAGAGAGAGCTGCGTACATGATCTACAATGGTTAACAGGTTAAAAACCACTGGCCCAGGTGTAGCCCAGCCCTCTTTGATGGGCTGGATTGGATCCGCCTGCTCTAGTTCAGGGGAGCTGAGCTTGGTCTGTACTCAGGGACCAGCTACCCTATGATACCACTCTTTATATATTTCTTATCCATGTGGACAGATAGTGGATACTTTGGAGCAGTGGGACAGTGTTTTTACAACTCCAGGTCAGAACAAGGGAACTAACGTAGTTAATATGACAAAACAGAACAAGGTATGTGATCAATGACTCTAAATAGATTCATACCATGACAGAATATAGACTAGTGTATTCAACCGATCCATGTGAATAATTCACGTGCTACTTCATTAAACACTGTTGTAAAATAAAGTTGAACTGGCAATGGGGTGATCACATATCTGCTCGATACAATTCATAACATCAAAAGATCAGATATCATTATCCCCCAATTGTGCCATCACTGCGTTATCACTGTTCAGTGTAAGAAGGCATCCATATTTTCACAGGAGATTTCAAAAACTTTCATGAGTGACCTTATAAAAGGGTTCCTCTTATGTCTGTGAACACTGACTGAAACTTCTTGTGTGCACCCTGGATTTTCTCTACAGATGTCAAGTAGCAAAGATAATACCAATAATACCTATACTGAGAAGGACAACCGCATAGAGCCTGTAAAGAATATGGTGCCTGTGATGGTGCCCATAAATCACTGGAGATGAACACCTCAATAATTTGCCTGCAGTTGAACTGTATCATCACCATTTAATACACTTTTCATGATTTTTCCCTACCCCACTGGTTTACATAAGAATAGTCATACTGAGTCAGACAGAGATCTATGTTAGTGGACAGTGGGAATGAACAGAAAAGGTAATCATTAAATGATCCATCCCTTGTCACCCATACCCAGCCCTGACAAACACAGGCTGGGGACACTATCCCTGCCCTTCTTGGCTAATAGCCATTGATGGGCCTATCCTCTGTGAATTTGTCTAGCTCTTTTTTTAACTCTGTTAAAGTGTTGGCCTTCACAATGT
Organism: Apalone spinifera; assembly: GCA_030068395.1. Lineage (NCBI taxonomy): Eukaryota > Metazoa > Chordata > Testudines > Trionychidae > Apalone > Apalone spinifera. The sequence goes on from CM057846.1 coordinate 139,863,671, forward strand.
CCTCTGGCAAGGTTTTCCACAGGCTGACCATGCATGGTATGAAGAAATATTTCCTTTTGTTTGTTTAAACCTGCTGCCTATTTATTTCATTTGGTTACCCCTAGTTCTGGTGTTATGGGAAGAAGTAAATAACTTTGATTGTTTGCTTTCTCCACACCTGTCATGATTTTATAGACATCTATCACATGTCTCCTTCGTTGTCTCTTTCCAAGCTGGGAAGTCCTAGTGTTATTAATTTCTCATCTGGCAGCCATTCTGTACCCTAATCATTTTCGTTGCACTTTTCTGAACCTTTTTCAATTCCGATATATTTTTTTGAGATGAGGTGACCACATCTGCACACAGCAGAGGGCATTTAAAATGCCATGCCTAAATTTTAGCAAGAATGACTCCATATGGGCAATAATAGCTGCTTGCCATGTGTTAAATAAGTTCAGCATCTAATGATTCAATACTGTCCTAGGATTTTAATGTGATTTTAACATACAAATACACTTGCATAAGGTGCCTACATTTTGTGTCCATTCTCAGAATTGTGTCAAGATTTTTATTTATTTGTACCTGGAACACTTCTTAACCTTGTTCTCAGAGAAACGTCTGAATTCTAAGTTTTCTCCAGAGGGAAAAGAAAAATGATTGCTTTAGCCTTCTGTTGGCACCCATTCAGAATGTGTAGCATAAATACAGATGACAAGATTTAGTGCCTGTGAAATGTAAACTGTTACCTGGAAGAATTCATTGACCTACATTTCCCAATCAGTTCATCCATGCCAGGTATGTGCATATGCCATTTGAACAGCCCATGCCAAGGATGCATCTAACTGCCAACCTTAATAATAACGATCTATACTTCATGGCGTTTCGTCTATCGGGGAGCACAAAATACTTGAAAAAATGTGAGTTAGCTCAACTGAGCAAAACCTCTGTGTCTTCAGGTAAGTGTAATTATACTCAGGGTCCGTACTATTGTGCATTGCAGCTCTGATTTTAATAGCTTACTGTCATTCCATTTTAAAAAAGCAAGCACAATTCCTCACCTGCTCCAACATATTACTAAACCTTTTTCAGATCTGTGTGCTAAGAGATGGATTTGCTCTGATTCCAGCCAGCAGGGAATTCCAGGGCTACATACACAAGTAGAAAATACCATCTCTGATATATACAATTGTTTTTATTTAGTTCTGAAGCACAGTAAAGGACTATGACTTCTACCTGGAGAACAAATAGTTTCTGGTAGGGTATTTATGTAATCTAAATGAAAGTAAATACGTGCAAAAAATCAAAGTAATCGGGAGAAAATCATTAAAGGTCAAAACTATGACTGGGAGTTGCAAATGGTTTAAACAATTCAAAAGAAAAATATGCTGGGTCAATTATTCTGTTCAGAAAAGAGGATAGCTATCCTATCTAATGAATTCTGAGGCCACCACTGTTTTTAAACAGATTAAAAAGAACGGATGAAGATAAGACTCAAATCCTTTTGAGTAATCTACGCCAACTATTTCAGAGCAGCTTTTTTCCCCCCAGTTCTACTAATTCAAAGAAACAGCTAATTCTGTTATGGAGAAATATACAAAAAATTGAATCAAAAAATATTGACCTGCCTAATGTCATTTTTACAGATCTCAACTTACTATGAACCTCCTTTTTTAAAGGGACACCATCAACTTCATTAGGGTCCAAAAGTGTTGACAGTAAATGGTGTTGTTCTTTGCTGTTACAAGTATTTCCCTGAAAACTCTTCCTTTCATCAATCACAGCAGCATAGCACAAATTAAGAGTGTGCATATCACCTTTCTTCATTTATGTTAAAATCTGAGACATATCAATGGCTGCAGCTAGTTGTCTTTTTAAGTATCTCTTCTTTGCTTTAATAACTTTAAAGTAGAGGGCTTTGTGGTTAAAGCTCTGATTCACTAGTACTTAAACATAAACACAGCCTTCAGTGTGTGAAATGGGACTTCTCATGTACTTCAAGTTATGCACATGCTTAACTAGTTTGCTGACTCAGACCTTTCAGGATTATAGTCAGGAGAGCTGGGTTTTAGATGCTGGCAGTGACATGATATGTGACTGTTTGACCAAGTCATTTTCCTCTCATAAGGCCTCAGTTTCCCCAGATGTGAAACAGGGACAATACCACCCTGTTCCCGGGCTGGAGAAAGGCAAGGGAACTTGCTTTATTCCTTAGTGCTAGGAAAACATTTTGATAGTCCTAGATGGGAGACTTTCCAAAACTATTAAGAAAAAGCTTTTGAATTATATGTGTCCCTTTAACCTTTTCTTTTTATGCACACTGACAGAATGGATGACAAGGAAATGCATGCATATACTGCTCAAAGTGAATGTTTTCAAACATTGCTAATACTCTGCCTAAATATTGCAGACTATCACATATGTGGTGTGCAGTTTTTATGTATCTGCTGTGAGATTTTGCACATCCAGAGAAAGAGGGAAATTAAAAATATGTAAATCTGGCTTACCACCAGAAAGTGAGGAAGAGCAAGTGGTGATGAGTAAGTGGTCAACAAATAAATAAAATAAAATGGTTCATGCTTGGAAATGATTATTTCCATCATCAGTCATGGGTGCGAGAGAGGATCAATAAAACCAACCAAAGCTATCCATACACAGAAGTAGGCACTAGGGATGTGAACGGGTAACTGGTAAGTATCACCAAGAAATCTACCTTACAGGGTGATGCTTACTGGTTCCAGTTAAGCGGCATCCCGGGCAGGCCAGAGCAGCCTGCAGCACCCATGGATGGTGGGCACTCAGCCCGGCTGGAGCCACCATTGGACCAGCCACGCTGGAGCAGCCCCCACCTGCAGTGGACCCAGCATGGCCGGAGCAGCCAATAATGTTTAACCAGTTAACTGTTTAAATGGGATTTGACATCCCTAATTTAGACCACAACAACCAAAACAAATGATGGACCAATCTGCCCTCAGATAAATATAAAAGGAAAAACTATGTAGCACTTTAAAGACTAACAAGATGGTTTAATAGGCGATGAGCTTTCGGAGGCCAGACCCACTTCCTCAGATCATATTCTGGAAGAGAGTTGGCATGACCATATATACCAAAGGAATACAATGAAAAATGTGAACACGTTATTAAACTGACAAATCAGATTTAGTACAGAAGGTGGGGTGAGAGAGAGGGAGGGTAGCTATTTATGAGTCAATGAATGGCTAATCAGGAGTGATAAGTGGGAAGCTATCTTTGTAATGGGTAAGGTAATTAGCATCTTTGTTAAGGCCCATTCGTAAAGTGTCAAATTTAAGCATGAAAGAAAGTTCTGAAGTTTCTGTACTCTGGTGTTAAAGTCTCTTTGAAGTAAGATGCATGTAGTAAGATTGTTAAGATTATGTCCAGGTAGGCTGAAATGAAAAGCAATTGTTTTTCCTTGTGAAGATGTCTGATTTGTGGGCATTAATTCTCAAAGAATATGATCCGAGCTTTAATTGACACTAATAAAACCTAGAAACACTTCTAACGCAACAAATATCATGCTATCTAGGCAACATATAAAAAAAACCTTAACAGCTAAGTTATAATTGTTCACAAAGGGAAGTGACACATCTCCTTTGTAATAAGATGTTTTTTCTCACTGGAATCTTGAGGATTGCTTTTCAGGAGAAAGGGTTACTTAGATAGTTGTGCTACTCTGTTTTGAAAAGAAAAAGCCTGTTTAGGGGCAGCCATTCACTAATCAACACACACGAGATTTATTGTTATTTCTGGTGACAGTACAGACATTAAGGAACATTAGAATATAAGAATGACCATGGGTCATGCCAATGGTCCATCTAGCCCAGTGCCTTGTCTTCCAACAATGGCCAATACCAGGTGCTTCAGAGGGAATGAACAGAACAAATATTCATCAAATGATCCATTCCCTATTGCCCATTCCCAGCTTCTGGCATATTGCAAAGATTTGCAGAAGGGTTTTTCATTTCTTTCCTCTCTCCAAATTGCAGCTTTAAAAAAAATCTGTACAACCTCCTATTAACCTTTATGTCGGTATATTTCAGCCAATGAATGGACAGCAGGATGCACAGATATGTCTCTGGAATCCATGTGGCAAACTGCAATTATGTCATTCTGAGTAGGATGCAAAACATTCAGTGTGATGGATATGGTATTGAGATGAGATACAATTTCTGCTAAAACTAATGTTAGTTTGTAATATGCTACAAAATGGCATTTGAAAAGGAACAGACATCTCTTTTTTCTTTTAAAAATATACCTCAAATTCGTAGTTATAACAGGGGTTCCCCAAAATTTTCACAATGTGGCTCACATCTTAACGTAGGCAGACCTCCCCTCCCTACCATAATCACATAATATCCTTGGGGCAAGTACAACTGTGGCTCTCATGTGGTATATTATTAGGAATGTTTATAGTGTAACTTTAATATGATTTAGAGGCTGGAAACACCTAGGAGGAGTCAGTACCCAACTGACCCTTAAGGTATGTGCCTAAGCATACCACTGTTGCAGTTTCAGAACTGATGTTCTACAGTATTTACAGGAAACACCCCAAAGGTATCTGTAATTGACAGAGATCTTCAAAATGAAATAACACTTCTACAGTCTTTCATTTTTGATGGTCAGAGTTACCCTAAATAGTTTATTCAAGATTATTCAATGCAATGCTACTCATACACTGTACAACAAATACATGTAGTAATTTAGAAGCAATTTAGAAGAGCATGAAAAACAATAGAAATGACATGCTCTTTAATGTGTAATTGTACACACAGTATGTTAATTAAATTTAACAGCTGAATCCAGCTATATTTTTTTTGATCCAGCTGTTAGGTATGTGTACCCTCATCTTTTAAAGCCGCGTCACATACCCAGTTTTCTCACCCATTGCCACATTTTAGCCTTGAATGCTGTTGCCTCACACAGCTGTGCAGTCCACAGATCCACTGGGTTGGACCACTTGGCTGTCATTTTTTGGCAACAGGGAAAGATGTGGAAGAATGGCAGTTTCAGCAACTTCTTTTCTGTGGGCAGGGCTGAGTTGATACTTCCTTAGCTCTGTTCCAGAAAGCAGAAGGGAAAAGAGAGAATTCCCTGGGTCTATTCTAGAGATAGATTCTTTCGGTTTTTCACTTCCCAACAGTCTCCTTCACACTATGGGATATCACTCTTTTGTTATGCAACTTAATGTCATGGTTTTAGGGGATTTTTTTAGGCTACTCAATATTAAACAAGATGGATGTTACACAGAAGAATATGTAATACATTTTAACTACAATGGAGTCTAACACAATGCTAATACAAAAATTATAATATTTTATTTACATACTTATAGTATTAATATAACCATTTTTATTTAAGCATCTTCAAGTTCTTTTCAATTAATGGAGTGTTCAAACACTATGGAGGAGCAGACAGTATAATCCTCATTTTTCAGATGGGAAATCTGAAGCAATGGGCTTCAGGGGATATACGTAAGATCAGAAGTGGAATACAAGAATACAAACCCCTGCCCTAGCCACCCAAGTAGAAATTTGACATTAATATATTTTCAGGACTATTTCACTTTAAAAAAAATATTGTGAAACTACAGTTACATTAGTCTTCTAAATATATACCACCCCAACTCGGTGGATTTAGTTCACTGTTTTTAGTGACTTTATTTTGGACTGTGTCCCTTTTCCAAAACAAATCTCTCTTCCTACCAGTGTATCCCCTACCATTATATGGACATCAGATTTCTATACAATGATCTACAAGCCACAGCAAGTAAGAATGCTGTTGCCGAGTGGGTGTGCAGAAAGGATGAAGCTCAATCTCAATTTCAGGACTGGGGCCAGAATATGTGAATTCAAACCCTACACAAAGGAAGAACCTCATACTGGTCTCAGTTTCCCCCTCTGGCCAATGTGTGGGCAGGATTTGAGGATGTACGGAGGGACCATGTCTGGCTCTCTTCTGACACCGTCTCTGTGGAACAATGATTTTAAGATTATTTTCGTGATAGAAGAAAAAGGGAAAAAATGAGAATACGTGACTACTTTCCATTGCACCTTCCTCAGAAAAGAAGTCAAACATAGGATAACTGTGAAGATAGCTCCATTTTTTAGAGTGAATATCTGAAAAGTGTCCCACTTAAATAAAGTCACGGCTCTGTTCAAGAGTTTTAGGGAGGAAGGAAATATTTAAGCTCATAAGTATAGTGGGAAACTATTCTGTGGTTTTATGCATAAGACATTTGTTCTTTCAACACTTTCATTAAAATGTACTCATATTAAGTACTAAAAGAAAAAAAAGGCTATGTTTAAATAACTTTACCTGAAAACATTAGTAAATTTAAATATATGGTTAAAAATCCTATCTTAATGTTCTGCAGTCTCACAGACAACATTTTTCAACATTTAAAAACAAGCTAAGTATATCTGAAATAGTACAAGTGGTTAAAAGTAGTATACTATCTAAAGTTCTAAACCATAATATATTCACTTTCACAACAGATCTTGCTTAAGCAAATAATTATTAAGAGGTTAACCTTTCTGTGCACCCTAAAAAGCAAAGTACTAGTGGTTTTATCATCCCAACTGTTCAAACTGTTGAAAGAACAAATGTCATAGGTATAAAATTATGGAACAAAAACACCACAAATCCTTCTCAAATGGATACCTAATAAAGGGAAAACTGGGGAAAGGATATATGTTCCATATATTACTGCAACAATGAGGCTAACAGTATTTCTCTGTATGGAAGGACTGGACTATTTGTTCCATTCTCAACCCCCTGAACATTATCAGTGACAAAAACAACTCAGCAACAATGGCTTCATTGCAAACACAGATCCATTCTTTTTACCTTTGGATTACTTGCTAAATAAACTCAATGAAAGAAGCTGGTTTGTGAAGCTCCTAGGTACACAATGGAAAATTTTCCAAAAACCAGCCATTTGTCAGCTTTCCAAGTCTCATAATATTAATATTCACAAAGTCTTTAGGCCCTGTCCATGCCTGATGTCATAAATGGCATTGCTCCACATTAACATACTACACAATAAAGCGAATACTAGACAGCACCATCCTTTTTATGCTCCAATATGACAGGTCAGCAAAACTCTCTCAAAATAAAGACATTCTGAAAGTACTAAACATTTTCAGTAACTTTTCTTGTTTTATTTAGAATGAAGAACATAACATTTTGTTTCTTACAGCATGTTTCATTCAAGCCTTTTACATCACTTTGTAATTACACATTCATTAAATATCAGATCGCCTGTGAAAGGCACAGTTTACAAATGATTAAATTAAGGGGACAGAATTTTAGTAATTTGCTCAAGTCCACAAAGTAGTCAATGGTAGAACTAGTAATACTATTCAAGAGTCCTAGTTCCCAGGCTTCAGTTTAACCCACTGAATTCAAAGACAGAATGAAATTCCCTTAAAAGTCACTAGCTGAAACTTATTTTGAAATGTAGGTAGTTGGCACTGTTGGCATTCTTACTTATTTGGTTCTGTGACAGCATTGACATGAACTCGCAAGAGAGAGTGCAAGACAGACAATGTATTCAAGGTTTTAAGCACTGTGTCATGAAAAAATCTCCCTTCGTGAGGTGAGCTACTTATTCTGTCCTATGATTCATAAAGTATTTGAAAAGACCCTCCAATCACTGCTACATGCATGAATCAGTATATAAGCTCTTAACATCTTTTAAAGAAAGAGACGGTATGTTAAAAGCATTCTTTAGTTTGAAGGTAAGTACATTGTTTCTATATTAACTCTTATATTCACATCACTTACCGACTTCAGGCAGAAAGCTTTAGAGGGTAAATGCATCATGAAACAGTACAGTCAGCTAAATATTCAGATTCTACTGTGACTCATTACACGCATTTTAAGTTAACTTCTTATTTAACTTTCCTAGAAGGATTCTGGATATTTCCTTCAGGTAATCCACTAGTCCACTGAGAGTCACTCTTGACACTATTATGCAATCTCAGAGTAACACGAGTGGTTGTGTGAACCATGGTGATTACATGCAATATGTTTAGTGAATTCATTAAATTACTAAGCCACATGAAAAAAGAAATGTGAAAGGTAGTAGTTTTGGTACAGCAACCATAAATACTGGGATTGGTGACGTGAAAAGTATATGTTTCAACTAGGCTATCACTTAAGAGGTGTGTTAATATAATTCTTTTCAGTCTTTAACCACCATTCATCTCTACAGTACCTCAGTGCTTTCCAGCAATATTAACTGTCCTTAAACTTCATTGATGCACAGCTAAGGTTATTTGTTGGTGCCTACTACCCTTCCAGAATGTCAAGTTCAGCTATACTTGAACCTCTTAAAACCAGGGAATGAAGACTTAAGGTAACATAAACTTAAACTTCTTAAAACAGTGAAATATATAATCAAGGTACACGCCACTGCTACTATAAAACCTCTCTATTCCAGCACTCTCTAGGTTGGCAACATCCATGGTCTGCCATGATTTTAGTGAGCTGGATGTCCATTTATCATGGGTATGGCCAAGTTTCCCGTGGTCCCATAAAGTTTGTGTACAGCCACCAGTCCTGGCACTCAGTGTTCTGTGCTGCTATTTAGCTTTAATTTGCCCCTAAATATAAGTAAGCAGTGGAAGAGTTGATAATGCTGCTAGACAATAATGACCTCCCGTGTCTCAGTAAATTCCCTGGTTCAGCACTAGTCAGGTGCAAACATTGTCAGACTAGAGAGGTTCAACCTGTACTACCTACTCCTGCCTACACTCAAAACACTAAACCACAGAAACCACCCTAGATTCGCTAAATCCTTCACACTAAGGATTCTTCCTGTGATATTGCCCTCACCTAACTCCTCACCACACCTCAAAGACCACAGACAAGTATGTCACCCGTCTGCAAGCAATCTGTGTACTGGTACAGATACAACCTGAAAAACACAGAATTGAAATGAGGCATACAGCAATGTGCACATGCACCTGTCCTCATATCCCAGTGACAGCTCCGCGAACCTTTTCCAAGCAATCCTGCGGTTGTTCAATACAGTGACACCTAACACAGTGAAAGCAACTGGGAGGCATGGGGATAAATGCTGGAATTAAAATCTGTGGAGATAAACAGAGTGCAAACAATGGATGTTCTTCATGTCTACTAACTCTACCACCACCCTTAATGAATCATTTCCAGTGTCTATTGATAGCTCCAGCAGACAGACTTAAGGCTGCATTTGGAAGATGGCATGTACCTTAATTCTGCATTTTTTCTGATTTCTGAAGATTAAGTTGGTGTTACATTTTATTTCTGCTTTACTGAAGATTACATTTGTGTCACCTTAAGTTTTCAGTTTCTTCTTTTCAAAGTGTATGTTTAATTTTTTTCAGTAAGGTACCAGGCAACCTTCACTCTGTGTTAAAAGTATGGGGGCAGTTAATTTCCTTGTTTTTGTTGGGTTTTTTAGAAATAATTTCTCAGCACCCCATGTTCTGCAGCCCAGTTCTTCTCCTCCACTGTCTCTAGTTTCTTGGCCATAATTACCCTGGCCACAAGATCATTAGATATACGTTAGTGCCCTCACTGCCCCCTCTCATCTTCCATCCTTCTGCCTTGTCCAGTACAGCCTGATCCTCTCTCCCCAGCCCTCTTCCCTACAGAAAGATGGGCATTGGTGAGGCCCCACAACTGAGCAGAGATGACAGAACAGAGCAGAAACTGACATGGACTCAAGGCATATTCTGAAGTGGGGACACAAATGGAGAGGTATGGTCCAGGGTAAACATGGTGGGTGAGAACTGAAACCCTTCCCTATATCTCCAACTGTATAGTTTTGACCCTATCACATTCTTATACATTCTTATGTTCTGCTTTGATTTCTCCTTTCTTCTTAAAAGCAGCAGTATTAAGGGAGGGTTTTCCAGATGTCTCTTCCCCGCTGCAGAAGGCAGCCTGGATAAGGAGGGAGTTTTGAAAATCCTCTCTTTTAGAATTACTTACACACCCCATTTCATGTGCGTGCTATCCTAATGCGATATCATCAATATACTTCCAATCTTGTACTTAAGAACAACAGAACACTGCTATGTGGAAACAAAAATCAATTTAAACAGAGTTTTTTAGTTAAGTGGCAACATATTTCAAGTTATCAGAGGTTAGTCCCCAGCCAAAATGTGGCCTAAATGAGTTATGTATATCTCAACTAAGGGACCGTTAAAAATGGACGCATTATGTAGTGATAGCAAGTTTCAAAAGATTCCAATTAATCCACTTGGATTAATTGGAATCCCTAACGTATTATATCATCCTTCACTGAGCATCTGCTAGGGTTCATGTCCCACTGATATATGATAGAGACAGAAATATTTTAAGTTTGGGTTTTGGAAAATTCCCCCACGCATTCAGAATCTGCATACAAGTTGCTGAATGACAAAGTGATTGTACAAGACCTTTTCTTTGTCATTCATATTATTTGGTTTTGTTCAGCAAAAGCACTGCTATATCTCAGCTACAGATAAAAGGTTTGGAAAAGAATCAAAGCCCTACTACATTACAAAAGAAAATGGAATTCATTATTCCACCTCCTCTCACCCAGCCCACAACATCAGCTCTCAGTTGCTAAAGCAAGCCAAATAAGCAACAAAACAGGAAAGGTGAATATTTTGATTAGAATCACACAAAAGGGAAATAGGTACAGCATTTTTAGATAATAAAACTGGAAAATGTTTCTACATGGCCCTTACCCAGGTTCCTAAAACATGAACTAGGAGCTAATTCATACCAAACACTTGCCACTGTGGAAAAGACTGAGAGGAGACACCATTAACGTCAGGGTTTCCCTTTTCATTATCAGGACTGCAGTATTAGTGCCCAGATGCAGAATTATTACCCTCTGAGCCTTGTCTCACTTCAAACTAGGGATGTTGTCGACTAACTGATAAGCAGGAGCTTATCAATAAGCACTATCAATTAGTCGCATCCCTCCCACTGCCGCTCTGCATTGTACAGCCAAGGGAACCTACACGCAAAGGCACTGAGTTTCTTTTCATTCGTCACCACACACACACACACACACACACACTTAGGGTGTGTCTACACAGCACCCTAAATTCTAAATAAGATACGCAGTTTGCGCTACGCAAATTGTATATATTATTTTGAATCTATTTAGAAATAACTTATTCTGAAATTTGGTGCATCTACACAGCATCAAATTTCAAAATAACCTGCTATTTCAAGACATCCCTTAACCCTCATGGAATGAGGGTTACCGGGATGCTGAAAGAGCATGCCCGTTATTTCGAAAAATATTTTGAAATAACGGGCGGCTTGTGTAGATACAGGGTAGCTATTTCGAGATACCTTTGGTATCCAAAAATAGCAGTGCAGTGTAGATGTACCCACACAGACACAGAGCTTATCAATTAGCACTATCAATTAGCCGCATCCCCTCCCTTTCCCTCCCCCCCCCGCCGCTCTGCATTCCACAGCCTATGGAAGCCACGTGCGAAGGCGCTGAATCGGTCCCTGCTCCACACGTTTTTTTTCATTCAGCCTGGTGTCTCTGTGTAGTGATTTTAACATCCTTCAAACCAGTTTTTTCATAATTTAACTACAAGTCACACAGAGGACTTCAGCTATTATGTTTTCTTCTTATACCATGCACTAGAGCTGCAGCAAAGTACAAAAGAAGAGACAGTGGAGGAATACATTAATTCAATTGTAGCCACATCAGAAGAGGGGGAGAAATTCAAGAAATTCTGCACCTTCAACACACACACACGCGCGCGCGAGTGTACGCACATGACTACACACACTCTCTCTCACGCAGGGTGTATGTGTTGGTGTGGAAGTGAGCATGCACCAAAAAAAAAATCCAAATTCTAGAAAAAACCAAATGCTTGGTACTTTCACACAATTAGGTTGGTTTCTTAACACTGGAATAATGGACCACAACCATATGCTAGCGCACTTGGATACTATGGCACTGGTATCACACAAATACTTGAAATGTAAATTTCTGTTAATCCCAGCCAAGTGAAGCTAAGGCCTTTGTTTAAAGAACCCCACCGCAGCAGCGGAGTGACCTGGTTGGAAGATGGCGGCAGAACGGCACAGGCCCCTGCATTGTTCCATGTCCCATAGCTCCCACTGCCACAGTGAGTGCTGGGGGTCACTCTGCACTCCTCCACGTAACCTACCAGGCTGCCCTGACCCCAGCAGGCTAGAATCTATACAGTTGACTTTCCCATCCATAGGATGGTTTGGGCAGATGCTGCAGGGTCCCTCAAAGCGCAGTTCCAGGCAGCCAACCCAAACAGTCCTACGGACTCTGCCAAGAGTGTACCTTTTAGGGCACATCTATTCTTGTGGGAAGGTTGATCTTCCGGCATTCGATTGAATGTTTCTGGTAAAGACCTGGTAAATCAAACTTTGAGGGTGCCCCCGTTGTTCCCAGAAATCCTCCCAGTCACAAAGAGTAAGGGAAGTTGACAGGAGAGTTTCTCCCATTAACACCCTGCTATGGGACCGCCCCAGAAAAATCGATGCAAAATACATTGACTCCAACTACACAATTCAAGTAGCTGGAGTTGTGCATCTTGCATTGATTTTCTCCGTCAGCATGGACCTGGCCAAAAAAACCATCCCATTCTGAGTTAAAAATTGTCAGTGATGGAGATTCCATCACAACCCTTGGCAACCGTTACTTCCAATGGTTAATTACACTCATTGTCAAAAATGTATCCTGTATTTCCTGTCTGAATTTGTCAAATTCAGGTCATTAGATCGTGTTATACTTTTCTCTGCTGGACTGAAGAGCCTATTATTTAATATTTTTTCCTCATATAGACTGTAATCAAATCACCCCTTAACTATGAAGGCATGGCTATCCAGACGGTATTGATGAGATGGCTTCAGGTTTCTTGACCATGGAATGCTGTTCTGGAAAAAAAGTCTGCTGGAGTCAGATGTGGTCTACTTGACCTGGAAGGGGAACAACGTCTTCACAAAGCAACTTGCCAATATAGTGAAGAGGGCTTTAAGGAAGGTTTAAAGGGGACTGGTGTCAAAAATCCACAGGCAAGCATAAAAACAACAACTTTAACAGAGGGCTAGATGTTTGAAGGTGGGTGAGAAAATGGAAAATTATATTAGTGTCATTGGAGCTACAAAAGGGGAAATCAGTGAGGAAAATGAATCAACATTTTAGATGTCTATACAGAAATGCAATGAGTCTGTGGATAAACAGGAAGAACTGGAAGTATTAGTATATAAACTAAAATATGACTCAGTTTGTTCACAGAAACTCAGTGGGATAAATTTCATGGCTCGAATATTAGTATACAAAGGTATAGCTTGTTCAGGAAGGACAGACAGAGTAAAAAGGGAAGAAGTGCTGCATTATACATCAGGAATATAGAACTTGTTCTGAGGTCCAGAAGGAAATGGGTTGCAGACCAGCTGAAAATCTCTGGGTAAAGATAAAAGGGGAAAAATAGGAAGGATGTGATGATAGCGGTCTACTATAAACCAGCATAGCATAGGAAGGGGAGGTAAAGAGACGTTTCTAGAACAAATAACAGAATATCCAAAACACAAAACCTGTTAGTAATCGGGGTCTTTAACAACCTAGATACCTATAGGAAAAGTAATTCAGGCAAAATACAAAATTTCCAGTGAGTTTTATATAACGCATTTCCACTGAGTTTTAAAGCTTCATCTTAGTAGCCTACAATGAAAACACAGTAAATAAAACAATTAACAAATAAAGTCCACCATTATACAATTTATCCCATGAATCCCATACAGATGTCTCATGTACCTCGGAAGCACAGTTTGGGAACTTCTGATCTAATGGTGTGAATATGGGAATACATATTAATCAAAGTTCTGCCACTGACTCACATGTGGCCTTGAGAAGGTTGCAGCACATCGCTCAATTTCCTGTCTATACTATGGAGACAATACATGGCCACTTAGGCAGCCTACCAGAGGGTTAAATTAGTTAAATTTTGTAAAGTGCTTTGAACATACAGCACACTTTAAATATACAAATGCTAAATATTATTAATGGCTCAGAAGCACTCTATTGTCAGATTTCAGAAGCTAACACAGCAACAGTCATGAAGATAAATGCTATGAAAAATATAGCAGTCTCCTCCACTCATGAAGGAAATGCCTTGTGTGCTCCTGAGAATATGTATGGATCTACTGTATATATCAGATTGATTTCAAAAGGTCACAAAAGTTCACAATGCAAGTCACAAAGAACTCTCTATATCAGAAGCTATTAACAGAGAAATGCTTTGGAGCCCAGACGTCTCTTCATTTGTTCCTTTCCTTCTCTTTTTACTTCAAATCCAAGCATTAAACACATTTGACCAGCTTGCTGCAGTTTTGGATGTGCCTTTATTGTGGTATTATTTAATATACATTTTAGTTTCATTCTTGTCAGAATGAAACATATTTGAGATGTATTGTTTGAGATTTATTTTGCATCTGGGACTTGTATAAATTTTAGCCAAGTAATTGCCATGGTCATTCAAAAGAGCTGAAGCATGAGATCATAATCAGCAGTGATTTGGCTTACATCATAGATCAATCTAGAGTTGTTCGGGTTTTTTCAGTTCTTTGGAGTGGTATATGACCAAAGGAAAAAAAAATAAAATAAAAATCTTTCCTCTTCCTGATGTAACCACAACAGATTACCACCTATGCTTTTTTGCATTTTTTTCTCAAGTCTAGAGGAACTGCAGGCAAAATCCAGTAAATATACAGATACTCTAATGAGGAGCAGCAGTTCATGAAAGTAATAAATGGATGCATAAAAAAGTCTTCCTATTCCAGAAAGCCAAACCAAAGAATACTGGGTTAGCTTTATAATGTCTGATGGGAAAGGTTTCTGTACATTCAGCCAAAAACGTATTTCACTGAGTTTTGACCCTTTCAGCTCAGTATAGTGTTGTCTTTGAAGATGTGGATTTATCACTATTTAAACGCATGCAGATCTCCTATCATGTGATATTATTCTTCCTACTTTTTACATTCATAGAAGGCTCTCAAAGCGCTTTACAAGTACAGGTAGGATGGGACTCTCTGGTCTAACAACATCCATAGCTGCTGGACCATGGATGTTGCTGGACCAAAGAGCCCCAGTGGCTGGGAGCAGGGGCCAGCTAGGAGTCTGGTAGGGGGGCGGAGCACGGTCAGGACCAGCAGCACGGCTGGGAGTGCATCCTGGGTCAACAGCCAATGGCTGGGGTTGGGGAGCTCGGCCAGGGTCAGGAGTGAGGCCGAGCCCAGCTGCTAGAAAGCTAGCGGCCCACAGGGAAAACCCAGAGATGGGCAACAGGGGGCCAGAACTTGTATACATTTTCTTCCCTGGTCCGGCAAACTCCATCATTTTGGACCGGTCAGGTCCCAAAGCTGTCGGACCAGGGAGGTTCATTACTGCAGTGGCTGGGATGCAGCTCCCTGCTCATTTCACTCCCATAGGGTATGTCTACTACAGTGCTACTTTGAAATATCTTATTTCGAAATAGTTATTTTGAAATAGCTTATTTCGAAATAACGTGTCTGCACACAAAATGCATTTTGAAATAGCGCGTCCACACTGAGTGGACGCTGAATCGCATTTAAGGCCGGCCGGAACCAGTTCTGGCAGGGCATCTGGTCAGGAGTTACTTTGTGTGGCTGCTGCCTGAGGCTATCTG
>CM057846.1:139894335-139910964 GCA_030068395.1 Apalone spinifera
CCCCATTAGATACTTGAAAACCGCTATCATGTCCCCTTTCAGTCTTCTCTTTTCTAAACTAAACAAGTCCAATCATTTCAGTCTTCCCTCATAGCTCATGTTTTTTAGACCTTTAATCATTTTTGTTGCTCTTTTCACTGGCCATGCACATAACCCCAGTGGGCCCATGGGCCCATGAAACACTTAGACTGAAAACTGATGGAACAGAATTCAACTACAAACACAGACAATAGGTTTCCAAAGGTGTCCACAGCTCTTTTTGAACATTTTTAGGGGGCTGTGATTGAAAAAAACACTGATGCCCACTTGTCTAGGGCATATGAAGTTTTCTAGCGATGTTGGTCCCAAGATACTAGAGAACAAAGATGAGTTCTGTGTAAGCTCACCAAAGAGAAATCTCTCTCACCAACAGAATTTGGGTGATACAACTAAGCAGAATGACCCATAATGTCACTATATTAACTTAAAAAATGATCTGAGAACTACCAGAAATTTTAACCTACAAGGAAAGAGATTTTCAAAAATCTACTGAAAGTCTATGAGACTTTGGTGTCTTCTTCTCCTTCATGCTTTAAAAATCTTCTCTCTTGTTACTTAACTTTGATCTCTTGCTAGATTCTAAATGTAATCTTGTACATAGGTGAGAGAGGGATGTGTAGGAATAATGTGAGAAAGATGATGATGATGAAAAGATGAAATTGACAGGAAAGGTAGGAAGAGTTAGTTTTCCACTCCAAAATCTAAGGTTTCAGTTTTAGACTTCTTTTCCCCCCCCATGTCCATCAAACCCTTCATCCACTTTACCTGAGAGCCAAAAGAGCTTTATTTTTATAAATAGACATATCTGATGGCTGTTCAATCCCTTAATTATCATAAAAAGTTAGGGTGGTTGAAACTTTTTTTTTGTATCTACATACCTGCCTAAAGAGCTTAAGATGCTCTATGGGCCAATTCAGAAAAGATTTTACATATATACTTAAGTCCAACCCTAGCCTGAAAAGCATGACTAATTTTAGATATGTACTTAAGTTCCATTGCCCAATGGATCTTAACCACTTGTCTACAGTTAACGCATAGTGAAGGACTTTGCTAAATATGGTGGAAGTTGTGGGAAATGACGGGGACTGCTGAATAAAGGCCTATGTAAGTGCTATGATTTTAGTGATATGTTTTAATCATGATTGTATAATGTCATGTTATCCCATCCCTTAAAATGAACATGGAAGAAGTACATTGCCACCCTCAATTTTTGCACTTATCAACTAGAAGCGCCATCTTAGCACCCTGTTGTCCCACTCTTACTCACATGGTTTGTGTCTAACATGAACTCTCCCTTCTTATTTACAGTTTCTTACCAGTGAGGCCATTGGTGCAGCTCAACTAGTGAAACTATGGTAGGTACACTAGTGCATATCGCCTGCTGGAATTTTAACCATTGTGCCCTTGAACTCTGTTCACAGCACATATAGGCAATGCAGTGATGAAAATGTCAGCGGCTGATGGTGATCCATCTACACTAGTGTCCAGTTCTGTTGGCTACCAGAGATGGAACTGTAATAGTATGTAATGGTAGGAAATGTAATAGAAAAAAATCCTAATATAGATAAGTCCATTGGATAATACTATTCAAAGTGAGTAAGGGAGCCAGAAACAGAGCCCAAATGTGCAGAATTTAACAAATAATTATAAAAAAATCTAAAATATTATGGAATTTGTCAGAAAAGATTTTCAGTGAAAATTACTCAACCATCTGTGATAATTGGTTTACTAAGTCTCTACAAAGCTTTTAGGTAAAGGCAAGAAACAACATGTGCCAGTCACTGCTAAAGTACTCGATTAAATGATATGTTGTTTACCTTCTGTGTGCTTCCAAAAGGAATTGTTTCAATATTTACATTGCAGGTTTAGCAATTTCTGCATCCTTTTTTACTCAAAAACTTTAAAACAATTTTCCCTTTGTTGCAAAAAAAGTAGTAGTTTAGCTAAGCTGTAAATTAGACTGTAGGTATATTGCAAATTCCACAGATTCATTTTTCATGGAGAGCCAAATTCACATTTAAGTGTATAAAGCAGCTGTCACACCACACATTCTGCTAGTAAGCTTGTCATACCTTCAATTAACTTTTGGCACATATACAGGGACTTAGATCTCTTCCAAGACAGTTAAAATAATAATGAAAAAAATAACTTTGATGCTACCTGAAACCAAACTATTCAAAACACATTGCCTGCATTCCCTGGCCATAGGCACTGAGCCAAGATACGGATATAATCATTTTGGCTGACAATGGGGGTAAGGAGGAGCTTAAAGACTCCAGTGTTGTAGTGCTTTGGTTAAGAACAATCATCAAACTCCATTTCAGATTTATAAAGTAATGCTATGGTGTTTCTCACATCATGGTAGAATTAGAGGATCAGCGTACTCAGTAACTTAACATTTATTTTTCTTGCTTGTTTTTTACTTTTATATGTTTTATAGCAAGCTAGAATCCATACCCACCAAATGATCTCTACACCTATACTGGCATCTTCTCTCTGACAGTGGCGAATATTTGATGTTCCAAGAAGACAAGCTACCTGATTATCTGTCCAGCAAACTATGGAATGATCTACATGGAGGGAAAAAATCCTTCCTGAACTTCCATCCAACCACAAGATGACCAGAAAACTTCAGATTAGCCAACCTCATCATTATCTTACTGTTAATATCTACCAATACTATTGGTCATCTGAAGATGACCTAGCAGTTCTAGTAATCCAGCCCCAGTTTTTTATTTAATCTCTTGCAGCAGTGCATTCTGTGCATTGGAAGGAGTGCTTTACAGTGGTAAAGGGGACTCTGGAACTCCTATGCTCTCCTTTATGTTGCACAAATATCTGTATGGAAATGAGGAAAGAAAACCCTTTCTCCCTAGAACCATCATCTCTAAAGAATTTCACTACTTTCCCCACTGCTTCTAACACTGGTTCAGTTCCCGCAAGTATTAGCAACCTTTGGGAGCCCCAACATAAAGGGGTTACTGACACCATCCCAAGCTTTGTGGCTGTCCACCATTAAAGCCTGCAGCTCTGAAACCTGCCAGCAGAGGTTATGGCCACAAGGAAAGACACTTTCCAGGCAGGAGCACATTGTCAACGACTCAAAGGGAGGAGCCATGAGTCCAGAGAGCACCAGGTTAAGGTCCCAGGACAGCAGGGGCGTACACACCTGGGAGTACACCCTATCCCATCCCTTAAGGAAATGATGCACCATAGGGTCCATGAAAACAGACCTGCCTCATAGCCTTGAGTCTAAGGCTGAGATGGCCTCCAGGTGCACCTCTGGGTCTGGGTCTACATAGCAGGCACTTATTTTGAAATAATGTTGAAATACTGTCAAGCTGGAGAACTTACTCTGACTCCTGGAACCCTCATTGTACAAGGAATAAGGGAAGTGGGAGGAAGAGTGCACTGTGTCGCAGTAAGTGCTGCGTAGACGCTCAAGACAAGCTGTTTCGAAATAAGCTACACAATTGATGTAGCTCAATGTGTAGCCCTGCTGTGTACACACACCCTTACTGAGGGCCAGGCCCTGAGAACTAAGGTCTAGAGGGTAATCCAAAATAGCCAGGGCTGGGGCTTCCATAGGGGAGAACCCCTTACCCTCTGAACAGAATACAAAGCGCTTTCACTTCGTCAGGTAAGAGGCTCCTGTAAAGGGTTTACGACTTCCTGAGAGCACTGCCTGATCTCGGTCCAAGCACTGCCTCTCCATGGCAGTTAGCCATGGAGCTTCCATGCCATGAGGTGCAAAGATTGGAGGTTCGGGTGCCGAAGCCTGACAAACTCCTTTGAGACCAGGTTTGGCTACGGGGAAGGGTCAGGGGCCACTCTGCTGAGACCTTGAGGAGGGCCGGAACCATTGCTGGCGAGGTCACACCAGGGCTATTAGGATCACAGAAGCTCTGAATTCCCTGACCCTAAGGATAACCTTGTGAATCAGGGGAAACAGGGGGAAGGCATACCATCAGAGCATCTCCCAGTGTGGTTGACGAGGGAGCAAAAGCGGGGACACTTCCAGGTCCAGATGCAGAAAGCCCACTTGTGGAAGATGGACACATCTGCCCTGAGGGACCACTCATGCCCCTCGAGGGACCTGCTGAGGCAATCCACCAATGCATTCTGGGCTGTGGCGAGGTAAGAGGCTACTAGGTAAATGTCGTGGGTTACACAGAACTCCCACGGGAGGAGAGCTTCCCTGCACATGGGATAAGAGTGAGCACCATCCTGTCTGTTTATATAAAACATTGCTGCCATGTTGTGTGTCAGTATCAAAACACACCTGTTTTGAAGCTGTGGCAGGAAAACACCACACATGAGGTGAATAGCCCTCAGCTCCCTGATGTTGATGTGGAGGGAGAGATCCATGGGAGACCACATACCCTGAGTGTGCAGCTTCCCGAGATGGATTCCCCAGCCTATATCGGAGGTATCCATCACCAACTGGATGGATGGGGAAGGGTTATGGAATGGCATTCCCTTGTAGACCACTTCCTCGTACAGCCACTAGCTGAGGGACGTCACGTGTCTATGGGCACTGTCACCACCAGCATGTCTATATGCTATAACGCTGGGTTGTGGACTCGCACCAGCCAGAGCTAGAGCGGTCGCATCCTGAACCTGGCATGTTGCACCACATAAGTCCAGGCCACCATGAACCTGAACAGCCTCATGCAACATCAGGCCGTCAAGATGGAGAATGACTGGAGCCTTGGGACGGCCTCCTTCATTGCCACGAAGCGGGCCATGGGCAAGGAGGTCCTCCCCCGCATCACAACCAGACTGGCTCCCCCACTAACTCTATCGTTTGGGTGTGGGTCACAGTGGACTTGGCCTCATTTAGGATGAAGCCCAGCCTGAGAAAGGTCTCTCTGACGAGGGATATGTCAGAAAGGGAGGAACCCTTTATAAGCCAGTCGTCTATATAGGGGTAAACCTGAACCCTCCTTTTCCTCAGGAACGCAGCGACCACTGCCATACATTTTGTGAACCCCTGGGAAATGTAGAGAGGCCATCAGGAGTATTTTCAAGTATGAGCTTCTCTTGCCCTGAGCCCAGGACTTAAAACTGCAACAGATCTTGCAGTTGGACGGGATGTGGAGCTCACCCAGACACTTTTAAGAACGAATCGTGAGGAACTGGCATGCCCCAGATATGGGGCGGGAAGAGGATGCAGTGGTTGAACCCTGACCCAACACGAACATTAACTAACTATAACTATGAACAAACAACGAACAAAAAAAAAAGAGGAAAGTAACTTGGAGAGCAATGGGAGTCAGCTAGTGCTAATTAACTGCTAAGTGTGAATACTGCTGGGATCAGGCTTACGAGCAAGTGAGATAAGAGCTCCAACAACCATCATGGGCGGTAAGAAGGAACTGAGGCATGGAGGACCAGCAAGGGTATATATATGCCGCTATGGCGGTGCCATTCCAAGGGGCTCCCCTGCTGGCCTATTGGGTACAGCTAAGGGAAAACTCTCCGACAATCTGTGCACACGGTGTGCATACACCTAAGTGGAATGGACATGAGCAAGCACTTGAAGAAGAACTATATTTAGGATATAGCTAAGATGTCAGGCTCTAGAGACAGCTGACAAGTTATTTTGCTTTATGAATTGCCAAACTCTAAATTATCTACACAACTTCACTGTTTTTTTCTATACTTAATCAATCAATCAATACTTACATTTCTCACTGGAATGTCCCCCTCCATAGGAAAAATATTTTTAAAAGACTTAAGATGTATCTAAACAAGTAATCTGGAGATATTCTTACCTTTGACCCAATGAGAGTATACAGCCATTGGATGGTTTCATTGTGATTTATTACTCCATTCATTCCATCTACATACAGCATAATCTGGCCCAAAGCTATATTAAAGAAAAAGACACAAAAAGTACAATCAAACCTGGTGAATATTAAAATCCTGGTATTTATTATCATTACTATTTACATAGGTTCATATTGTCAAAAACTTTATTGACAAAATACAAAGTACTAGATCCTAGTCTAGATTACAATGGTATTAATTTGAAGTAATTTCACTGACTGCATTTGGAGATACTGCAGATTTATACAATGTCATTTAGGGAAGATTATAGTCAGCATCAGCTCTTGCCTGAATTACTCTACATTGTTTTGGCTCAGTCTTGGAAACACTTGCTACCCTGCAAGAGTTCCATTATATTCAATGGGCTACGCTTTACTACTGTAAGCAAATGGGTCTATTCAAGGTTGGCAGCACTAAACATTCAATGTTTTAGATTTGAAATCTATATGAATTAAATAATGTTTGATTAGGTCATTCTGTTGTCCAAATTTCAGCAATTCACAATTCTAGCATGGTAGTTAATGCAAGTTAATACAATTTTAGAACATTGCCATTTCACAAAGATATCTTTGTGAATCACTGAATTTTTAATGTTATCAGGGAAACAAAAAATCAGGAAGGAGAAAACATCAGAAAATATGCTTCATAGTAACATTCCATATTTTACCTGTAAAAAATAATACTATATTTTTTCTAAACTCATGAGACTTTGCTACAGCACATTCCTTATTTGCTGAAAGAAAAGGAAAGATAGACATTTCTTATGCAAATCAAAAGTACTGAGGTTAGCGAAGAATAGAGTAGCAAAATTCAAAGCTTTTCCAAATCTTTTACTTTATAATAGGCAATCCAGGCACAGTCAGGCCAAAAAGTAATGTGTTAAAGTAGTGCCTCCAAGACAATTTGTAGTTAGAATAACACAATAGTATTCAAGATGACCCAAGAGTTATTGCAGGAGCATTTTTGCAATAATATCAAGCAGTACTGTGCAAAAAAATAATTATACTATGCATCTTCCAAAAAACACTGATTTGTTTCACTGTGTGTGCTACATTGGATCCTATCAGTAGAACTTCTCTCAGCTGGTTGGGTGGGGAATGATCCATCTCCTCCCTCAAAGGTGGATGGCATTGTCTAGCTTCTGTCCATCAGGTGACTCACATACTAGGCCCTGGTTGCCTCCCTGGCACAGAGAGACATAGTGTTTACATATCTGTGCCAGGAAGCATCAATCTGACCTATTAACTAGCTAAACATCGTAACTGAGGTAGGTAAAAATGAATAATTATACCCTTTTTTCAAATGGACAAATAGATGTAGAGAAGCAAATGCTCAAGGCCACACTGAATGTCAATGGCAAAACTGGATTAGAGCTCTTTCCTAATTAGCAATCCTTCGCTTGCTAGACCACGATGCCAGTATCAAGAATAGCAGAAATCATGACATTTTCAACATACTATGTTGGAAAGAAACATAGTTTGTTTCTTTTATGATACATCCATATGATTTTTCCAACCTGAGACCACTGTTCACATAACTGTTTTGATTAGGTAGTGGGGGCATGCTATGATAGTTGGTAAGGAAGCCTATTATGCCCAATACCATAATTTCTCTATTATTTAGTTTTGTTCCCTCTCACATTTGTTTCTTGCTACATTTGTTTCTCTCTCTCTTTGGTACTTCCAAGCTTTACATTTCAAGTTCTCTATATATCCATATATGCTACCTGTTCTACTCCTACGTTATTTGAGGGGAGATTCCCCCACAGGTACAAATGCAAACAGGCACTTATTGGTAACTGAAAATTGACATTAGTTAGGAATCTAACTGACATTTGAGTTTTTAGTAAATCTCATCTATTGGTCTGTTTTAACTGGCTTACAAGGAAGAAGACTAAAAAATAAAAAAAGACAGTACATTTTGAAAAATTAAGAGCTCTCTCCCTCAAAGAGATATAGCCAGTTAGCGAAGAGTGATTAAAATTGCATTGACTGGTTTAAAAGACTCAGTTTCTGCATTTCTGGACAGCTCTTAGGCTATGTCTAGACTGCATTCCTCTGTCGACAGAGGGATGCAAATCAAGCACATCAAAATTGCTAATGAAGCAAGGATTTAAATATCCCGCACTTCATCAGCATAAAAATGGCCACTGCTTTTTTCGAAATGGAGTTTTTTTGAAAAAAAAATGGCAGTCTATACGTGGATAACGAAAATAAAGCCTTTTTCAACAGATCCTGTATTCCTCAAAAATGAGGTTTACAGGCTCTGTCGAAAAAGGGTTTATTTTTGACAGATCCGCATGTAGACTGCCTTTTTTTTAGAAAAAACTCCATTTTGAAAAAAAACGGTGGCCATGTTTATGCTAATGAAGCACAGAATATTTAAATCCTTGCTTCATTAGCAATTTCAATGTCCCTAATCTACATCTCTCTATCGTAAGAGGGTGTAGTCTAGACACACCCTTAGAGAGAGGGGAACACTAATATCTCCCAATAATCAAAGAAATGTCTTAATTCCTATATTTGCTTCATTTCAGAACAAAAAGATTTGGCTATAGATCAGGGTGAGATCAAACCATGATAACATCACAAACTATTCCTCTGTAGTAAATTCTTTGTGTAGGGGTGAAGGGATTTAATTTGAATCTGAAACAAATGTGCAACAAAATGTATTCCTGGCTCATGCTTTCCAAATTAATAAGGAAGAAATCAAAGACAGCAGAAAGTCTGCCTTTAAAATGAAAACACAATATTCCAATGAAACAACTTTCTAATTTTGTGCTCAAGATTGACTGGACGCCTAGGTGAGATCTGGGCTACATTACATCTCAATTTTTTAAATATGACTGTGCCTAACAACACAGGGTTAAGCCACATTAGCAGGCACCATGGAAAGCAGGAGCACTGTGATTCCTGACAATTTTCATCTGTTAGCAGAAAATCTTTGTGTGCACATTATCAGGCACTGCCCCAAGACTGATAGTATCTGATACAGCTACGGGACAGTTCTTTGGGATCTCGGTGGAAAATTCTAAACACATGAAAGAAAATTTGCTAGGCATTATGCTGTAGCTTAAATAACTGGAAAAACTGACAAAAGCATTACAGGACAAAGAATATTGTACAGATTGACATTAAACCATTTAGACAAAAGATAACTTTTTGCTGGTGCCAGGCTGCCTACATAAAAGTCACGTCTACAGTGATTATCTGTCACATATCAAGTTATCAGTTGCTGACAGTCCCTGGAGTGGGGCTTCATAGTTTACTTACTGAATAGCATGTTATTTCCTGTCTCTACTGGTCACAGGAACAAAAGCGAGACTTGAAGAAGGTGGGGGTGGGGAATCTACTTTCTGTATGATAAGCACTTACAATACACAACAACTCCACACCCTTAACTGGTCTCTTGGCCCTGGTCTACAATAGGGAGTCATTTCGAAATAACCCGATTATTTCAAATGTATAAGCGGAGCATCCACATACCAAGCCTGTTATTTCAAAATCTGTATTCCTCCTTTCCTCAGGGAATAATGCTAATTTCAAAATGGTTACTTCAAAATAGTGTTAGCGTGGATGCTCTGGTGCTATTTTGAAATAACTACTACCCAGAGTAATTTAAATTAATTACTCCCCAGTGATTCCTGGGGCTCTAAGTCAGGGTAGTGCATTCACATTAATTCAACCTGCTTGGACTAATTTCGAGACTTCTCCATAGTGGGGACATGCTATTTCAATTTTGTTATTTTGGGAGTTATTATGTCCCAAAATTATTTATTAATTTAGTTATTTAGAAGTAATTTCCTAGTGTAGACATGTCCTTGGACTTGTGTACTTTGACAGTACCTTAACAATATTTTTGTCCTCAGAATGAGGTCCATTAAAAAAGAAAAACTGAAATACTTTAAAAAATGCGCATAAACTCCTCCAGGACTATACAAGGTCCGTTTCCAGCACTAAATCTTGTATATGTGGTATGCGTATGCCGAGGGAAAAGAGAGAACACCTGCAAAGTATAGAGCAGAGTGAAGGCATAGTACGAACACTAGCCTAGGAATCAAGTTAATGTGCCTGCTGCTACTTCATGTCTTCAATGTAGAGTATGTCTGCCTGGCCTTGCCTTGCAAAGGACACAGCTGACAGATTAGGCACAAGGTGATCCTCGTTTACAGTCGCAACATACATCCCCCTCAGATACAGTTAGGCACTCTGCCGTATATTGACATAGCGGCTTATGATCCACTGAATGGCTGAAACTACTCTGCTACACACCCGAACACTCCACATCAATGACACAGCATAGTGGATGGGAGGTGACTTCCCCACTCCACTCTGGCCACCTCTAGGTGTATGTGTGGTGCCTTCTCTATTTATAGGTATCACTGAAAGTGACACCACGAATGATCCATCACTACCTGGTCCCGGCTCTGCTATTGTTTAGAACCTTGCTTTGCTATGGCCCCACATATGGTCACGTCAAGGAGACCATGGTTTTACCCTATGGAGATGAGCTAACTTGAGAAGGGATCTATTAAGTCAATGAGTTTATTTTCACCCACATCTGCATTTGCACATTCCTCTAACCAAACTGGCACTGAAAAAGTACAGGCTATTTAATCCAATCTCTGTACTAATTAGAATTCTACTTGGATATACATCAACAAAGAGCACATGCTATCGAGCAATGTGGGGCAGGCAAGAGGGAAGAGGGTTAAGATGAGCAGGCTTACTTTGAAATTCCTTTACTTTTGATGGTTTAAGTCAAACTCCTAATCTTATCTGAACATAGTCTGTGAATTTACCCAGGGCTATTTAGTATTGGCACTGAGACTTTGTTGAATTACATATAAGAAGAGTTATCTAGACTAATGTGGAAAAAGCTAGTGCAAAACCCTTACTATTCTAAATATTTTAGTAGACATTTTCTATTTACCCACCTCTAATTTCAAACTTTTCAAAGCTGTTTTCAGCCTGTCATGTTCAGCAGCTTTCAGCTGATCTGGACTGCAGCCTTATTTTTTTTATCTACTTCAACTTTACACCACAGTAACATCCTAGTTAACATACCAGCACTGGAGTCAGGACAATTTCTATTTTCTTCCTGCTTCTTCAAGTCAAAATGTAATTTATCATGCTAGAGTTATGGTACAATATATCTCAGAATGATGAGCCAAAGTCAGACCTTGTTTAAAAGGATTCAACTCTGATGGAAGTTTCTGGGCCCAGTTCAGTGGGGATGTCATATAATGTGGCAGTGGTGCAAGTTACATATTGGATATAAATAAGTTTTTTATGTACCCGTCATAGAAATTGCACCTATGTGGCATTTGGGGATTTACAACAACAACAATAACAACAACAACAAAAAGCAGTAAATTATTCATCACCAGTGCAAAAGGAGTGGATAGCATGAAAAATAAATATCAGGATATAAATTTAAGTATAGTTGTTATCCTTTATATTATACCTTCAGTAATTTTTTCCTGCTATGACTTTTTCTGATGCCTTCCAATAATTTTACACATCCAATAATTTTGGATGTCATAAAGGTAGAAGTTATAATACTTTATCATTCACACTTATTTTCTAAACAATTAGCCAAATTCTGAAATTTTTAGAGTAGATACTCATTACAGTAGTGCATAGTCAGCTTTTATGAAAAAACTGCTTTCTGTTTGGCTAAAGCTTTATCTTATCTTTTACCAGAAAAGAAGGCCCATTCAAACTACAGCTACCTTACATTCAATTTTATATACTACTGTATAAATAATTATTACATAGCCCACTCTTGAGTCATTGGCTCTGCTGAAGACTATTATAATATCTCCTCCAATGCATGAAATCGCTTATTTGGCAAAAATACCTTCATATTTGATGTATATGAGGATACTGAAAATATATGGGCTATGTATCCTGATTTAGAATATCTTTGGAAAATATTTCTCTATGTAAACTTTTTCATAATTTATTAATATTATTATACAAAGTGCCAACAATATCCCATGGTGAAATACCAGTAGGTAGGTAGTTCTTAAAACAGTATCTTCAGAACAGTATCTACATTAGAACTCCTGGCTCTTAGTCCCTCACTGCAAAGGAGCAAAGGAGAAGTTATTTGGCTAGAACAGACAATTTGCTAAATACTTCATAATTCTGCAACTGGATCTATAGAAGTTCTAGAAAGTTTTGCTTATAACCATGTTCCATGTGTGCAATAGTGTAGGGTATCATCAGCATAAGTCCGATGAAGGACAGGTCTAGAGTCATTTGAAAAGATGACTAAAGTTTCAGTGTGAGGCTCCATATGCATTGCTCAGGCCCAGGCCAACTATGTACTTAAGGTTGCCAGATGGTTTCAACAAAAATACCGCACACACTTGACATTATATCACAATCTACATTACATCTTATTTAGAAAATACCGGACATTTATATTTTCTCATTTATATTTTCTCAATTTGTTTCCCGAACAGAAAGCTCAAATACTGGACTGTCCAGTTCAAAATGAGTCATCTGGCAACCCTATATGTACTACAGACATTTCTCTTTCTCTTTCAAGCAAATCATTAAAGGGAATGGTATAATACAAAAAATAGCAACAAAAGCCTGCCCACTGAGCTCAGTTATTTGGACCCAGACACAAATGAGTTAAAGTAATTTTTCCCAATCTCCACAGACAGGTTTTGTTCCAAATGTAAACACTGCATTTTTAAACACAGTTTCTGTGCCACTTGGCTATGTGGCAAAATAAACAAAATCATACAAAAATTTCTCATCTCTAAAAAATAAGATCAGATATAGCAGTTATTGAGGTGGACTCACTGTTTTTCCCTTGTAAAAACAATCATGTTAAGTAATAGTTTGCCAACCTATAGACACTATATTTGTTCTAGAGGGATAGACTTGGCTCAGATTTTTCAGATTTGCTGTTACTTTGTTTTAGAGATATGATCAGGTTTAGTCTGCAATACCAAGTCAGTCATTTGTGCACATATTCAAGTCTTTTCTCACTGCCAAGGATGTCAGCAATGTCTTACATGAAGCTAAAAGCCAATTTAGTGTTGCCTAGAAATCTGTGATGGTTCTGCTTCTTAACAAAGTCTTCTTAAACACCATCTCCTTGTTTAATCCTTTTTTATAAGGTTTGGACACTTGTTCATTATTACGTAGCTGAAATACAAACAGTGCTAAGAAATTCACTTTTTAAGATTCCTTTGTTCATCTACGATTTATGGCAGAGCTGCAGTTTTCTAATGAACTGCATAAATGTTCAAATACATAGGCCACTTTTGTTCCAAATGTAAATGTACCATTTAATGTGTAATGCCAGTCACCTTGGTTGTCTTCATCATGAGAAATCCAATCTCAGACTCTTGAGCTTAATGCAAATGCCTCCACTGCCTGATGTAAAAAAACCGTATCTCTTACCAAGGCTATAGCAGGTTCATTAGCCTTTACTTGGCCCAGCCACCACAGAAAGGCAGTGTGCTACACCCAACAGACAGGGGTTACAAACATGGATCAGCTAGTCCTTTCATTTTTAAGAACTAGCTTTCACTTCCATGTTTAGCCAGGCTTCTGGTGGAACTCTATGCAGTTGTTTCAGCTCTTTGGTACTATTTTACATTTATGTCTTTTTGCAATATTATAGTTTTACTCTTCAGGAAGAAAATACAGAAAAGGTTTCAGGATTAACCACCGTATGCAATTTTTATTCCTCTAATTTCTTAAAATCCTTGTAGCAAAAGCTACAAAGATCTACTAAGAACATGTTGGTAACTTGAAAACATATTAACACGGTGGTTTTCAAACTGGGGTACAGATACTGCTGGGGTACCTAAGCTCTCATCAGGGAGTACAGGAGAAAAATCCTTTAATGGAGGACAGGCAAGAGTGAGGAGGGGAGTGGAAAGATGCACACTTGCACAGATCCCCCCACACAGACTCTGCCAGGCAGGGCAAGTGGATGCAGGACAGACCTTATGAGTGGACCACATGGGCTACTGCCCAGGGCACTATTGACAAGCAGTAAAGGAGTCGCGCAGGCCTAGAGTTGCCAAGTGTCCGGTTTTCACCCGGATAGTCCAGAAATCGCATCTTCTGTCCCGTAACCTCCCCAAGAAAATATGGACATGTACAATGTCCGATATTTTCTGCTTTTCCGGCTGGGTGCCCGATGGAAGTCTGGCGGGGGCGGAGGGAGTGGCTGGGGAAGCGGGGCCACGATCGCATTTTGGCGCTGGGAACCCTCTGCTGGTCAGTTGCATCTCATTGCGTCTGACATGGGAGTTATGCCTTAGGGAGGAAGAGGAGCCCTGTCTGTATTCCTGAGCGCTCTTCAAGCACGTGGCGCAGCCGCAGTCCGGGAGAGAAGCCCGCAGGTGCCTTCTGGCTGCATATTTAAGCTCCCTCCATGGACTCTTGTCTCAACCAAAACTGACTGGGCTGGGATTTCTGTCTGCTTCCACCGGAAAATTGATAAACGCTGCACAATCTAATGTAGAGTATATGATGTAGACTATTGAGATTGTTGTTAATAAAGTTCCCATTGGGTGTTAAGCATGGTGTTGGGTTTTTTGGGTTTTTTTGATGGACAAATTTTTAGCATGTGTGTTTGGTATTTTTTTTTTAAACCATCTGGCAACCCCAAGCAAGCCTGAGGTGAAAGGCTGCAGAAGCCACTTGGGGCAATGGAGTAGGAGAGGGGAAAGCAGTGCTTAATTTGCGCTACCAAGTGACTGGCCAGGAGCCCAGAGGTGCTAAGTGCTCAGGATGCAGAATCATCACCAGCAGCAGCGCAGAAGGGTGGCAATTTACACACCATGCCACCCTCATTTCTGCAATGCTGCCCAGCTGTGTGCCCAGCCAGCTGCCAGCGCTCTCTTCTCGGCTGTTAGAGCGAGGTAGCTGGAGAGTGGCAGCTGCAGGCCAGGAGTCTGGAAGTGACGACCAACATTCTGTTGATTCAATCATGCAAACTGCCCTTTTAATAAAGACTAAGAACTGAAAACTGACAGTAAAATAGAGGATTTCAAAGCCACCGAACAGTGTTAGGCAAAGATTTTTTGTTTGTTTTTGTTTTTTTCTGAAGCATCAAATGCTTTAACATGCTAAACTGTCTTTCAGAAAGTGTAAATGGTCAAATTTTCCATTTAGGGTTCTACAAGTGCATAGAATACCCCTTCCCCCCACATACATCCACCTTTAAAATATTTGCCAACAAGTATGAGAATCTTTTCATGGGTATTTTATGTTGCCTCTCTGAGACTGGGAGGCTACGTGATAGATTTCATTATTTTGAGAAGGGTACGCAGCCAAAGAAGTTTGAGAACCACTGTGGTAACAGTCACTGCAGGCAGCTGGTGAACAAAGAGAATTCTACTAAGTTGTTGAGTCAAAAGGTTGGGCAACTAAGAGTTTACACTTGACTACTGGTTCAAATGAAGTTGCTTTCCAGGGGTCAGCTCACAGGATGCCAAACAAAACAGGAGGCTGAACATACTGTTCTTCAGCCCAATCAATTCATCTTTGTGCTGTACATTCAAGCACTGACATTTAGAGTGGGTACTGCAACAACACGCCATAACTTGCCATTAAAAATACAAATTATTTAAAAAGCAAGGTCAAGTTCATGAGGAATATAACAACATTTCTTTACTGAACAGCTAAAATGCGCCTGTGCTGAGGCCCTTTTGACATAATTTTGCTTTTAAAGAAAGTGCATTTCTATTGTGAGACTATTTCAATCTTTGGGCACACCACTCCAAACTTTGTGTTCTAAAATGGCAGTTTTTCTCAGCAGCAAAACAGGAAATGCTGAAAAGAGAGTTGCAATTCTGACATTCCTGGCAAAAACAGAGACCTCCAGGTCCACACTGTTATTATTATTATTATGTTCCACTTAATTATCTGCTTTTAACAATAACCTCAGTCTCAGCACTCCCCAGGGGACACTGTGAAAGAAATAGCTGTTTCATTGCTGATTATGGTAAAAAAGTGAAGGTCAACAGGCTGCAAATTCTAAACTTGGGACAAAACATTCATCTGCAAAGAGGCTGAAAAAGTGTCAAGCTTCTGAAGTCCTCCTTACATTTACAATTATTTGCTGTGCAAATACCCAAAACTATTCCACTCATACAAAAATGACAAATATTTGTATGAGTGGAATATTTGTAGAGTCCCAGGTAGCTCTGCCAGAGATAAAAACTCAAAAGTAAGTAAGAGAAGCCTTATTAGTGATATTCAAGATATAGAGGGAGTCCACCAACCATCTTTTTAGAAGTGTATCTGAGCTGTCAGCTGCCCTTCTTACACTGCTTTAAGAGTCTCCACTAATTCCTGAATCCCACATTACCTTTCTACCTTGATCACAAAAGCCAAGTACAGCCCCTCTCCAAGTTACGAACGAGTTATGGACCAACACTTGATCCATAACTCGAACTGTTCGTAACTCGGATCCCATAGAGTTACATGGAGACCGCACTGTTCGTAAGCGCAGATCGCCGTTCGTAACTTGGATCCATATTTACGACCGCTCTGGTCGTAAGTGCGGATGGTCGTAAGTGGAGGTGGCTGTAAGTCGGGGAGCGGCTGTATGCAGCCTCTTTCTTTAGGACCTGATTTTTCCAGGTTTTGAGTTCTCCCTACTCACAGAAATCCAGAGCATTCTTCTCCTTCTACAAAACGTCCAGCACACTACAACATCAGGCCCTCAAAAATTTTGAGGAATACTCTTACAAGTGGGTTGCCAGGTGTCCAG
>CM057846.1:139922195-139980812 GCA_030068395.1 Apalone spinifera
CATATGTGTCCCATTCCTCCCCTCCCCAAATTATTCCCTATCCCAGCCATACAGTTGCCATCTCCCCCTCCCCTACCAGTGTTTCTCATCACCAACACACTTTCCGGCCCCTTTTTCCCTGATTCGCTTCCAGCATCTCAAGCAACCAGCCCAGCTGGAAATGTAAAAAAGGAAACCTGTAACACCTGGGAAAGGTCACTTTGGTAGCCTTATCTTTCTCTATGATAATTAGTTCTGAGATTTTGTTGGTGGATTGGCCTCAGGCATAAAATTCTTTTCCTTTAGTTTTTTGTTCTGTTTTTATACACTTCATAGAGAATAGCATGAAAAGAACCTTCCTAGCCTTTCTAAAACTCATTCATAAGAGAGAATATTTCCTGAACTTTTAGGAACACTACTCTGGTTTTTCAGAATGATCTGCAATATAGTCTTTAATTTATGAAATGCCAAAGAAAACACTTAATAAAATGTTCTCATTAGTTAAAGGGCTAAGAGAGTGTTAAAGGAAATGAGCCAACTAGCAAAACAAGCATGGTCTGACACGCTGCAGATGCCCCATTGAGAGCAACAACTTCATGCAAGCAGCACCTGTAGTACAGCTATCTGTTCAGTGTGAGGTCTTGTCACCGTCTGCCTAGAAATCTACTTTCATAAATTATGCATGGAATGACTGGGCATCCATTCCAGCCATTAAATAACACACTCCACTGGTTTCCCCCTTTCCCTCCCCCCCCCCATTTCTTTTTAAACACTGGTAAACTCAACAAGTGGGAATGAGGAAAATAATAGTGTGGGTAAACTTCTGAGATCTAGGAGTTACTGTCAGTCTCTTTGAGAGTTTAAGTTCATGGCACTTTGTAGACCTTCTAAAGTAAACTCTATCGTAGAGCTAGAGTACATTGTTCACATCCCAGAGAGATTTCTGAAGGGGCACAGTGCATGGCATCCAAAACAATCTGTATGTGGAGTTTTTAATAACTACAAAGGTTCAAATGACAGATATATGTAAGTTTACCTCATGTGTCTCCTTTTATTTTAACCCATCATATTTTTCTGTGCATTTATATAGTGCAATGTGACTTAGAAACCAAATTGTGTATACATCCCCTGTCCACAGTCAATCCAGCACTGTGGCAGTCCCTCTTCCAGTAGGTAGTGACCTGACCTTTTGGCCAGATCATCAATTGAGTCTTCCCTCTTCAGGGATAAGAGAACAAAATTATACACATCCAACACCCACCCATCCCCCGGCAAAAGGAAGACTCTTCAGCTCCCTTCTTGTCCCTGTGGGCTGTGCACCCTTGTCTCAGGGTTTCCCATTGCTCTACCTCCCACTCCTTAACTCCAGAGGAGAGGGGAACGAGAAGAGATTGTTCCCACTTCAGAAGAAGGTGGTTGATGGGGAAGCTCGGGCCTTCCCAATCCACCAGGCTTTGATTCAGGATCCTATGAGTAGCAGCACTATCAGGCACCCAGCAATGCTCAGGGCTACCTTAATGGGCTACCTCCTACAGCATATTTTTCCAGTCCAAGAGCCGCATAGACAATACAAATGAATGGCTCCTTCCTCATTAAGGGCAAGCTAGTTCTTCCTCTTGGACCTGGGGTAGCTGCTATATGCAGACCCTCCCCTTTTGCCTGCAGCAAGGGCTCCCTCATACCTTTACTCCAGAGCTCTTCAGACACATCCTATCCCATCTGCTATCTGTCCTCCTTTCTGAGCTGTTTGGCTTCCCTTTAACCTCCTCCAGGTAGAGAAGTTTCAATATATACATTGCAGTATGAAAGCCTGCAGTACTTTAAGAGCAGAAATATCATAATAATAACTACAAGGATAACACTCATGGCCTGATGGAAAGATACCTATTTCTGCAGATGATGAAATATGATTAGATAATCTCAACAAAATTATATTATATAAGAAGCATGTCACTGTTTGATTTTACAGGCTTCAAGCCCAGCTTCATAATGACCGATTAACTAAAATATTTCTTAAAAGCCTGACTGAAATTATGCACCGAAGCAACACACAACTGCCATGCTTTGCTATTTTTTTTGTCTGAATGATATACTGAAACAATCTGAAAAGAGGCATGCCATGAAGTGAATGTCAAAAACAAACTAACAGTGTACTCCTTACTAATAACTTACAGCAGCTTCTCTCTACTTCCGTGTTAAGAGAATTAATTATAGCAGG
This sequence comes from Apalone spinifera, assembly GCA_030068395.1. Classification (NCBI taxonomy): domain Eukaryota; kingdom Metazoa; phylum Chordata; order Testudines; family Trionychidae; genus Apalone; species Apalone spinifera. The sequence goes on from CM057846.1 coordinate 139,924,393, forward strand.
AGAGTAATTTAGCATGCCTGTTTATCTAAATTATGCCAGAGTCTCTAATATATTAGAAAACAGATTTCCTGGAGGAGAGTGAAGGGCCTTTCCCTTGGACAATTTCCATTATTGTCAGCCTGCTTACTTTTTCTCCCTCAGATTTTCATGCAGCTCAAGGAAACGAGACTATCTATATAAAATCTCAGCCAAAGCACTGAATTGACTTTCCTCTCCCATGAGGCAGAAGCTCCTCTGTTCAAGGCCACAAATTAACCACAACAACAGATGAAGGCTCTGTGACGGCCACACCTTCAAGAAATCTCACAGACATATATAAATGCACAAATGCATTCCAGTACAATATCAGCACTGACCAGATGTCAATATTATCAAATTCAGAGGAGCATATTCAGAAGTAGGGTTGTCAGATGGTTTCAACAAAAATACTGGACACACTTGACATTACATCAAAATCTACATTACATCTTATTTAGAAAATACCAGACATTTCTATTTTCTCATTTCTATTTTCTCAATTTGTTTCTAGAACAGAAAGCTCAAATACTGGACTGTCCGGTCTCAAAACTGGACATGTGGAAACCCTATTCAGATGTTCAATAAGTGGTGTCCCAATCATTTGAAGTCAGATCTGTAATGAGGGATCATTATAGGCAGAGGCAGTAAACACAGGATCTAAGGCCTTCTGCTTCTCTGTTTACTACTGAAGTGAACAATGATTAATCAAGACTATATTGTTTTCCTTTAGTATTGTGGTGTTTAGTTTTGTGATAACATCTGAAAATATTATTTTTGTTTCATCTTTGAAACAATTTGCCAAATCAAGGCCTTGAACTTAGCTGATATAAATTTAATGTTTCTCAGGGCAAATCTGCACTAAAACACTACTTCAGCGCAGCTGCGCCATCAACATAATTGCTCCAACGCCAGAAAAGGTGAAAGGTATGTCTCCTGCTGTCAGGTCTGGCGTGAACAGCGCTTAAGTTGATGTTACTTGTGTTAATCACAGGGATTGCTTTTTCATACCCCTGAGTGATGTAAGTTACACTGACTTACTCCGTCATATAGAGCAGCCCCAAGTATCATTTTTTTTTACTGTTGGGCACTGCTCTATAATAAAAAAAAGTTTCACTCCTGAGAAATATTTGCAGCAATACAAATATCAGTTCCTTTAGGTTTCTGCCAACTTCTACCACCAAGGATGCTTATACAAAGTTAGCCGTGTCAAAGTTCCAGTTGCAGAGACAATGTGTTTCGATGAAGAATTCAATCCCTTTGGCTTTGGTAACCACAGCACAGCTACCATTTTAAGCAGCCTTAAGTGGTAGTTTATCTGAGTCAAAATTATTTATTAAGGCTTCTTCCCACACAGACTTATCCATGTACTTAACCTTATGCATTTGAGAGGGAGGGCTGGCAGAATGGAACTCAATATGAATACAGGGCAAAGATCAATAGGAAAACATGTCTAATTCATTTGTTTTATAATGCTATATCATAAAAAATTGAATTATATAGTGTGTAGGTCATTTTTATAAATTTTAACTTTTTTAAAGTAGCTGTATTTTTCGAAAGTTTTTAAAAGTATATAGTGTCTGGTTTAGAAGGGACTTAGAATAGAGATACAGTAACGAGAGAGTACATTCCCTCAGATAGGTACAAGATGAGAGAATTTATCCCCATGACTGCAGGGGAGCATTCTATATATTTGCAGGCTCACTACAACAGCTGTGCCACTGTACGTATCAGGCATATCACACCATGGGAGAATTGCTGACAGTGGCACTACAAAGGAAAATGACTGCTTGCCTCCCAGCCATGTCAGTGGTACACTAAACAGAGATCATCAATTGGTTTCTTACTAGACAAATTTCAGAGAGATGGGAGCTGAAGGGGAAATGGGCTAAGACAAAAATCAGAGCACGGGGGTCACTACTAGCATTGCCTTCGTCTGGAAACAAAGCACGTCATATGTTAAGTGGCCAACCCCATTTTCTTTAAAAAAGGTTGTAGCCACATGTATCAAAGCAAAATTAGGTTCATACTGTATAGTTATTTTCTCCTTCTGTTTGGCAATGAGATTCTGATCAGTTCCCATTACACTGGGTGCCTCATAATGAAAAAGGCCTAATCAGCAAACGGAACATGACTTTGGTATAATTTGTCTCTAATGATATATTCTAGTAGGTTTTGGATTTCTCCATTTTAAGGTTACACACAGAAAAAGAAAACAATCCTACAATTTAATAAAATAATTTTAATGATATTTCATTCCTCCTTTTACATTCAAGTACCATAAAACAAATACACATGATTTCCTGTGGGTATCCCTACAGTTGGAATTATACATTAGACACACTCCAATACAAATGTAAAACAATGGATTATTATGTATCTATTTGCATAGGAGTTAACGCCGCCTTGGTATATTTTTAAAAAATTTCAATGAACAGCTCCTGGAACCCTTGCTATTATATTGAAATATAAGAGGCTCGCTATTCTGACATCCCTGTAAACCTCATTCCATGAGAAGTAAGGGACATTTCGGAATAGCAATTTATTTTGAAATAAGTGCTGTGTAGACAGCGCCAAATTTCGAAATAAGCTATTTCAAAGTAAGATCAAAATAAGATACACAATTTGAATAGCTTATTTTGACCTACGGTGCAATGCAGACACACCCCAACTGTGATGAATATGGTTTGCTGGAAGTTATGATAATCTAAAGATGATTTGAGACATCAAGGGGTTGAAATTCTCAATACTGAAGAAATTTGAAAACTGAAATTTCATTCTCTCTTGGGAACCAAAAACCTCCCAGTTGTGTTTGACTACAAACAGAGCAGAAGTCTTTTTGGAAAAAAAAAACATATAAAGCTTTTCTTTGTCATCAGTGGGCAGCTTGTTTTAGATTTAGAGTTCTTTCAAGCAATTAAAGCATATAAAAAGCCTTCAAGCAACCCCAATGCGGGTTCTTTTTGGGAAGACTGTAGTTTGAGGGGAAGTGGGGGGATATGCAGGCATAAAACAAGAGCTATGTTTAGAAATACCACAACCTTACATATTCTTCTTAAAGTACATAGTGAGATGCATAATGGCATTTCAACATGTTCAGTAATGTGTTTGTGGTTCTCACAGATAGCCCAGTAAGCAGGATGGTTTTTGTCTTAAAGTTTTTACAGTAACAATGTTTAAACAAGCAAGACTGAACACTGATGAAAAATGAGAGCATCGGATAAGGCTCCCGAGTGGCAGTAGAGTGATCTACTGAAATCTGGTTTTCATTTACAGATGGATCACAGTTTTTCCAGAGTGTTTGTGTAAGGAGCTGTCTGTTTTAAGGGTGATGATCATACTTCCACTGAAGTGAATGAAAAAATCCGATTAACTTCAACCGAGGCAGGATCAGGTCTTTAATGAGTAAAGACCAAAGTCTGATTAGTTCTTTGAGGATCAACACAGATTTCTGTAGTGAAGTGTTTCCGTTCAATAAACTATGGCAACATGACAGATAAACAACATAGGCAGTTTTCTTTGTGTATAAGGGTATGTCTACACTGCCTGGCTATTTGGGTATCTCGAAATAGCTACTCCATATCTACACAAGCCGCCTGTTGTTTCAAAATATTTTTCGAAATGATGGGCACACTTTCACCATTCTGGTAAACCTCGTTGCACGAGGGATAAGGGATGGCTTGAAATAGTGTGTTATTTTGAAATCTGGCACTGGATAGATGTGCCAAATTTCAAAATAAGCTATTTCGAAAGTTTTGAAATAGGATATGCAATTTGCATAGCGCAAATTGTGTATCTTATTTCGAGTTTAGGGTGCTGTGTAGACGCACCCTAAGCCGTCTAGTATAGAGATACTGAGCCTGATTCTCCTCTCACAGCAATGCACATCAATAGAAACTCCCTTGAAGTCAGTAGAATTACAGGGGATGAGTGAAAGGAAAAACTGGGTCCACTGCATCTTAGCCTTGTGTGTGATGCTGAGGACTTCACAGTCTTCTGTCCAAAAGACTCGCTCCAGTTTAGAGATCGAGATTTAAGTTCACTCATTTTGGCATGGTGTCTCTGTGGATACAAGGGAGTGTGCACACACTCCAAGGCAGCTCTGCGTGGGACATTCCCAACTTGAGAGGGTATCACCTTGCCTGGGGTTCTGCTGGGAAGAGAAGCTTCAGTCTTGCCAACTCTTGTAATCTTATAAAAAATCTCATCATATTTGGTATAGAACTCCTTTGACCTACAGTGACATAATTGCCTAAGAATATCAGATTTCATTAAAAAAAAACCCAGAAAAGTAAGTTTCTAGCCCTCATGATTGTGGAGATAAGTTTGAAGGCAATGACCCATATTAGCTTAAAAATCACAGAAACCAGAATGCACCTACAGAGAACCCAACATTGGTTATTTTTAATATGTCACATTTTAAGCCAATCTCACAATTTTAGAACATTTGGGGTTGACAATATGGCAGCTTGGGTATGGAACCAGACAGCATCTGCCCAGAAGTCACTCTGAATCAGTGTATCCCCAGCCACACTGGTCATATTCTCACCCCCACCCAGCATTGCTGAGTTTGTGGCTATGCCAGCTGGCTGAGAGCCTTTCAGAGAGCTGGAGTTATGGATGCCACACCCCATGTAAGAGACCCTGGGGCAGACTTTGTGTTAGTGGGAGCATTGGATTATATCCAGCCCAGCTGAGAGAGATGTACAACACACTGATCTGGAGCTGTAAATCAACACCACCATCAGCACTGGTAGGCTGTCCCCAGAGCCAACAATGCTCTCCACTAGAATTACAAGACATTAGGCAAGTAAAGGCAAACAAGCTCCACCCTACAAAGAGACGATATTTACTGCCTAGACTTCATTTCCTTTCTTAAATAGGCAGTTGAAAAAGCCCTATAAAGGAGAGGAGAATCTGAATTAATAAAGGTATGCACTGTCATTCTTTGACCAAATAATTAAGGTAATTGTTATAATTTATTGCAAGGAAGTAATTATCCTCTAGTCTTGCATGAAATGCACAATTGCATGATTCAAAAGTACTTCATGTTCTAATAAGAACAGCACCCCAACTTTCTTTTTGTTTTATCCACACATACAGTAAGTATATAGGCCTGAATTATTTTATTCCTCTTTTTCCTTGTCATGACCTTGGCAAATATGTAGGGAAACAAAGGTTTTTACATTTGTCACACTGAAGTAAAGACTGATTACCTTTACCCTAGAGTAATTGTGTGTCTTCAAGGGACTGTAGTTTCTGTGAATCCCATTATTGGTGTGCATGTTCCTCCTGAGTGTTAGGCTGGATTTTTTTTAATAGGAGTGTCTGACAGGACAAGCATGAAACCTGTTTGCTCTATCATAAGGGGCAGAAAGGCAGTGGGAGTAACACGCTGAGATGCACTTAATGGCTATTTTAATATCTTATGCAATGAGATGACCTGTGCTTTAGAATTCCTGGCTATGACTGGATATAGATGGGTTGAGTAGAACGCTGTAACAGTACTTCAAGCTTTCCAGAACCACCTTATAATGTTTCTCTAGTTTTAAATATGGGCTGATTGGTATCTAGGATTTGCCAGGGCCTCTTAGTTGGTTCAAATAAGCCTTCACTGAGGAGGGGAATGACCATGGCTAGGACTTTTGCAGTGAATATCAAAGAGCTTATGGGATTTCTCTTGTATGAGCACTGTTTTGATATCTAGGATATCTCTGTCATACATGCTAGCAGATCCTGAAAGTCAAACGCCAGGGCAGATGCTGGTGCCACTGTTTTTTCCTCAAGCAATGATGTCAATTCTTTTGGCAGAAAATTCCCATTTTTCTGGTATTCCCAGCTCTCGAGAGTTGACATCAGATTCTGGTATTGGTGACCTGAATTGTGATGTCATTGGGAAGTAGGGATGTCAAATCATAGTTAATTAGTTAATCAGTTAAATGCTAGGTTTGACAGATTGACTGATTATGCCAGGATCCCAGCACAGGGTTGCTGATACTGCCTCTCAGCCGTGCGGCAGCTCCTACTGCCAGCTCCTGACCCCTGTGAGGGTCTGGCGCAGTCCTCTGCCTAGGGCAGGCTGCAGCCAGGGACTGATCTCAGGCACCGGTTAACCTTCTTTTGTCATGCTGGTGTCTGTTCCCATGATGACACTGTTAGTATGGTGTCAACTAGAGAGCACCAGAGGTGTTGGTGGCAGTGGCAATACTGGGGAAGTTGGTACTGACGTTAATGTAGTGGTAACCAGTGCCCAGGTGGCATCAATTTAGCCAAAAAAGATTTTGATGATATTGTATTTCCTGCCTTCCTTTCCTCGGTGTCTGCTCACAACAATAACCCTTTCGGTTGTTCTTTGTCAGTGGTCATTTCTTCTGGGTCTGAAGAGATGCATATCAACTGCTTGAGTAGGTGTAGCTTCTGTCATGTGTTTCTAGGCTTGCAAATCCTCAAAGAGAAGGATCTGCACACTGAACATCTGTCAGGAATGGGGTTCTCCCCAAGACCAAATAGAATTTAATAATACCACCCAGGGGAAGCAGAGCCTAACCCATGAAGGCTTGTCTGTCATGAGAGTAGTGGTAGACATAAAGCATCTTGCCCTCACCTCACCTCTGCAATATACCTATTGGGGACAGTCAAGGGTAACTTTTCTCCTGAGTTTATGTGTGCAAAAATAAAGATTTCTTCACAAAGTGCCTTAAAATCTCTAGAAAGCGTAGCATGTTGGAGACTCACTGACTTTGATCTCAGTGCCATGGGAAGTAAAAGGAAACTCAGGAAGCAATGAGGCTGCTCTATATTTCTTCTTCATGGCTTCGGCCAGGAGCACAAGGCATCCCAGGGCAGGTGCACAGCTACTGAAAGAAGCCCATCTCATGTGCCTGAGGATAGGTGCACCCACAATGGGATTCACATGGACAAATATTCAAAGAAATTTCTTTTCAAATAAAATTATTGTGCTCTTCATAAGCGTCTCCACCCAGCTGTGCTAATAATCAGTACTGTTGAGCTGTGCAGTCTGGTAATAAATAAATTGCAGTCTGGTTATATCAATCTAGCTAGAAGGATTGTTCCAGCACTGAGAGTGAAGCAATGGTCTCCATTAGTCATGGGTTGCTATATGTAATCCATAGCACAAAGAGCCTCCTTTAAATTACACTTAAATAATTAACTAGACAAACACGCTCCTGAGTCCTATTAATACTGTAATCAATGCAAGATTTTAAAATATATACACACTAGAAGATTTGCTTGGGTCCTTAACTCAATTTTTGGAAAACTAGGGGGCTACACACCCAGCTCATTATGCTCACCAGCCACCCTCTGTTGGGCGGTAGGCAACCCCGGCTCTCCCTCACACACTCTCAGCCCTGCCTGCCCAGACCCTCTCTCAGTTTCCTCTATCCGGCCATCTCCACTCCAGCCCAGTCCCTTTCTCTACACCCCCCTGAATCTGCCCCAGCCCTCCCCTTGCCTAATCTGCCCCCCTGCTTCGTCACCCAGCCGAGGCCATGCCAGGTCCAGCTCTACGCCTGGAGGCCGGAGAAGGCCGAGGCCATGGCGCCCCAGCCCCGGCTCTCCCTCTGGCCGCCGGAGAGGGCCAGGCTGGCAGTGGGTGGGGATTGTCTTTGGGGATGAAGGGGCAGGGCTGGGAGAGGGGCTTTACCCGCCCATGCCTGCCCCCCATCCTGTGGACACTGTGACATGATGGCCTTCTTCATGGCCGCTGCAGCTCCAGCCGGCACAGCAGGGGGAGGGGTACATGTCCCCTGGCTGGGGCGGGTCCAGGTTCATCTGCAACATGTACCCCCCAACCAGAGTGAGGAATGCAGGAAACTGTGCACTTCCCCTCACTCTGTGACAAAAGGGAACAGTCAGCAATGATGGGGAGCTTCAGCCTAAAGGGTGCCTGGGTAATGGGAGGCTTAGGGCAGGGACAGTCCCAGATCATGGTGTGGGGGGGGAGACACCCACAGCCAGCCCCTTTTATCTGCCTGGTGTTCTGTCTCTTTTCTGTATTTTTTATGGGAACTAAACCCATTTTCCTGGTGCAACCAAACCCTGATCTTGCTTTAAGTTATGATAAGAGGAAGCTATAAACCGAATTTAGTGGTCCTAGCTTTTACTGTTAAGAAAGAGTACTTGAACAAACAGACAATCAGTCAGACAGACTCTCTAAAATATATAGTAGATTGAATGATACCTTTTAATATATTATACCAGCTCAATATGTTGTACTGCTAATTCATTTTGAAGATTTTAGGAGTTGGCTCTTTACATAACAAGCTCAGTTAGTTTGATATTTTATCAAGGCCAATAACCAGTATCTGTCGCGCTTTCTTTATTCTTAAACAAAACATTAACTGCAAGTTAGTCTATTTCTCCAGATGAAATAAAATAAAATTAAAAAAAAATCTTTAACTGGAATTAACTAAACAGTCACCCCATTAACTCACATTATTTCAGCTAGCAAATGGAACAGTGCCATCATCAACAGAGTCTTTAAATCAAGTATTCACTCATTTGCTTCTGGCTAATAAAGTATCACTTCTGTCTACATTTTCCATCATTAAAGCTGAGAGTAATCAGACCCCTGGAAATGAAATAACTCCATCATTATTATATAGAAATAAGGTATTACAACCTAAATATGAACAGATCAAGCATGTAATATGATTGGTTAATGAAGACTACAAAGTATTACGTGCTAGAGGCTGAACCTCGAGGTTCCAGATACATTTAACCTTAATTCTATGACATTCTATGGCAAACTTGTGCAGTGACAAGGGAACATTTTTTAAAGTGAGGGTGCTTAGCCACCTAAGTCCACCCTCACCTGAGGCAAAGTGCAAAGTCCAGTACACGGGACCAGCAGCTGGTCCCGAGTGCTGGGTTCTCAGCTGCCAACCTGCACCCCAGGGACTCTGCTGTCCCCCATCATGCAGAGTTCTGACTGGGACCTCAGCATGCAGGACTTGCAGCAGAGCCCCTGGTGTGCAGGGCAGCAGTTGAGAACCCAGCATGCAGGGGTGGCAGCTGAAAACTTGATGTGCAGGGTGGCAGCAAGGACCACAAACTGTTGTTTTCCTACAAAGTTTGAGAAAGAAAAAATGTATGAGGCCACTTGCTGCATGGGAAAGCTACAAAACACACTTGGGGAAAGCACAGATGTTTAATTATAATTTAAAAAATGCCGCTTTCAAAAGCCACTCATTTTTGTGTGACATATGCAAAAAAATATTTTTTTAAAAGATATAAACAATTGAAAAAAATTCCTCTTTAGCATGGTCAGTAGTAAGCTATCTGCTAAGATTTTAGCAGCTTAATGAACCCCATATTCTACATCAGATCGCTAGGGGGCAGGAGATCTGCACATTTTTCTTAGATGGCTTGACTGCTATGATTAATTTTTTTTGTTTTAAAATCTGCCACAGAAGTAAAGAAGTGACTGTAGAAAGAAAGAGATACAGTCTGAGAATTTTAAAGTCTCTCCACCATCTCTTCTGCAATTCAGAAGATCCATGTGATTTCCTGGACTAGAATGCAATTTTACAATCTGCTCCAAGTAAGGGGCAATGCATAGCTGCATATTCCCAGGAGCAGACAGAGAATCAGAGTTCTATCCCCAACCTTGCTCTAAGGACAAAGCAATCTGTGCTACTGGTCTATACTTATAGCAGCTTATCTCCCCCCTCTACGTTGGCTCAGCTGTGCTGGGCAGTGCATCCAGGGATCTGTCTAAATCCTTGCCCAGATACTCACTGACAATCTGCAGGGAGGCAGAGAATAGCAGTTTCAGGCAGAATACTTTGCTCCCTGTGCTGTACTGTTACACCCAGCGTAAGTAAGCCTATTCAGGGGAGGTACATGACAGCAGGTTACAATCCTGTCCTCTACATTTCAGTAAAAATTGAAGACACACAAAGTGTGCTTCCTTGCACAGACACAATGAGTATAATAATACACTGATGTGCCCCTTTCCTGTTAACTGAGTCGAACACATCCACAGCCAAACAGTAGCACCCACAGAAGAGTGAATTCAGCCTTCCTCTGCCTGTTTTCCTCCACAGAATATAAATGTCAAAAGATCATTGGAATGATTTCAGTGCTTACATTATTAATCACTGTCTATTTATTTAAATAAAACCAGATTATTATATGGAAAATAGTATTCAAATTTAAACACCCTCTAGCCAGGATATGGAAAACAGATTCTCATCCCCTCATTAACTTGAGCTCTTTGCAAATACTGTATATATAGTCTGATACATATTTAATAACCTAGCTACTAACCAACGTGTTCCATATACGCTATGTAGACCTACTAATGTTACTAAGAGGATCTTAATGCTTTCTCATTTTAACCCTTTTCTGTTTGAATTCATTACTCTCTTTAATATCAATATTAAAAAAGCAAAAAGAAATCCCAGTACAGAACACTGTTCCAGGTTGTGGAACAGCATACAAACATGAAATAAATGACAAGCTCTTTGTCAAAGACTTTATGATATAATGCTCTGATTCTGTAGTTGGAGCCATGGGGCCAGACCCAATCAAGTATCTATGTAATATATTCGCAGGTAAGATTAAACACTCGCCTTGTTATTTCGAAATAAGGAGAGTTATTTCAGAATAACTCCCTAGTATAGACGTGCCCCCAAAGAGCAAGAGCGATGTCATGCAATGGCTATACTATTAGGATTGGTGCATAATGGTGTCAGTAGTCTTCAATTAAACTGATTTTAAAAATATTTTACACTTTTTGTTGTTGTTGTTCATGGTGTCATGAGGTATAATTTTAACTTTTTACCTCCCTGTAAAATTTGTAACCTCTCCTACTTCCCATGGTCAGGGATCTTCCTTCTTGGGGGGCTTAAGTCTTGCAGATTTGAAATGATGACACACCTATTACAGATGTGTGTCAGAGTACCTTGCTTGAAAATGGCAGGAATGAAGAGAGGTAAATCTATTGTTTTTCCAGTATTGGCCAGTGGTGCATGTTTTGGGGTATTAACAGTTTATATACTATATAAAACTATTGACTACTGCCATCTTGCATTGTGTGTGTGAGCATACTCTTTACTCTATGCAAATTACCTCTTATGTATCAGTCTTGATTATAGCTAAAAACAAACTACCCCCGGCGCCCCCAACAACAACAGGGATAGAAATACTCTCTCGCTGCACCAGCCCCACACTCCCACCACTTGGTATCAGCACATTGCTAGCAAAACTGGTTCCATCCAAAATTGCTTAAAAAACCCTAGGCACTGCTTTTCAGGACCAGTTACTCTTTGCTCAGTACTTACGGATGTATATTTTTCATGGGTCAGTTCCTCATTTTGATAGGATCTGCACAGCCCAAAGTGTTACATTTCATGGGAATTTCCCAAAATGTAAAATTACACACAAGACAAAGATTAATTTCCATGCAGGCAGAAAGCAAATCAAAGCCTTCCAGCCCCACTCAACTTTAAAAACAAGGGAAATCCATAATTTTATGCTGTTATTGCTGAATTCCATATAGACTATCAGAACTCTATATTCTCATCAGTAGTCACAACATGAAAGAGCATTTCATATTGTATACAAAGGAAGGAACAGCGCAGTTTATTTGTAGACTTGTAAATTACTAGATGGAGGTTAAACTTATGAACTCAATTTTGTTTCAGTGCCAATTCCCATCCCAGACTGGGAAGACGCGTACTCGGTACAATCTGTATTAGGATAAACTGACTCATTTGCACATGGATCATAGATCAGAATCATATCCAGGGATGAGGAAGGGAAGGATCATTTTACAACCTAAAAGACACTTCACATTTTTTTTGAAACTGTCATGAAATGTGTTAATAAAATCAATTTTAATAAACATGCAATTTTAAAATGTTCAGATGGGAATTGTGGAAAGGAAATGTTTGTTATAAGTATAGAGGGAAAGAAAGGATGTTTTTTGCCTTTAAAATTCGATGTTTCTCAAGATCAAGCTCTATCTTTTTTTGTACAAATAAACAAAATCAGCTAGTCGTAAACTTAAAGGGACATTCACAGAGGCACCAGAGGGACACAGCTACTGAACCAAGACAGCCCACTGTGCATCTCAATAATCACAGAGATGATAAAATGTGTACCCTGTTTTTAGCAAAGTAGAGTATCATTTTCAAGTGTTTCTTTCTAAACCAATGGGGTGATGATGTAATTGGGTGCTTATCCCATGTACATTAGCCAATTTGACAGGCACCCAAGACATAATGGTAACAGATCAACTACAGTCATACTATTGTAATACTTTTAAATCGGAACAGAAATGTTTTGCAGACCCCCTTATGATGTAGCATAGTAGGCATTGAGACCACTTCGGTCTGTCTGTCTCTCCACACCACTACTGGATTAAGATGTTTCCCATGACGGGGTGGAAAACATCTTTTCCATTGACAGCTCTTTTGTGTCAAATAGGGTTGCCAGGTGTCCGGTTTTGAACCGGACAGTCCAGTATTTGAGCTTTCTGTTCGGGAAACAAAATGAGAAAATAGAAATGAGAAAATATAAAAGTCCAGTATTTTCTAAATAAGATGTAATGTAGATTGTGTCTTTCATGATGAAGATTACACTGAGATGCTCATTCACTGTTATGATATACAAAGATACTGTGTACTTTGGTTTCATATGATTGCTGTTTGGGAGCCTTTCATAAAATTAATGAATGGTACTCTAGTATAGTTTCCAAAGAACAAGAGTCGACACCTCTGAAATTACTGACATCCTTATTATCAGTCTCCACAAGAATGAACTGTCAACTCATGCTTGGGGATGATCTACTTAGATGGTCAAGCTTTAAAAATATTGCTGAGGGGGAAATCTGAGGAGCTAGTAAAGGTCCAAACCCATGTTGTGTTTGTTCTGTGACTAGCAAAGGATTATTTTTTATAAAATTAAAAACTACTCATTATAGGTAACTTGAATTCTTAGGAAAAAATGGTCAACTTCTTAGTTATGCATTGAACAGAATAATGAATTTTGGGGAGTATTATAAAGTGAAAGCAGCAAGTTTTGATGTCAAGCCCTGGAAAATGAGAGAAGGAGGCAGGCTTCTGTCCAGTAATGTGCTGAATTTTCCTGTATGCTGTTTACTTGAGATATTCATCATATCACGCTAAAAATGCTGGGTAATTTCCAGTAGCCAGCTTTCATTGACAATGAATGGGGAAATAACACAATGAGATTCATAATAAATTATATTTAATTCTACCTTTCACTACTAAACTTGAATTGTGCCTATCTGCTTTTCTGCTGAGTCACAACTGGCCTCTCAGGGTACATCTAAACTGCGGTGCTATTTCAGGATACCTGTAGTATCTCAAAATAGCTATTCTGCGTCTTTTGAAGGCGCCTGTTATTTTAAAATAGAATTCAAAATAATGGGCACCCTGTTCCAGCATCTCTGTAACCCTCGTTCCACAAGGGTTAAGGGACATTTCGGAATAGCACAGTATTTCAAAATTACCTCAAACTAAGCTATGCATTCGAGTGTTCTCTATGATGTAATGTATTTATTCATCATACTTACACAAGATAAGCATCAAATGTGAGCTAAAGCTATTTGTTTCAATCCTTCACTCTAATGATAGAAAAAGTTTCATTGGGAAAAAGCAAACATTTCACACAGCACTCGGCTTGTAGCAAATTATACTCTCAGTTACTGACAGCTACTGTTTGGGTTCTGCAACAAGAGAATTTTAATCATGTTTCAACTATCCATTAACAAAACTTCAGCCTTCACTTTTTGTTTCCTCTAGCCTCACCTCAACACCTTCAGGCATGGCATGTCCAATGATAGATATTAACCAGATGGTGTTCTACAACAGACCCATAGCCTTGAGTTGTTTCCAGAATCTGAGTTCCCAGAATGTACAAGAATAGAAGTTTGTTCTAAAGCTGGTGCTCAGGTGACATCATATGCCTCTTGTTTTATACGCATAAGTTCTGCAATTAAACTGGCTACTACTATAAATATCCACAAGCCATCAGATAGTTGCCTATCTACATGAAATTCTGACCGATAGAATTGCTTCTGAATTTATCTGAAAGTAGCAGATATTATATAACAAATGGCAAACCAGATTATAATATTCAAATTCGTCATCAATAGTGAAATCTATTTTCTGCCATTACAACTAATCACAATGTGATTGGCTTTACATGTTTTGTTCTTTTTGCCTTTATAAGCTAGATAACATTATTACACTATTGTAAAAACAAAGACAATAGAATGACGTTAATACAATAATAGGCAGAACCTGAAACCAAAGCAGGGAAAATGTATCATGTAATAATAAATATGTTCACACATTTACAATGCACTTTTTAACTAAAACTCTCAATGAACATCTTTAGAAAGGTTAGGTTCATTTTAGCTCTCACAAAACAGAAGCACAGGAAAGTTCCTTGACATCATGCCTGTGGTCCCACAGTGAGAAAATGAAAAACCCAAACTTGTGCTCTAAACGTTAGACTAGGTTCAGTTTTAACATGCATGCTCAACTAGTACACATTTTTTAAATGTAACATAACAACTTTTTGCCTGAACAATATGAGTATGAACTGGGGACCAGAATTTGAGTTACTGCATTACTTTCTCCACATAGGGTGTTATTATTCATTTATTTTCAGGGCTAAATTTTTTACAACAAAGTGATTTCAAATTCATGAAAGGCCTTGGAAAATTAGTAGGGCAAATAAAATAACCAATTAAAAAGTCTTAATACAGGTTTATTTTATTTGGTATAAAGCCAAAAAGGCATTATGGAAGCATAAGAAGCATTGTACACAATGTATCTTATCCACTCAAGTTCAAATAAATCCTCAAGTTCACAGGACAGACATGTTAGTAACGGTTGTTATACAGTATTGAAGTTTCACCCTGGCTATGTTTATCAAACTGTTCACTCAGGTTTAATCCCATTAAGCAATATGTCACCTTCCCTTAGGGTATTTTAGTTCCTCATCCTATGTCATCAAAACAACCTAGTGCTTGATCCCAAGTTCACTAAGATGACTCTGGTTGATTTTCACTTAGTAAGCTCTGGATCTGGCCCCATCACAATGAATTCTGCTACAGCCCAACTCCTCTGTCTAAATGACTGTATTGAGTATAGGAAATTCAAGCATCAGAAGTGATACATCTTTACTTTTACATGGTGTGATTAGTATTTTTTCACCTTGCATGCATATCTAGCTTGGCTATATTCTAAAATGTTCTCTTTGCTTACTTAGAGCCCCAAAATAACAAGGTAATGTCATGCGCACTCATGGGCAATCATATATATCTGTACCTGACTAGAAAATGAAAGCTTCTTTTCAGGTGTATTATTAGTGACTAGAAAATATAAAATTGCTTAATTCAGGACAACATCGTTTATTATTTGTATTATAGTGATGCCTACAAATCCCAACCAAGATAAGGGGCACACTGAATGAGATATTCTAGAGCCTATAGTGGGACACAGTCTTTGCCTTGAATATCTTAAGGCTTGTCTTTACTAGGGATATGAACGAGTAGTCGACTAGTTGATTAACCGACAAGCCTAGGCTTTACTGGTTAATCTAGTCAACTACTCGCATACCCCGCCGCCTCTGTATCAGAGGCAGGGGAGCAGGAGCCAGTGCTGGGGGGAGCCGGTTTAAAAGCCAGCTCCCTCCAGCACTGGCTCTGTGGTGCTGCCTACTCCCACCCCTCCCCAAGCTGGGGACAAGGGAGGCTGCCACAAAGCAGTCTCTTCCAGCGGCAAGCCCTGGCTTCACAGCAGCAGCTTCAGTCTGTGGGGAGCTTGGATACCCCCTGTGGACAGAGGCTGCTGCTGGAGTAGCCTCTGTTCACAGCCAGCCTGGGCTGCTGCGGATAGAGGCTGCTTCATGGAAGCTTCACCCATCCCTTCCTCTCCCTGCAGCCTCTATCAGCAGGGAGCTCGGATCCTTCCTCATGGACAGGGGCTGCTGCCATCCCATGCTGCTGCCTCTATATAAGTGGTGCAGCAGGCAGCTGGTCTGCAAGAGGAACTGGTTTTTAAACTGGCTCCCCTTGCAGACTGGTTCCTGCCTGTCACCCGGCACTGCTGCCTTTGATACAGAGGAAGCAGCGAAGGGTGCCAGGGGGACTCCCTGGGAGTGGGGCCAGAATGCACATTCCCTTTTAAAAACAACATTTTAAATAAATTCTCCCACCATAAGTCAGGGAGTAAGGTCAGAGTTTCATTCTAGATTATTATGAAAATATTGATGGATAGTCCTACTTTTCTTGTCACGTTAGCCTCTTATTGTACAGGGATATATAGTTTGACTAGGCGTGGCCTCCTATTTAAGCATATATTTTATGACTGTGTAACTTGGTACTACAGCCTACATAACTTGAATTTTAGCTCCAAAGTAAGGATTTTAATCCAAATTTAGGCAGTTAGGGATACATGTCCCTGCCCTCACTACAGGAGACCTGCCATAGCCCCACAGCCATTACCTAGCTTCGGTCCTGCTTTTGACTCTGGCTCCTCACCATGGCTCTAACTCTTCTACTGGCATCCAGCCATGACCCCCTCTGCTGGCCCTGGCTTCCAATCTTACTCCCAGTCTCAGTTCCTGGTTCCCCACTGCAGCACCCGGGAGGGTACAGACCAAGTAACGGGGGGGACAAACACAAATATTTGGGGATCATTGACCTATGCTGTAAAAAAAAAAAGAGATGTATCCATGAAGAAATCCAAAGAATCCCCCAAATTAAAGGATCATGCACAAATAAAGCCCTACCAACTGTGGACATTTTTCTTCCACTTTTTTCCATTTTCATCTTTTCCTTTTAATATTCTGTTAACAGCCTCAATATTATAATTCTGATTAGATCTACAGATACAGAAGTACATACCCAAAGAGAAAGACTGCAGTTTGATGCAACATCACAATTAAAATAAATTATTAAAAAACTTGCAATACCTAGATTAGCTCAGCTTTACCCAGACAACTGAAATACCACACAACCAAGGGTATTTCTGTAGCATACAAAGTATATTTTCAAAATTTTAAATGAACCCTGTTAACAGCTAATTCCCCATCAAAACTACCATACTTGCACTGTTTCTGCCATCCCATTGTAATCAATGTACTTTAGCAACAGGAAAGCTCTGGAAACCAGCATTTCTGATCTTCATTGAATGTCCAGTTTGCAGTCCCGTTGTTGCGGTGCTGGCAGGTTCCTTATCTGGCTCCATGTGACATATTCCTGCTGCTCTTGGGCAAAAGAAAGGGTTCCATATGCTGCACCCCCCACATCCCACCCTGAGTGCTGGTTCCACAGCTCCCAACGGCAGCCTGTGAGCAGAGGCAGTGAGCAGAGCTCCCTAGTCATGTCTCTACCAACAGGGACAAGTTGCGCTTGCAGGAAGCTGCCTGAGTTGAGTATCTCCTAGATCTAGCACTCCAAAACCTCTGCCATGCCCCAACCCCCTGTCCAGAGCCCTCTCCTTGAACCCCATCCACATCCAAACTCTCTTCCTCTTAGTTAACCAGAATTTTTTGACTTACCGGCACTCCCTGTTCCCCAACATGCTAGGTAACAAAGCTTTTACTGTAGCTGGAAAATTCAACAACATAAAAGATATTCCAGGATATTCAGTTAAAAAAAAAGAACATCTTTTTTTATTATTTTTCAGTTATAGCTAACAAACACACTTTTCCTGTCTAGTATTTACATCAGTGACCTATTCTTGAGTCAACAGTATTTACCACACTGGAAGCATTATTTATTTGGAGTCCATTGAAGGCTTTCCATTTACTATGTTGGGATTTGGATTAGGCATGTGTTGATTAACAGTGACTGTTTCTGAACATATCTCTTTCCAGTTATTATAAAGGAATACTCTCAAATAACTGTAGGCCCAGTGGTTATTAACTGAGAATGAATAACCACCAAAGCTAAATAACCATTAGATGAAATGTAAACAAAGAGAAAAGCACTAGCTACTATTGTTTCCGGACTTCCTGGGAAAAAAAAGCAGTGATTAGTGTTCCATTGCATGGCTCTTTGGAGAATGACAGCAAAGAAAATCCATTTGCAAAGGTATCATAGACACCTCGCCGCTTTTGCAGATTCAGACTGACACGGCTACCCCTCTGATACTTGACATCATAGACAATGTTGCTTTGAAGGCCACCAGCCAACAGATAAAACAACAGTTTTACAAATGTTTTACAAACTGTTGTTAGTTCATCTGCATTCTACGCAGTAGCCATACTTTTATTTGCTACTCATTTACTAAATATAGACAAAGGAAACTCTTTCGACTAGTGAAAGTCATTCTTCTGGCAGCACTTTCTGCCTTGAAACTCAGTAGATTATTCTAAACTGCCCAGAAAAGCAAACTCACAGACAGGAATCTTTGGAATACAACAATAAATAAATCTTAAAAAAAAAACCAAACCCAAAACAGCAGTGTTTATCCCCAAGAAATCAGTTGCAGAAAGCAAAGTCTTCCATTAAACAACCTAACAATATTACCATGATTGTTGGACTTCCACTTGCTTCTGGAAAATTAACTCTTCACATGGATGCTGGCATCCAATTTCACAGAAATTAATTCTTCTATCAAAAATTAATATTGCATACATACACACTAGAAAGTGAGGAAATGTTGGGGTTGGAATTAATGGCAACACTATAATAAAAGAAGAATAGTGCCATCAGTTAAAATTACAAGGAAATACAGTTGGGATATGGAACTTGGGCCAAATCATATCCTTTTTGTGGTTTAGGCTGAACACTCTCCAGAAGGAGGGAAAATCCCACTGCATGGGGTATTAAGAGACTGGCGCATGCTGGAAGCATTCAGTAACACACACTATCTCATTATATTGTTGTATTTCCATCACTTAACATGTTGTTCAAAGCCCATGGCACTGTCTCAGCTTCTCGAGTTCCTATTTTGATGCATTTTAAATCCTTATGTTCAACCAGAACTCTACATCTGTACATTTTAAACCATCATATTCGATTTATATTACATACATGGTTATCATGAAAAACCTTAAACCATTTCCTACAGTCATCCAAAAATAATAAATCAGAAAAAATATTATTCTCACATGATGTACACTTAATGTTTTTTCTCAACAGCCTCCTCATATTTTTGGATAGGGTTGGATACACTGTACTTGGAAGCCTATCTTTATCTCTCTCCACACACAAAAAACACACACTGGTTCCTGGAACTGAAAACAGCTGACAAAGGCTAGAAGTAATAATGGACTTCAAGCAGCTTGAAAGTCAGTTAGGACTTATATTCAATTTCTAAAGAAAACGCAGATATAGGAAAATGCTAAAAGATATTGCAGTTTGATCCATCAGCAAAACATTAAAATCTCTTAACATCAACTCTTCCTAACATCTACTCTATTTTAAGATGTGCCTTGTATGGATCATAGCTCTATAAAAATTAAATAGACAAGATTTTCATCCACACTTAAATACAGTGATATTTATTTAATTTCATTTTTTATCTGTCTGGATGGTCACGGGTTAATAACAAGGCAATGTGACTGGATAACTATTTTCTTGGAAAAGTCACTAAAAAGCAAGCCTCCTATATGCATGCTAAGAATATCAGTACTATCGGTCTATAGTAGGGCAGCTGCCCAACATTGGTGAAAAAAGAGATAAAGAAGCCTTGGAGGGGCTGCGCAGAGCCCAGTTAAGGGGGAAAAGACTTATTGGAAGCCAATCAGGTGAAGGCTTAGAAGCCACCAATGAGAGCTATAAGAAGGGCAGAGAGGAGCTCAGTCTCTTCATGGAGGGAAAAGGACTGGCTGCTTAGAACACTGCTGTAGTGGGTTAGGGGAGCAAGTGGGAGCTCTACCCTGATACGAAGGGCTGGGAAGGTGCTGGGTCTATGGAGAAGTGGCCCAGGGAAATAGACAGAAGGGGGCGCCACCCTCGCTTGGGACTTGGAGAGGTGGACGGAGTCGGGACATAGCCGCAGGACTGTGGGCTGAAAAGAACGTTGCAGTCCAGGAGAGATGTGGGTCCAAAATCCTGAAGAAGGTGGTGAAAGGGAGCGGACAATAAATGACAGACCACATGAAGAAGTGCACGGGAGCTGGATTACCTAATTCCAAGAACAACCAGGAAGAGGCACCACAGTGGTGAGTTCTAACCCTATCACAGGTTCTCCTCTTATCTTTTCTCAAGACAAATCATGGCCAGTTTTTTATTCTTTCCTAACAGATCAGGTCAAAGTTTCTAAACCTTTTATCATTTTGTTGCTCTTCTCTGGACTCTTTCTCATTTGTCCATATCTTCCCTAAAGTGTGGCACTCAGAATTAGACACAGCATTCCAACTGAGGCCTAAGTAGTGCTGACCAGCCTGGGACCATTATCTGTCATACACCACTCCTTTTAGTATATCCTAGAGTGATATCAGTCATTTTGGCAGCTGTATCACACTGTTGACTCATATTCAATGTGTGATTCCACTGTAATACCCAGATCCTTTTGAGCTGAACTAGTGCCTACCCCATTTTGTAACTATAAATTTGATTTTTCTTTCCTCAGTGAAGTACTTTGCACTTGTCTTTATTGAATTGCATCTTGTTGAATTCAGATCAATTCTCCAGTTGGTTAATGTCATTTTGAATTCTCCAAAATTCTTGAAACCTCTGCCAACTTGGCGTCATCTGCAAATTTTATAAGTATGTTTCCAACTACATTATCCAATTCATTAATTAAAGTATTGAATCATACCAAACCCAGGCTTGATACCTATGGGATGTCCATTACATTCACTTGCCCATTTTGACAACAAATCATTGATAATAATATTTAAGTATGGTTTTTCAGCTACTTGGACACCCTCCCCCAGTAAATTCATCCAGACCAAATTTCAGTATGAGAATGCCATATTGGACTGATGATATATTTGCATGTAACCTATTCCACAGCTTTAACATAACTCTCACAACATATAAAAACTCACTCAACTGGTAGGCCCATTCTGAATAGCTAACCACCGCAAATTATTTAAAAATGTGTGACACCTTGATGTGGTAGGTTGGAGCAGATTTGTGAGTGAGATTCATCACAGCAAACAAAACTGCTGAATTCTCTTACTATACCTCTTAAGATGTAGTTCTGATAGTTCTGGTCTGCCTCAGCTCCCACTTTTATCAAGCAAGTCAGACCTTCAGCCACAACAAACTCGTGAACCAAATCCTTGTCATCCTGCCAGAGAAGAAGAGAAAGGGAGAGAAAACAGATACTATATTACAAATCTCAAAGACAGGAAACATTTTTTGTCATAACATGAACTAAAATATACAGTCTGTGGTTTTTACTTTCTATTCAAATTAAATGAACTAAGCATACTCTTTCCTATAAGTCAGAACAAGACCAAGAATTCTTCCATCAACCAAGCCAGAATCATACTATGACCATTCTGTGTAACTCAGAGTGTGAAATTTTTCACAGTCCACAGCAACAAAACTAGGTCTATCCAATTTCTAGACGGAGACCAAAATATATGTATACACCACAATTAAACAACCACAGTTGGCCAATGGGCTCCCAGGCCTTGGGATGCAGGCTATAAAACTGTTGTGTAGATGTGGAGGGTTGGTCTGGAGTTCAGACTCTTGGACCTTCCTACTTCTCAGAATCCCAGGACTCAGGTTCCAGTCTAAGCCCAAACACGTACACTGTAATTTTACAGTCCTTTAGCCAGAGCCTCAGAAGCCCAAGATCATGGACATGGACATGGGTGTTCAAATACAGTGTTCACATGTGCTAAGACCCGGTGGCAAGATCTCTCTTTTTGTGAATAGCCATCCCTTGGGATTTACTAGACAAGTGCATCTCTCTTATGAAATTTTGATAGGAATATAAACTGAGTAAGGATTTCAAGGATTTGACCCACAGTTTTCATTTGGTTAGTTAATTTCTTTAGATAAGAATATAATGTAGACAAATGAAGAAACAAAAGAATCCATAAAAACTGTATGCACCAATTTCTACCAACATAAGCTACCAAATCAGAGGATCATTCAATTACACATCCAGTAATTTGATCCATGCCATCAAATGCCAGCAATGCCCCATTGTTATATATACTGGACAAACTGGACAGTCCCTACCGGAAAGAATCAATGGACACAAATCAGATATACGTGAAGGGAACATACAAAAACCTGCTGGAGAGCACTTCAGTCTACTTAATCACACTTTAAAAGATCTCCAGGTGGCGGTCTTATCACAAACTAATTCTATAAGTCAAATACACAGAGAGGTGTTGGAATTACAATTCATCCACAAAGTTCAATTCTCATGCTGATGGCTTCAATCGTGATGAGGGATAGGTGGGACACTATCAACCTAACATTCAATGAAGGTGCAAACAGCTCTTTGTCTGTGTAGATTCTAGTGTTAACACCCTTTCTATCTATTACTATCCTTCGATCTGTTTCTTTTCAACTATCCAATCTTCAGGTGTTTATAGATTGCCAGTTCTGCCTACTTGTTTTTCCCTTTGATATTTCCATACTCTCTGATCCTTGTTTCCCGCCCCCCCCCTCCTTTTTCCCCCCTTCTTCCCTATTTATTTTGGGTCTGCACATCCTAAACTCAAAACTCTGGTCATCTGTAGAAGTGGGCTGTGCCCATGAAAGCTCATGATACTATCTACATGTTTTGTTAGTCTATAAAGTGCTACCAGACTATTTGTAGTTTTTTAAGTTTAACCTCTACAGAATAACTTGGCTACCCCCTGAAGATTAGAAAGTGTTTCTCAAATAGCAGGAACTGAGTGAAAACCATTTCAAATTGTAAAATTTTACATAAAGAAAAATATCAGTGTTCAAGCACAGTGGCTGTCATTTAAAAAGTCAGCATTTAGAGTTACCTCAAAATAGTACTGCATGTTAATATTTAAGTTCCTAGCATTAAAAAAGTCCTATTACCCTGCAAGGTATAATCCTTTCCCCCAGAAAATCATCAGAATTAATTCTCCAGGCCAAGTATAATTTTAAATGACATGATTTTACACATTTGGAATTAGTTTCATATTCACCTCTAATAAACTGTCTCTACTGTTATATTGGTAAGATGACCAGTCCAAACTTAACAGAAACTTGAAAAATAGTAACTTCTAGCATCAGAGGTTCTTTTTTGTTAATCATTAATTATTATGGCAACAACAATACTTGTTGACTTAGAGACCAATACCCATAACAATGAGAATAATTAACTACATCTGTGCCATACTGGTTAATACAATACCACTTCAGGACTCTGGTTAACAATTTGCCATTAGTTAAATTGTGATAATGATAATGATAATGTGAAAATGATAATGGTGATTTTTGCAAGTCATTTCTTGGACCACCAGTCTCTTATGTAGCATAATTTAATGCTCAAACTTACAAAAAGTCACTGGATAGTTAATTAAGCAGCAGTTGATTGGATGACTAAATCAATCAACCATGGAAGCAAGGGCAGAGAACGTCAAGCTTGTGGGCTATATCTAACCCATTGCTTAATTTCTTCCAACCCGCAGCAAATCTCTATGCCACAGGCTGGAAGCCCTGGTATGTTGCTGCGGCACTTAGGCATGTGGAGAGCAGGGAAGGTCTATGTGCTGCTGGTCCCACCCCCAGCAATGGCTCTGCAGCTCCCACTGCCTGAGAACCATGTACAATGGAAGTGTAAGGCGGAGCCTGTGGGTGTAAATGGTGTACACCATTCAGAGCCGCATGCTGGTCCCTCCATGTAAGGGCCAGACATGGCGGCTGTTTCCAGGAGTGTTGCAGGGCCAGGGCAAGGAGGGACTCTGCCTTAGTCCTGCTGCACTGCTAACCAGGAGCCACCTCAAGAAAGTACTGCCTAGCCAGAGTGGACACTCTGAGCTGCCTCCCCCAGGTCAGAATTCCCTCCTGACTGAATCCCTCATCCCCTCTGAGACCCTGCACCCCCATATGGAGCCCTAACCTCCTCCCACACTTCAACCTCCATCCCCAATTGGAGGCCCATCTTGCATCCTGAGCCCCTCATTTTTGCTCTACCCCCCCGAGCCTCCCCACCATGGGGTTGGAACTGTGACTGCAGCTTGCCTCACTGCAGGGGGAAGACCCAAGCCTCCGCACCTTCCCACAGGACTGCAGCTTGCCCCACTGTAGGGGGAAGACCCAAGCCTCCGCACCTTCCCACGGGACTCCACACCTTCCCACGGGACTCCGCACCTTCCCAAGCCTCTGCACCTTCCCATGGGACTGCGTGGGTTAGATTCAGCCCACAAGATGGAGGTTCTCCACCTTTGCTTCCATGGCTGATTGATTTAGTCATTGGTGGATCAGTGCCCCTGATAGAAGGAAGGTTCCCCACCTTGGATGTAAGCACTACGAAAAATATTGCTGGGCTAGCTGCTTCATGAACCTAAATACTAATGTTGCCTCTGGGTTGCCAATAGTTTTCACATGTTTTCACAAAGAAATAGATGTCAGTGGTAACTGCCATCTTTCAAATACTGTGGCACTAAGGGGAGTAGGTCCAAACTCCACAATTTACAGTAAATACATAGATTTGTTGGAAGTTATTTCTTATTTGTCATATAATTGATGGAAGTCGCCAAGTCAGAAAACTGCAAAAGTCATCTGAAGTATAATATTTTTCTTTTATGTTGGCAATGTATGTACTAGGTCCTGAATTTTATACATTCACTAGAATGAAGTTACAAAACTTTAATAATATGTTGGAACAGGTGTATCTTCAAGCCAAAAAGTATCCTGAGGGAAATTTATGCAATGGCAGATCTTGAGTCAGCTGGAAATACTGGGAAAGGATTTCACTGAGTAATGCAGGAAGAGGTAGAAGATGTCAATAAAAATGTGCCACCAGGTAAGAATGATTTATCTTATTGAAAAGTATAATAAGGTGAAGCCAACTCAAGACAAGCTCATCCCTTAGTTCCCTCCATAAGCTTATGGAAAATAAATAAAACAGATTAGGAAGTATGTGATGCTCTGAATTAAACTTGGGTTTAGAATTCTACTTTTCTATGGATTTATATATTTTTGTAAACATTAATAAAGCACTGGTAATTCCCTAGAAACCATCAATAAGTCCTTAATTTGAACCATATAAGTGCAAATAGCATATTTGATGAAAGAGACATCAACTAGTTTTGATTTTTTTTTAAAACCCTTTGTTGATGTTCAAAGTTTTAATGTAATTCTACCTCTGTGTGGAGCAGTCCATGGTGTGGCGGACCTAGCCAGGCTGGAACAGCCCATTGGACCAGTTAACTGGTTTAAGGTAACATTTAACCAGTTAACTTTTTAACCAGAATTTTACATCCCTAATGCTAATTCAATAGAAATACAAAACACGGAGGTGATGTGTCAAAGTCATCCTAAGTCTATCTCCAGTGAAGCCAACAGAAATACACTGATCCAATGAGGCCAAGTGAAACTGGAACACCATCACAAGGGCACATCATTGGCACTATAATTTAATTTGCAAAGTCATACATCAATTTTTATACTACTGATCGCCTCGGGATCCAAACGTCTGTTAGATGCCAACCCATAAATGCAAAAGACATGACGCCTGCCCCCAAGAAGCTTTCAAACAATTTTTCGTTCTCTGTTTTTTACAGCACCTAGCACAATGGAGATATAATCACCAAATCAAGCAGTCTTCAAAATTGACATAACTGAGCGAATGTTGAAAGAGACTGAACCAAGATGAGCAGAAACACAGAATGAAGCTGGAACAGGATTGCCTTTCAATAAACCTTACAGAATACCGTCATTTGAATAAAGCATATACATTTTCCTGTCATTTAAAAAAAAAAACTTAATTGAGTTTAGGATCCAAGCAACACTGGATAAATCTGGTAGTAAAGTTATAAAGAGACTGAAAATAGTAGCAATAAGCCCTCAAACTCTTCTGCTAAGCTTTCCATAAATTTATCTATGATTAAGATAAAATAAACCTTCTCTATCCATTCTGAATTGCTAGAGGGTGAAGGCCATTCACAGGTTCTAGCAAAGAAAATATTTTAGTTGCCAAAACCAATGGTTAAACAAATCATTGTGGTATTTCAACATACAGCAAGATTATGGGGCCTAAGCCCTATAGGAAAAAAAATAACCAGAATAAAGAAGTTACCAAAAATTAGCAATGTGAGAGTAAGTTTACTAAAGGTGTCAAAAAGAGTCTTATTCAAAATAACTTTTTGGCAAGTTGTTATTGCTTTTATTCAAATTAATAAAAAATAATATTAGAACCTTAGCAATAGTTTTGAAACCATTGAGATACAAGAAACACATCTCCAAATATATATTGCCAATCAGAATTACAACTGAAGTAAGTTAAATTGGTTGGCAACTATCTTTTGCAGGATGCATTACTTTTCTATTAGAAATACCTTGTGGACACCTTTCTAAAAATCTTGATATGAGATTGAGCCCTTCCTCAATGGTTTTCAATGTATTTGAGTTGACAGATAAAATGATCCCTGCTGGAGGGGATAAGGCATAGCACAAGAAATACTGAAAAATACAATAACCATGTTCCAGTATTTACAGAATGTATTTGACATATCAATTTTGGAAGAGCTATAATATCTGAAAGATACCCCAAAAGTCCAATCTACAACCCACAGAAGTCGATAGGAGTCTTTCTACAGGTGTCAGTGAGCTTTAGATGAGGTCCTTCAGGTGCAAAAAAAGGACTTTCTTAGGGCAAGTTTACACTAGAAGCACTACAGATGCACCAATACAGCTGTGCCACTCTAACACATTATGTCGACAGGAGAGACCTCTCCCGTCAGTATAATAAAATCATCTGTGTGAGAGGAGATAGCTAAGTTGGTGCAAGAGTTGTCGATACCAGCACTTAAGTTAAAGCAACTTGCAGCACTTAGAATCATGGCTTATTCACACCCTAAATGATGTAAATTATACCTGCATAAGTGGTAATGTGCACCAGTCCTTAGAAATCTCCCTCTAAACTGTTACTGGAATGGATGCATAGTTATTTTATGTTTGTACTTCTACCAGAATATTATTCACGTACAAAAAAGCTAACATAAGAACGGCCATACTGGGTGAGACCAAAGGTCCATCTAGCCCAGTATCCTGTCTGCTGACAGTGGCCAATGCCAGATGCCACAGAGGGAGTGAACACAACAGGTAATAATCATGTGATCCCTCTTCCTTCATCCATTTCCAGACAAATGGAGGCTAGGGACACCATTCCTACTCATCTGGGCTAATAGCCATTGATGGACCTAACCTCCACAAATTTATCTAGCTCTTTTTTGAACCCTGTTAAAATCCTACTGTTCACAACATCCTCTGGCAAGGAGTTCCACAGGTTGACTGTGCACTGCATGAAGAAAAACTTCCTTTTGTTTGTTTTAAACCTGCTTCCTATTAATTTGGTGACCCCATGTTCTTATATTATGGGAACAAGTGAATAACTTTTCCTTATTTACTTTTTCCGCAGCAGCTGGCCCTAGAAATCACCTGAGCAGAGGTCCCAGGGATGACCAGAAAAGTCACTGCATGTCCCCTGACAGCCAGAGCAGATGCTGTTCAGCAGCCACTGCTACTGGCCCGGCCCCTCCCCTGACACTCTTCCAGAAGCAGTCCCTAGAATGCTTCCCAGAAGCAACCCCTACAAAATTTAGTTCATAGGCTCTGAATTTTTTATCGTTGCCCAGGACCTGTCCATGACTTTTGCCCTTAACTGTGGTTTTCTGTCATACAGGAGAAAATAATCATGTCTGAATATTCACTCTTGTGTCTTAATGTCATATTAATTCAGATTAATTTTCCTTTTGTTTGTTTTAAACTTGCTTCCTATTAATTACATTTGGTGACCCCTAGTTCCTACATTATGGGAACAAGTAAATAACTTTTCCTTATTTACTTTTTCCACAGCAGTCATGATTATATATACCTCTATCATATCCTTAGACCTGTATCATATCCCCATTCTTACATATCCTTTACATTCTTAATGAGATATGCAGTATGTGTTTGGAGTCATTGCTTTTTCTTTTAGAAATGAAATGTTATCAAAAGGGCTAAAGTAGTAAACCATTGCCCTGTAGGTTGAGCCACGACTGAAGTGAGATATATTGCATTGGGACTTCAGAGGAAATGAAGGGGATGAAGAAATTTTAATCACACTACTTTGAAAAGTACTGAATAAACACACCAAGATTGAATTTGAAAAAGGCTTTTAAAGTACTCTTCCTTCCCCCCAATAAAAGGAGAAAAAGTGTCATGAAGCAGAGTATAAATACATCATATTGTAGACATACATTTGCACTCTGTTCATTATCTATTCCATCATGCATGTATGATGTAAGGAAAAAAAAAACATCTGGAATGTGCAAAGAAAGATGAAAGAAATCCAAATCCACATATCCTAAATGGAAAGGAAAATGTTTATATCAAATTGCTGTACTACGGTAATC
Organism: Apalone spinifera; assembly: GCA_030068395.1. NCBI lineage: Eukaryota > Metazoa > Chordata > Testudines > Trionychidae > Apalone > Apalone spinifera. The sequence goes on from CM057846.1 coordinate 139,952,923, forward strand.
TTTTCAAACCCATTAACTCACTGACTTGCCAGTTAGGTGACCTCAAGAATAAAGGCTATTCTACCAATGGTAAGTGGTTCACTGTTTCCTGAAAAAAGAGCATTCATTCTGTAGATTATATAGAGCAGCAACAGTGCATGACAAGTAGTTGCGGCCTATGGGTGATAACAGCTAATGGGGGCAGAGGGAGGTTTGTCATTTGGTAGGGAAATATTGCTAAGATTTATGACCCCATAATCAGCAGACATTAAAGCACTGATGAGAAAAGCAGCAAAATACAGTCAAATCTCCATACGCTTCCTTCTAAGCTTCTACAACCATAAACATTGTACAGTAACACAGAGATCAGCTACTTAAGGACTTTACAAAAAGATGCTGGTGGCCCTGTCAGCTAAATATATTGTAAACATCCATTAATAAGTTTGGAACAGATAAAACCCTAAAACAGTAAGCATTTCAGGACCAAAACCAGGAACAATTATGTATGTATAATTGTACACTATTTTATTCCAATAAGACATCAAACAGAACCATAAATATATTTAAACTATGTAAAGTTTACTTGTTAAGTAAGTGGCTGGCAAATGTAATATTTACAAACTGTTATACTTAACCTTTCCAAAGTCTGCTATTTCCATGGATCATGTGTTTTAAAAGTTCACCCGATTGTATTATTTTATTTGTCATAGAAATTTTTTCTCTTACCAGATTTTTCAGAAAATTATCTGCCAGAAAAACAGAATATAGTAACTTAAAAAAAAAAAAAAACAGCTCGAACAAGCACTGCAGACAGCTGTATTCTAAGCATTTGGGGATGTTAGATTAGTTATTTGTTAATCATGTTCAGATGTCCACATATTTTTGTTTTACATGGCCAACAGCTGTGCAATTTACTAGATGCTTCCTTCCCACAGGAGCTTTTGAGACAGAGAGAGAAAGAGAGAGCGCACATGCGAGTGCCAGGGGAATTTCTACCAAAGGGCAACTCATTTTTATGCCTTTCCTTTCTCTAAAAAAAACTTCTGTATTCCTCTTGGAGACCCTGAGGAGTCCCATATTTATTCCCATTCCATACATCTTGCCCACCCACACACACACTTTACAAAGCTAGCTTGTTTAAACCAGGAACCTGGGTGCTGTCAGCTTGTCCTCTCTCCCCATGAGAGGACATTGAATAAACAGGTAGGCACATTCTGTACCAACCAACTTTCCCATAGCAAATGTACAGCCATTGCAGCAACACAACCTGGAACTGACAAGGACATGAATAGCCATGATGATGATATCTGAAGGAAAAACCTTGTAACCGTCTCGCAAAGCCCAGAAGGAAAAAAAAATCACTTTCAAATACTGTTTACAAGACAGGACCCCTCTGTGTGGCACAAAAGTGAATCAGTCAGATGTGTCCTCCATTGAAAGAAACATGGCACTTCCCCCCACTCCCCGTTGCAAAGCCTCCACATGGTTCTCTTTAGGGGGTAGACTGAGGCTAGGAATTTAACCTGGGTTTAACTGGTTAGGCTCCGTGTTTGTCATCTAGGTTGTGGAAGTCATGGATTCTGTGACTATCTGCAACCTCCACGACTTCTGCAGCAGCCAGTGTGGCTGACTCCAGCCCTGCCCAAGCAACTGGTTCTGAGGCTAGCTTCTCAGGTGTCCCCAGGGACAGTCAGTCCATCTGTGCTGAAGCAACCCAGAAACTCAGGCGGCCCAGAGCAGCTGGTCGCAGGGACTATTCAAGCAGTGGCCAGAGCAGCTGGCCCTAGAAATCACCTGAGCAGAGGTCCCAGAGGTGACCAGAAAAGTCACTGCGTGGTGGCAACCATCAGCGGTCCCCAGACAGCCAGAGCAGATGCTGTTCAGCAGCCACTGCTACTGGCCTGGTCCCTCCCCTGACACTCTTCCAGAAGCAGTCCCTAGAATGCTCCTCAGCAGCAACCCCTACAAAATTCAGTTCATAGGGCTCTGAATTTTTTATCGTTGCCCAGGATCTGTCCATGACTTTTGCCCTTAACTGTGGTTTTCTGTCATACAGGCAAAAATAATCATGTCTGAATATTCACTCTTGTGTCTTAATGTCATATTAATTCAGATTGCTAGATTGCAAGCTGCCACATTGTCCTGCAAGTTTGTTCAGCAATGTTTTGCAATGTGAAAAAGTTAAATCCTACCTGAAATAATTCAGGAACTAGGGGCAGATTCACTCACATCCAATGGTTCAACATTTTTAGTGCAACTCATTTAATGTAAAGATCTACTATTAGGCAGTGGGGTTGCTAATGCAGAATTTTATGTGGAGCTCTACTGCAATTTCTACTTCTAAGGGCAGGAGGATGGAAGGAATCATAGTTTACACTTGTGCTCATTAATTAATGGTAATTTTGCAAGTGCCTCTCGCACTCTGCTGCGGTAGCTAAGCTGTTCATTGAAGAGTGAATTGCACATTCTCATAAATTGCGCTCTGAATAGTTGCTATTCAGACTCCCTGAATTCATTTAATAAAATGGTATTGGGGGCTCCTATGTTTATTATTCCTCATTTCCTTCCAAATCAAATTTTTTCACTGTAGAAATAAAAAGATGTGTTTTCTCTAACCGCTTGCCCTGCAAACTCAACCTAGGATCAGGAAGTTGAGCTGGGTTTAGAAGGATTGGAGTCTGAGGATTAGGATTTTCTCATCTGGAGATATAAATTAGCTTCACAGGAGCTACAGATGACTTGTGAGGGAAGGGGAAGAAAAAGCACAGCAAGTGGTACAATATAAATGAAGGCTTTGTTAGGACAAATGATCTCAGTGCAGAAAAGAATACAAGGAAGGTATTTGCCCTCTACCCCTTGTTTTGTATTCAGTGTGCCCCCGTTTTGCATTTCTTGTTGCATACAGGGCACAGAAGCAAACAGGTCTCCGTTTCCAGCAATTCCTCTGACTTTGGGCAATCCCAGTTCTTGCAGAACCATCATGACCATTCCTTTCAGCCCCCACTGTAATAGGTATGTTAGGGTGTTAACAAACCATACTGCACTCTGGTTATCCTTAGCTTGTGTATAGACCTTATGTGGTCAAAAAAGGCCACAACAGCTGATGGGTTTCTCTAATATATGCCGGAGTCTGTGCAGAACCAGCAACCAAATCCTGTTTGTCTTTCCTCTCAGTTGTTGAGCTTGAAATCCGACCCACAGACTCCTTTGAAATGTATCACAGGCATGTGTGCACAGGAATGATTATATGTAAATTACCCATATCTGCTCCCAAAGTACCTTGTGTGTCAAATTTGCAGTAGTTACCCACCAAATTAATCCTGTTGACTTTGCTACTCTAGTGTAGAAAAAAAAAGTGCTGTGTTCAGCTCTGTGTTATATATCACAGAACAAACTTCCAGCTAAATCCCAGAGTCCAGGTTTTTTTTTTTTTTTTTATTGTGTGGTTAGGTGGTTGCCCCGCACAGGCAGAAAGGTTCAAGAAAGTCCTCAGGAAGTCTATCCAAAACCCAACCAGTGGGAGGAAGGCCTGCAGAGAGCCAGTCAGGAGGCTTGTTGGTGCAGCCAATTGGGGGTATGGAGGGCCGGCCATATAAGAAGGGCTGCTCAACAGAGCACGGTCAGTCTGAGTTTTGAGTCAGTCTATCCTTGGAGTGCAAAGGAGAAGAACTGGCTGCCTTATAGGAGTACCTCAGATGGAGTAGTGCTGGGCAGGGGAGCAACAGGGAGTAGCAGCCTCAGGACTGCCAGATTGAGACCCCTGATACAAAGGATGGGGAATATGCTAGGGCTACTAAGAAATGGCCCAGGGAAATGGGCAGTAGGAGTTGGAGGAAGGGCAGCACAAGCTGCCAGCTATAGGGTTCCTGGCTCAAGACCTGGAGTAGTGAGTGGACTTGGGTTTCCCCACATGCCATTGAGGTGAGTGGCTGTACCAAGGACTGACAGGTCCATTGGAGGATGGGAAAAAATCAAGTGGGACACAGCTTCAGAGTTGTGCCCAGAAGAGGACACCATGAACCAGGGAGCAACGTGGGTCCCAGTAGTGGAGTAGAGGTAATGTCAGTGAGATTAGTTTAGAAGTAGGCCCGTTGTTGAATTGCAGAGCTAATTTTCTGAGAGGACCAGCAGGAGGTGCTGCCATGGTGAATCATGTGCTCTTTTACAATAAGCAACAGGCTGTGGGTTTTGTATGTATGAAGTTGAGCTTCTAATGCTAGTTTAGTTTAGAAAGCTTATTATTGATTGAGGGAATATAAATGTGGCCTATCACAATATATGTTTATAGTCACTTTCCAATACTTTAAATTATAGTTGTTTTCTGGACTATAAAATTACTATTGTAATTACAATATTATATCCCAAATCCAAAATGCCTAACACTATATGCCTGTAATTTCATCATCACTATTTGCTTCAGTATATTTTAGGTTGCTTCCCAGGCCATTTGACCTACTAAACATGCACCAAGAAAGAGAGGAATCAAGAAAGTTTTGAAGTTCCATGAGATGTCTTACTGTCCTGCTGGCTGAACCTAAATTAGCACCAAAGATAGGATTCTACATGAGACCACCTTTTGTTCTTAACTAAACCACTGATTATAGGATTCAAATCCTGTCTTATAGCATTATGTAAACCTGTGTTTTGCACTGAGGTGAATAATTACATTTAAAACACAAACAAACAAAAAAAGCACAAAACCACAAATGGACAGAGTTGTTCACACAGTCCTGAATAAACTACATCTCCAAGTCCATGTTTTTTCAATTGTGTACCTTATATGGCATTGGCACAATATACTCCTAGAGGAGAATACTGAGGAAATTCTGGTAGTGTTTCTCACTGTGGTTTTCTACTGCTGCTGCTTCTTTTTTTTTTTTTTTTTTACATGCAATTCTTAACATATTGTCATGCAATACCCTGTTTATTTTGTGAGACTGTAATTAATCTGCTCATAATTAAGGCCTTGTTTTAGTCATAAGTATATTTAGTAAAAGTCATGGAGAGGTCACGTGCAGTAAATAAAAATTCACAGCCCTTGACCTGTCCATGACTCATACGACATACCGCTAACTAAAATGTGGGCCATGGGTACTCTGTGTGTGTGGGCGGGGGCAGAGGGGGGGGGGGGGGGGGGGGGGGGTGTTGGCAGACTCCCTACCCAGCTCCTCAAAAGCAGCTGGCAGGTCTCTACAGCTCCTAGGGAGAGGAAAGGCTACAGGGGCTCCACGCACTGCCCCCAGCATGAGCCCCAGTTCCGCAGTTCCCATTGGCTGGGTACTGTACCCATGGGAGCTGTGAGGGCAGTGCCTGCAGGCAGGGGCAGCATGCAGATACCCCTGGTCTCTCTGCCTAGGAACTGCAGGAACATGCTGGCCATTTTCAGGAATCCCCATGCTATAGTAAGCACTGACCTACACCCGAACCACCTGCCTCAGCCCTGAACCCCCTTCCACGCCCCAACTACAGCTGCTGCTGGGGTAAGGTACAGTGGCCTAAGACTGCCACAGCAGCGGCTAGTGCAGCTGGCCCAGGGGCTGCCTAAGCTGCTTGGGCAGTCCCAGAGCCAATGGAGACAGAAGTCATGGAAAGTCATGGAAACTGTGACCCCCGTGACAGACCCACAGCTTTATTCATAATGCACACCCCGGCAGCTTTGCAGACTAACAGAGCCATTTGTGAGTTAAATGGTTGATTGTACCTGTCCAGGGGAATAAATCTGGATATTGGCAGGAAATGGTGAGATTATGTCTATAACTGAGAACTAAACTCTGATTGCTCCATTACAGAGTCTCTCAATATGTATCATTACATGTAATAACATCTAGGATTTGAAGGTAATTCCCTAGCAATTCTACATATAGGCTGTGAGAAAATTTCCCAGAGGAAATGGTGAAAGTCCCAATGCTCAGATCACTTTCATCTCTTGATTATAGAAAGGAGGTGGATAAGAAAATACATACATACAAAATAATGAATGGCACAAAGATGGTAGAGTTGTTGCTTCTCCTTTTTGCCCCATCTCATAGAGCAGGAACAAAAAAGACAATCAATGAACTTGAAAGGTCACAATTTCAAAGCTATATAAATTTTTTCACCAAGTCGATTTAACAAAATTAGCAAGTCTCAACTCGAGTCTCAAGTCACAAACAATGAACCCGAGTCGAGTCTCGAGTCAAATCACCTAGGCGACTTAAGTCGGACTCGAGTTCAAGTCGTGGGACTCAAATCAACAACTCCGGAAACAGGCTTCATCTTCCCTTACCTGTCAAAAAATGCTTGCTTTAGAGATGGAGAAGTACAAATGCCTTATAACTGGCTGGCTGCGTCTAGACTGGCCAGTTTTTGCGGAAAATCATCTGCTTTTCCGCAAAAACTGGCCAGCTGTCTACACCGGCCGCTTGAATTTCCGCAAAAGCACTGACGATCTGTTGTAAGATTGTCAGTGCTTTTGCGGAAAAACTATGCTGCTCCAGTTCGGGCAAAAGTCCCTTTTGCGCAAAAGTTTTGCGCAAAAGGGCCAGTGTAGACAACTGACATTTCTTTTCCGCAAAAAAGCCCCGATCGCGAAAATAGCGATCGGGGCTTTTTTGTGCAAAAGCGCGTCTAGATTGGCCACGGACGCTTTTCCGCAAAAAGTGCTTTTGCTGAAAAGTGTCCGTGCCAATCTAGACGCTCTTTTCCGAAAATGCTTTTAACGGAAAACTTTTCAGTTAAAAGCATTTTCAGAAAATCATGCCAGTCTAGACGTAGCCGTTATGTCTACACAACCAAGTTTTGTCAACAAAACTTATATTGACACCCAAAAGTCAACAACAAAAAATCACCAGAGGGTGTTCACACTAGCTCCCTCTAGGGATGTAAAATCCCAGTTAATCAGTTAATGGATTAAACCTGAGGTTTAACTGATTAAGCAAAATCCCAGGGGGACCGCTCCAGCTGCCAACTCCCAGGCCTCCCCACAACCACGTGCGGTGTAGCCAGCTCCCAACCCCCATGGGGTGGGCCAGAGGAGGGGGTTTGCCTCTGGGTACCAGTTAACCAGTACCCAGTAAGCATCATCCAGTAAGGGTGATGCTCACTGGGTAACCTGTTACCTGGTTACCCATTCACATACCTAGCACCCTCTGTTGACAGTTCATGTCAACTGGAGGCACCATTATTGACAGTGTGAGCAATGAACTGTGGGCATATATCCCACAGTACGGTGATGTGCAAAGGCAGAGCTTATCTTGGAATTCCCTCTGCATTCTCCCACAGCCTCCTCAGCTGCAGGGAGAGGAATCATGAGCACTTCTGTGAGCAATCTGTGCTGAGGAATGTCAGAGCAGCACAGCAGCCTGCAATCGGAGCTTTCTTGCGCAAGAGTGTCCACACAGCGTGCACATGCAGCGTGCACACTCTCTTGCGCAAAAGCACATCACTTTTGCGATGCACTTTGAGGTCTGGACACGCTTTTGCGCAAGAAATTTTTGTGCAAGAACTCTTCCACAAAAGCTTCTTGCACAAAACCACTGCACTGTAGACAAAGCTACTGAGTTTTAAAAACCTGCCTATATTCATCCAGGACCAGGTGGGTTATGCTTATTGCTTTTAATGTGTTATGCTTTCTTATTTCCCCTGAACCCACAGATTCACTTTGCCTTTGTTGTTAACATGCACATGCAGTAACTTTCTGTGTTTATAGCTAAGACAGTCCCAACAACCATTACAGGTAAACTGGTACAATTTTATTGCAAGTAAACAACTTATAACGGGAAGCTGCATTCCTAGCTCCCAATGGATCATACAGAAAACTTGCCCTTAAAGTATCACTGTCCTAGCGCATCATTGCAATGAGTCAACTTGCTAGTTATCAAACAGCAAATGCCAGCAAATTTCTTTCCCAGCCCTATAAACATCTCCAGAGTATGTCTGTTGCCAGCTAGTAAAACAGTCTGACATTAATGTATTAAAGACCAGATCACTTCTTGCCAAGTTGAAGACATTTCAAATATACATTGAACTATTGCTGCTTATGCATTTCCATCTTGGCATAAATGAGTGGGCATCAAAATCTGCTGAAAAGTAAAACATTTTGTTACAGCCATTAATCCTGCATATCTTGTTTCCCACCCCAAGATAACATGTGAACAGCAGACTGTTACAGGGACTAGAGTTTGAAATGCAGTACAGAAATATCATCAAAAAGAGACACATGGAGTGTTTCTTGCATTACAATAGGTAATTTTCCATATAAGTACTCTCACCTTTTCACCACTCTTGGAGATAAACCACATCCACTCTGATCTAATTAGCACTGATGCCACCCTCCCATCTCTGTATCCTGGGGTTTTTTTTTCCTTCCTTTCTCTTCAGCATGTGAGGAAGTGAGTTGTAGCTCATGAAAGCTTATGCCGTAATACCCTAATAAATGTATTAGTCTTTAAAGTGTCACCAGACTCTTCCTTGTTTTTGCTGAAACAGACTAATATGGCTACCTTTCTGAAAACAAATGTAAAATCTGTGGGTGGGGGATTCTAATAAAAATGTATAACAAAATACTATTCTTGCTAACTGGCATATCCCTTCCTTCCCCTCACTTCCCTCTCCCTTCCCCCCCAAAAAAGGATGTTCTTTTAGTTATTTTAAACTATTAGTAAATATGTAAATTTACATCTTATTTTGGATAAATGTGGCGGGTTTAATATTAATCACTAAAATATTGGGTGGGGAAATGAAGATTTGAATGTAATAGTTAAGTCCCAGAAAGTTGATAAAAGCTTACTAAATAATTAACATCTTGGGAGGGTTTTGCATTTCCACCTTAAAAAGGACAGACTAACATTTCATACTCATCACTCTTCAGGGGCACTGGGAATTACTGTAGTCAGTGTTCCCTGTAAACTATGCACTTGTGCAGCACTCAGAAGAGATTCAAATGCCTCCCAGCTGCTTAACCAGGTTTTTTGTTTCTACTTGTGGTGCACATTCACACATATCTTTGTGCACATACAAATATTTATTCCACACATGGATGGATGAGACTAGAATGAACATTAATTGTAGGGCCAAAGACTGAAGCAGATGGCATGTCTCTGTGCACACCTGGAAGTGGGAGGTGGCTCAGCATTGTACATCTACCCCCAGAACTGTCCTCAAAGCTCCCATTGCCCAGAACTGGCTAATGGGAGCCATAGGGGGTGGTACTATGGGTATGGGCAACACATGGAGACACACTCCCCTACTCCTGATGCCAACTGCAGCTGGCCATTTCCAGGAGCGGTATGAGGCCATGACAGGCAGGCAAAAGCCTTGTGGTAAGAGCCTGCACCTCACATCTCTCTACACCCCAAACCTCTGCCCCCCGGTCAGAACCCTCTTCTGCACCCAAACACCTTCTTAGACCTCACATCTCTCACCCTCTCCTCCACGCCAACACTGCAGCAGTCTGGAGCTTCCTCCTGCACTCAAACTCCATCCTAAACCCCGCATCTCCTCCAATAACATAGTTGAAATGTGCAGCCTGTGACAATTTTCCAAAATTTGTGGAGTGCCCCACCCCCCGTTAAAATTATTGCCCACTACTAATATAGCTGCATCGCTCAGGGATGTGGATTTCTCACACCCTTGCAATAATGCAGTTATAGCAGCAAAAGTTATAGTGTAGACCTGGCCGAGGTATCTCTGTGTTATCACACATTCCTACCCAAAATAACACTCAGACCAACAGCTTTTGGGAGGGTTCTCACACACCTTTTGTTTTAAGGTTAGGATTAAAATTTTATGTTTAAAATTAGGTGTGAACTCACCCTTCAATTAACCTGTCACCCTCAATGAGGTTTTAATCCAACCCATAGCAAGGTTTCACATAGCTCATAACAATACACATCCATTACAATCTGATTACTTTGTTTTTCAAAAAACTTTTACAGTGATCTGCTCCTAACATAGGTAAGCATTACATGTACACCACTGTGAAGAGAAGTGACCCAAAAGTGCTGTTAAACTGTCCCTATATCTCTACACTGAAGATCAACACTTCATTCCAAAATTAAAGTTATGGACCCCATTGAAGAAAATGGGAGTCTTGCCACTGACCTCAGTGGTACCAAGATTTCATCCCAAGATTAGGTCTTAAATGAAAATGTAAGAGTGGCTTTATGTTGTGACTCTTTCCCTTTCATTCTGTAGAGCTGACAGCTGATATTTCAGTCAAGAAGCATGTGAGAAAACATCTACAATGCAGCTTACTAATAAGGAATGCCCATTAATGGGACAGTAACTTGTACAGTAGATCAAATAACACTGAATTCCAAAGGAGTGTAAGATAAACTATATAGAAAATATACAAAATTAGTTGTTCTGTGCTACCCTATTGCAATTTAAGTAGACATTAATATCTCAGACTCAAAAACTTGTGTCTTCTACGACTGTTGTATTTTTTTATTTGCTCGGAAGAAAGAGCTCAACCATTTAAAAATGTTAGTGATGTTTAAATCCAAAGCCAATAACACTGCCGAGGCCTAACCAAGGCTTTAGCTATGGATGTGGTATATCACTTTGGGTGATGCAACCTGTATTTTTTTTTTGAGACCTGTCTTTTTCAAAGTTGGGTGAAAATGAACAAAGGAACTCTGGCCTAACAGATTTAGAAGCAGGATAGGAAGCAAGGTTCTCTTTCTATAATCAATCAAGAGTCCTTGCAAGAATTTTAGCTCATCAAGGAAAGATGTGGAGATCTGAGTTTAGAAGACTGTTCTGCATGGACAAACCCACAGGGCTTTGCATACCACAAATGAGGCTCCCAAACTAAGTGTCCCTAAGGAGTCATCAATCATTCTTAGAAGAGCAGAAGGACTACTTTCCTCTTCCTCAGACCAATGAGGCAAACAGAGTATACTTCTTCTACTCTTCTAAGACTGATTGATGACTCCTTAGAGGCTGAAGAGTGTGACATTTGATTTAACTCACGAATAAAACTGTTTGCTCCTGTACATCTTCTTGTTAATTTTTTTCAGGAATCCGAGCTAACCCCTTTTAACATTTTTTTAAAAAGCCTCCACGGTTATATGATTAAGGAATTTCTGACAAAATGAGAAAATATATGTGCAGATTTTTATAAATGATTACGTATTATATGTATTTTAATGGAAAAAAGTATGTAACACTCTTCCATTATCCTCTATCAATGCTTGCATGCTTTTCATAAAACCTAATACACTTGTGGATCAGCATTTCTTAGTCCTCGTTAGAGAATGATATTTCAATTTTACAAATTGACGCTACTTCTGTTATAGGTTCCTTCTTCTTTTCCTTTGAAGAAATGTATTTTTGTCTGACTTGTTACATTGAAAGAATACAATTAGCATAATTTTAAACTATGATCTGATAACCATTTTTAGTTTCTAACTTTTCAAATATGTTTATTTCTCCGAGTATAACTTTCTTCAATTTTATTTTGACAAAAGCAAACCTCTTGCTCATTGTCTTACTATACTAATTTTCTGTTTTAAGACCAGATTCTGATAACCTCCCTCATGCTGACTACTACAATCCTTACTCCTCCATTTTTCCTACTGAAGTCAATATAAATTTTGTGCATATGAAGATAGTTAATCAATCACTTCAAAGGTACACTGTGACGGGGCACCACAGCCCTGCACTTCAGAGACCCGTGCACTGGCCCGGCAGGGAGGAAGGCAGGCGGAGGTGCCCGCATGCGCGGTGTGTTCATACGCCACGCAACAGCTGGAAGGAAGGGGGGTGAGAGAGGCTGCCGGCTGGAGAGGCGGCGAGAGGCTGAGCGCAAGCAAGCACAGTGAGCCACCAGGCAGCTAGGCAGCCAAGAAGGGCGGTGCCCAGGCGTGACGTAACGCCAGGGCGCCGGGATTTAAAAAGGGGAGGCTGGGCCGGAGGGGGGAGGAGACATAGCTGGGTCGCAACCCCAGCGGGACCCCGGGAGACACCACGGGTGAGACTCTGAGGGGTAAGGGAGAGCAAGTAAGGGGAGAGGAAGCAGCCCAGGGCAGGGCAGAATACCCGCGGGCTGGCATGTTTCGGCGGGTAGCCCCGCCAGCTGGACAAGACCTGAACAGGTCTACGTCCTTAGGGCCCTGGGCTGGGGTCCATGAGTGAGAGCAGGCCTGGACTCCTTCTCCTCACCACCATATAAAGGCTGTGTTGACATAGTCCCAGTGGAGGGACCCTCCGATCTATGAAACAAGACAGCGCAAAAACTAGTAAACTATAAAGTTAAGGTCACAGGGTGCAAATAAAATGTAGAGGGAAAAGCAAAACCTTTACAGACACCTTACCAAGACCTTGCTGAAAATAAAAACAATCAACAACACAGCTAGAAGACAGAAACTGCCACAGTCAATCTTCCAAGGTTCGAATTAACGGTTCTAGTGAAGACATGCTAATTTGAACAGAGAGAGAGCTCCTGTAAGCGCCTGTAGTCCTGCTCCTCACGAGGAATAAGGGAAGTCAATGGGAGCATGTGCTGCCCTTGATCTCCTGCTTTGTGGACAGTGCCAAAACATGATTTAAGATATTTCTACTTGAGCTACATAATTAATGTAGCTGGAGTTGCATATCTTAAGTCATAGTTACAGTCTGCTTTGGACTTAAATACGTTGAGCAGTTGAGTATCCTCTGCAAATTTTGCCACCGCACTCAATACTTAGGAAATGCCAAAAATAAGGTTCCCTGTGCATTATGATTAGATGTGGTTGGAAATTTTCCAATTAAACAAGTTTTACTATTCATCAAATCAAAACCTTTTCTGTGGGAACCAGTATTAACAGCTTTTTAGCTGTGCACAGTTTTGCTGGTCCAGGATGAAATGTATTATCTAAACCACAGAATAGTTTATACTCCATTGGCGGGGGCTTTCACCTCAGATGTGGAATACCCAAGTACAAGTCCTTGCTTAGACCAGACTCCAAATGCAGGTTTCCTTCTTCCAGATGAATGCTCTAATTCTGACACTATTGGTTTCTCTGGGATGGGTCTCTCTAAACTTTTTTTTTTCTATTGGAGCTGGCTTGTTTTGAATAAATAATTAAATATTTATTGGAGAAGGGACCAGAACCTGAGTCTCTCACATAAATGTCCTGACCAGCAGATCATAACATCAATGTGGGTTATTTTCAATTATTCCCTTACCAAAAGGATGAAATGAATGTCATATAGAATACCATGGAGATGCAGCAGTAACATATTCACTTACCTGAAATATTTGTTTCAGAGAGAAAAGTGCCCGTCTCAACTCCCGTCCATTGGAATTGTAGAGTTTTTCTAAAAAAGGAACAAGCAAAAAAATTCAACATTAACAAGACTGCCAAAATGGGACAGAGTGGAAAGGAGAAGGTGAGGAATGGTTGCAGTGTCCATTTATTTAGATGAGTGTATTCCTCTCAGAATAGCCAATCTTTTTTTTCCTCAGCTATAATACCCATCCATCAAACAGCACAAATAAAACAGTAAATTATTCGTGGCCTGAATGAAATTTCCCAGAAGAATTTTAGGAAAGGTCAGTAGAAAATGAGGCTATGAGAATTCTTGAAGTGTAATTGGGTCTAACTTTCCTTTTAAACATAAATTTAAAGCCTGTGAAAGATACTAGACTGACTTCCCAGCAGCTGCACTGCAAGCTTCCCCATGCTGCCCCTCGAATGAGCCTCAATCTTGTCCTGGAAGAATCATTTTTAGGGAATGAAAGTGAACTTCAGTCCTCATGTCTATGCAGTCTTTGACCATTGTTCTGTCATGACTAACCATCATGCTAATTAGTGCGAGCTTCATGATTTGGAAAAATCTAATGGAAAGTAGATTGAGGACATACATCTCCCTCAGATCCCTCATTTTATACAGTTTAACACCCAATGGTGGTAAGTGTAGGTCACTACCATTCTATCTATACTTGAACTAGTGACTTACAAGTAAAAGCATCTACATCCCCATTATTAGTCCTTGAGCCACTGAATCCCCGGATGTTCCCTTCCTGTGTCCTCATTTTTGTCCTGGGAATTCCTTTCTGCGACTGCCATGTATTTCATGATACTTAATACCAGAAATATCTGGAGAGTTTGAACTGAGCATAATTCAAAACCATGTTCTTCTCCCTTAAAATATATTTCAATGTCTCTCTCATTCTCCAGATGTGTATGAAGACATAGAGCGGAAACATTATTTTCATCGTTCAGTAATAAAGCATATTACATGGGTTGTTCTTCCATTAATGCGTGGTCGTAGAAAAATAATAAAAAGCAGGAAAAGTAATTAATTTTTAGGTGGACTGAATTAATATTTTGTGAAGGCAATTAAACAAAAGAAGCTAATTTCTCTTTGCCACTCCCACATGGAACCTAGGGGTATGTCTAGACTACATCCCTCTGTCGCCAAAGGAATGTAAATTAGACATACCGAAATTGCTAATTAAGCGGGGATTTAAATATCCCGTGCTTCATTAGAAAAAAAATGGCAGCTGCTTTTTGCCGACGCGGCACTTTGCCGGCAAAAAGCGGCCGTCTAGACAGGGATCGGTTGAGAAGGAAAGCCTTTTCCGATCGATCCTGTAAATCTCATTGCACGAGGCATAAGGAATCGGTCGGAAAAGGCTTTCCTTGTTGACCAATCCCCATCTAGACTGCCCCTTTTTGCCGGCAAAGTGCCGTGTCGGCAAAAAGCGGCTGCCATTTTTATTCTAATGAAGCGCAGGATATTTAAATCCCCACTTCATTAGCAATTTTGGTATGTCTAATTTACATCCCTCTAGCGACAGAGGGATGTAGTCTAGACATACCCTAGGAATCTAGCTCGCAAAGGATGTGTCTGAAGTATGCTCTACAGCCTTAAAGAAGCACCCAAAGGTGAATGGGATCAAGGCTAAAGTGACTGCAAACTGTGGATATTCGTATATGATAAGATAATGCACCATCAGCATCAAAAAAGAGCGTGCAATTGACTTAAATACATCTTCCCCCACCCCCAACTTCCCTTTGTATATTTATGTACTACACTAAATACTATACAAAATTCAATAACCACATTTTGTTTTCCTTTCTGGAAAGGATGCAGAAACATTAGGCATTTGAGGATTTCTGACATTTTTGCTCAGAGACTTTTCATTTCCCATTTAAATCTAAGAAACTTAATTTGAGAAGACCAGGGGGTTAATGTGATAAAACACCTTCTATTCCCAGTAGTCTCATCCAATCACACAGTAAAACTCAAGTAGTTGTTTATAAGCCTCATAAAGCATTTTGGTCATCCCAAACTGCCTTTGGCTTTGAAGGCAGAATGTGTAGAACTGGCCCAACTGTTACAGCTGTTAGAACCATTCCTTTTCCTTGTAGAGTTTATGGATTCCTGACAAAAACACCGGAGGAAGGGATTTCACTTACAACCACAAACTGCAATCTTTAATTATTCTGTCTTAAAAATATACTGGCATGCATAAGTGCATGACATTTATTGACATGATAAAGAGGAGTCTTGTCAGGAAATCTTAAATAATAATATGGATTTTTAAGACCTTGTTTGTTGACCTTACATACTATACAGCATAAAACCATTTCTCTGTGAAATACATCTCCATCTGGCATTTATTATAACTAATTTCCCTCCCTTCGTATAAGTCACTGGTATAAGCAGGGTCTCTCCAAATGAGGCAATACGGCATCCTAATTAAGAGAGACACCCTGTCTTGTAATGCTGGCAACTTTGTAAATAAATATCAATATTTTAAACAATGGCATCTGTTGGCCCATCCTTACATGAGAATAACTGTGGCTGCAGACTGGGATAAATAGTCAACAGTTGTTACTACAGTATATTGCAATGGTGGTATGCCTCCATTGGTACATGATGTTTTTGGTACTTATCTGAGAACTATTAAGTTGAACCATTACCCTTCTTTTGTTTTCTCATCTATTTTGTTGTGACTGCACTAGGCAGTTTAATCAACTGTTGTCACTAGATGGCACTGATTATTTCTTAAGGGAGAGGAGGCACTATTCTTAGGGGTCTGCTTGGGCCCAATTTTAAAGTTTGCGCTGAAACCAACTAGACCATAGCCAATATAAACAAGAACCACACCCAAGAGTGTAAGGTTGTTTTCATTCCTTACCCAAGGAAAAAAGAAAGAAGAAACAACTCTCCTGGTTAAAACTACAAACAGCAGAGTAAGGGACAGCAGAACTCAGCAGGGAAGGGGAGAGAAAGATAGCACATCATGCAATGGGAATACTGTGAGACAGCACCCAAGAATGGGCTGTGCAGCAGGAACAGGGTTAAGTAGGAACCCAAGGCCAGGAAGGGTGGCAAAATGGGGGCTGAGGTCAGTGTTCCCTGTAAGTTGGGCACTTGTGCAGCCGCTCAGGAGAAATTCTATTGTCACCCAGCTGACAAACACCCAGCACAAACTCCACATATTTGTGTTTCTGTTGGTGGTGCACATTCACACAGGCCTTGGTGCACATAAAATAATTTATTCTGCACATGGATGGAAAAGATTTGAGGGAACACTGGCTGAGGTGCATCTTGGGGGGCAGCAGAGCAAGAGGGTAGCTGGAGGAAAGACAGGGGCAGTGAAGAAGCTCGGGGAGGCCCAGGAAACAGGGGGTGACTCATTGCAGAATCTTGATCCATCCCTGCCTCCTGCTCTCTGTGAGGGTCTCTGCCATCTGGGTAGCCCTGCTCCCAAAGGCTCCAGTCCCCATATCCACTGACTGGTCCCAACTGTAGCATCTCTGGCTCCTCCTCACACTGACTCACCACCAAACATTGCTATCTGCCATCTTGGAAGACACTATGCAGCCAGAAAAGACTCCCTGGGTACCTGAAGCCTGCTCATCCCGCTTCCTATTCCCCAGCTTGATCCTGGGCATTGCAGCAGCTAATCCAGACCTTCCAGGTCTGATTCTCAGTCCCCACAATAATTTGATTGCAAGGAGACTACTCCTCACCACTCTTGGGTGCCAATGCCTGGTATAGGGAGCCAGTCCTGGGACAGGTGTTCCCTTTCCCTCCCTGGCTGCAGAGCATCCTACAAGCCAGCACTGGTCCTTTCACTTGCGTTTCAGGTTTAATTATTAAGCCTTTAGGGTGGTACTTAAGCCAGGTTTCAAACATGTCTCTCTAAACATGAGTGATAGAATTTTTTAAAATGCAAGAGGAGATTCTCAGCTAATCAGGTATCTCCAAGAGCTGAACCTTTAAATGAAATATCATATATGCTAAGACATTTAATAAAACCACTACAGTTAGTCACTATCCGTGTGCTAAGAAAGGGCCACATGTACACAAGAAAGCTTTTATCATCCATCCCCTCTAACTTAAAACCAGCCAAAACCAAACAAGTGAAAGTGGTTTTTTATCAGGGGAACACAAATATCAGTGGATCATTGAAAGAAGAACTCCAATGATCTGGTCTGCAATTAGCATATTTTACACTGAGAGAGTGTTCAGGAATATACTATGTGATGTCGTGCATGACCTTCAAAGGCTTTTTGTTGTAGCATGAAAAGGCTTCATTTTTTTTTCTCTTTCAGTGTTATGAGAAAAATAAATAAATAAAATCCTCTATATAGTTAATACAATTTTCACTTTTCTTTAGTAGATGGCTAGGGGAAAATCACATTTTTATTCACAATTTAAAACAAAACAAATACCAAGCTAAGCATCGTCCCAATTGTAATGCCTGATCTCAGATCATGGAGGTACAAATCTCCTCCCTTCCCCGTGGATCACACCAGCTGAATTAGCCTCTGGGGTTCAGTAATTGATGAAGCAGCAGCCTTTTGGTTATTGGCAAAAGACAAGCCAACATCTGGCCAAGCACAAATGGGAGTTACTCTGCTTCACTTGCTGCTTCCTGAATGACCCCCACATTTCCCATCCATGTCCCTCTTCTACACGAGGCATACCGGAGCGGTCAACAAAGGCTTCCCTTGTCAACTGAGCCGCGTCTAGACTGCCATGCTGTGCCAGATCAGCTGATTGTCGGCACAGAGCGGCAGCCATGTTTATTTTAATGAAGTGGGGATTATTTAAATCCCCGCTTCATTGACTATGTCAAGTAAACTACTTTACATGGCTTTGTCGACAGAGCCATGTAGTCTAGACGCATCCACAGTGTTTTAGGAAAAGCTTCCTTGCGTTCAAATAGGCATCCAAAGTAAGAAATGCTTATCCAAAATCCAAAACTTTTGAGGTCTTCCCAAACATTGTTATTTGTAGGCATTTTTACAATATCAGCTGGGGTTTGTTAGAGTTATCAGGTCTGAAAATTATGTTTCATATTAAAAGCTACTAAAAATTCAATAGAAAGCACATTCATCAGCCAGGAGTTAGTGACCACCAGCTGTACCTTGTTCCCATCTCCTACAGTGACAAGTATGTAAAAGGAATGAGGTCACTGACTGAGGGGATTAAATGGTTTGAGGAAGGCAGACAGGAATATGAGAGAGGGAAAAACAATAAAGGGATACTGCAAGATGACAAAGGAGAAAAATAAGGAGTCAGAGGATGAGAAGAAGCAGATATATCAGGATAGACAGGGAGAAAACATGGGGAGGATAGTACAGAAGAGAGACAAGAGAAGATAGCTATGAAGAGGAGGAAACAGATGACAAAGACTGGGGGAGAGGAAAGGATGATCCTTGCTGTCAAGACAGCTGCTATGACACACACACACAGGAGGTGCTTGTGTCAAGAGGAGTAAATTCAGGAACTGGAAGATGGAGGACAGATAAGGAAGGAGATGAATCATTTAATCCCAAACTGGAAAGCAAAGAAGAAAATCTTCAGAAGGGTAGATCCTTGATCTTGCCATATAATTCCTGTATATCATAATTCCTATATGCCACAGCATAAGAATCAGCACACCAAATTCATTAAAATGTACAGAAAAAAATCAAGTGATACCTAAATGGGCTAATTAGATGTGAAAGAAGGATTTTTTTCCTATATATTCTTAGCCTCGGGGGTTATCAACTTCCACTGCTGAAGCCTGAAGGGATCAAATCAATCTCTCCGCCAATGATTTCTATCAAATTCCTGCTCATTCAGCTTGACTTTCTACAAGTATAAATTTGTTGTGAGTAAATCAATAGCAAGAGTTCCTTCTTTACAAAGCCTTTTAAATTATTACTCCCCCCCCCATACACCCCTCGACAGGCAGACAGAACTAGCAGAAATAATCATTTATTACGCTATCCCTAAACACTGGAGCAAATAAATGGCAGGAGTTTACAGATTTACAGTAAAAGGATGTGATGAAACACAGTAAGTGTTCATATACTTAAGTGAAATGAGAAACCTTTGTTTTTCATCTGCTGGGGGAGGGAGAAAGGGAGAGGCTATGAAACCCAGAGCTCTCCAGACTTTATTCCTGCACCACACTGAGAATAATGAATAATTTTTCAAATTGACAGCATAACAACTTCCTTTGTGAGATTTCCACTTTCTATTCACCTTTGTGAACTGAGGTCCTGCTTGCTGGAAGGAAGAAAATATAATACCTGTGCTGAGACAGGGCAAGAAGACTGGCTTGGATGAAGCACTCCTAGTTTAGTGCTAATTTTATATTCACACCTGAAGCAGCAGTGTCAGTGTTCCCTACCCCATGCTGCAGAAGCCTGTCTAAATCTACTCCTGCTGTTGCTATAGAACAAGTGCACAGGTGGGGAACGGACCCAGCATGAAATGAGAATAACAATGAAGTGTATACCTAAACGGGTAAGAAAGAACTAGAATTAGAAAGACAAGGTCAGAGTCAATATATCAAGACTTTCCAAAGAAAAAAGCAGCAGCAACAGCCTTGGGACAGTTGTGTGGTTCAAATATACTATCTGTAAGGCAGGTTGATTAAGACTGATTCCCTGTAAGACAGGTGCACAGAGCATGGGGGTGGGGAGGGATTCCTTGTCCAAATGCTCCATGGAGATGGCTTTTGTGGTTGAACAGCAGCTGATATGCTTTCAGAAGTTATCAAAAGGCCAAAGCCACAAATAAGCTTGCCATGCTGCAAACTGAGAAGCAGGAAGAGTAAGGAGAGTGGTGTACTTTCAGATCTCCTTGTCTATTTCAACCCAGTGCAGCAGTGCTCTGCATTTCCAAACCTCTTCCACTTGTCATGATCACTTACCATTTCTAGTTTTGAAAATCAGAGTACAACAGTTCTCCATTACACCTATAATTATTATTTGAATGTGTAGGGTTGGGTGAGTATAAGTGTGTCTGTGGAAAAGACAGCTGTACACAATAGACATTATTACATACTGACTAAAGGAAATGGCAAATACACCACCATAAAGAACCCAGCACAACACTGGAATGAATTATACAAGTAGGCTTAATATTGCTTGAAGATATCACCTTTACTGGAAAACAGGTTAAAATTTGATCCCAGAGGTTATGTCTAGACTACATCCAGTGCATCATTTGCATAATCGTGTCATGGCGCTTTTTCGAAAGAGCACCATTTCGAAAGTAAAACCTCAGTCTAGATGCGGTTCTTTCGAAACAGCTTTTTTGAAAGATCCTGTAAGATTTTTCGAAAAAGCCTGCCGTTTTCGAAAGAACCGCGTCTAGACTGTGGTTTTACTTTCAAAATGGCACTTTTTCGAAAAAGCGCCATGATGCAATTATGCAAATAAAGCACGGGATATTTAAATCCCCACTTCATTTGCACTGTCAAAGTGTCTAATTTACATCCTTCTGTCAAAAGAGGGATGTAGTCTAGACACAGCCATATTGAACAATTAAGGATTCCCTGATCATTCAATGAAGTTACACTGGTGACTAATGTGGCTCTTTGATGTGTACTCCTGCAATACTACGTTTATAAGTTCATCTTACCTTGAGTGCAAAAGGAATAGTACTCTCTACAGTTCTCAGTGCAGAAGAGTGCATTTTTGTGTCGTAATTTCAAACGAGGGATATTTTTAAAAATGTATAAAAATTGTGGTGATTGTTCTTTTTAAAAGCTATGTGCATGAAAGAAAGTGTTTGGGGGGGAAGAGGCAGTGTGGAGTTAAAGTAACAAGGGTATATTTTGTAGATGATATTATAGAAAGTGGTGATGGAAAAGAATTAAGAGGTCATCTTGTTCATCTCCCTAATAATATGAAATTGTTCCCTAGAGAATAATACAGTAGGAAGGCAGTAGTTATCCTAAAACATGGGTTACATAATTCAGCAGAATGAAGCCAGAGAAAATTGCTATAAAAATATAGAGCAGCTCATTGTTTTCTTTAGAGATTATTGTAACCAATTTGCGGCTAAAAATATAATTATCTAAAAAATATGTAAGTCAAGGCAAACCTTTAATGTTTGTTTCAGTTTACAACTTAGTCTCTGAATTGCTGAACTGTACAATAGTATAAGCAAGGGAAACTACATCAGTGTCTCCTGGTTATGAGAATTTAGCAATCTCATGCTAGATTTTTTTCCCATGTCTTAAGTCACTGGATATTTTCCCAAAATGCTGCCAACTCTTGTTTACTCTATAAATACTACTAAGCCAATGGTGATGTGCAGCTTTAGCATGTTCTCACTAAGAAAATGCAAAACAATCAAGTCACATCTCCGCAGACCTTCCAGTGCTGATCATATTTGTATCTTCGTTGACGACTTGGCAAAGAAGTAAAATACCTAAGTGCAAAGAGATCTCTGATTAACGGAAACAGCTTGGATTTATTCCTGGGCTTCAGGCTCAAACTGAACTTTAGTGTTACAAAAGATGTGACAAAGTACGTCAGAGGATAGATGAGAAAGGCTTCTATGATTTGCATCCTTTTTCAGGCAATGTATTAGTTCACCAGGCTAAGCTCCTTAGCATCAGCAGCCTTCTCAATAACTGTGTGTTCTAACCCAACGGTTCACAAACTTGCTGTGCTCAGAACCCATTTGTAAATGTTTATATCCCGTGGCAACCCCTTAAACAGTCTGGAGACCCTCAGGTGATTTCAATCAGATCCTGCCCCACCCTCCAAGGAGTGAGGTCCTGCCCAGCACTCACCCCTATCCCGCAAAGCTGGCTGGGTTTGGCTTTCCACTCTGGGTGTTGCGACATCCAGTATTGCAATGCCACTCGGGTTTGCACCCATCCCTCTGACTGGACCACATTTGTGTGAATGGAGTTGCAATCTAGTTCATAGGATTGTAGCGTCAGTCACTTAAATTTGGCCTACCCAGACTCCTGTCATCATGACGTTGGGCCAAACCTCAGTGGCACTGGGGTGCCAAAGGTTGCAGTAGCTGAAATAAGGAGGTAAGCCCAGCCAGTTGTGGGGGAAAGGTGCCATGCAATCCTTTGAACCATTTGAGCATTCCAGTTTTGGATTCTGGACCATGGGTTGAGAAATCTGTTCTATCCCACCATGAGATGCTCAAAAGTTCAGATTAACCCAAGATTAACACACATAACTGGCAGTTAGCAATCATCAAGCCACCAGAGAGTAGTACAGAACCTCAGCATTTTAGCTGCTAAGTTGTAGTCAACTCCCACAACTTTATCACAAGTCCTATCACATTCGTCTCAAAAGATCAGGTCATGGAGTTGCACATGATAATCTTTGTTTTCTCTCTCTCGCTCTTTCTTTCTCTCACACACACGTAGGATTCTAGCCTTCACGACTGTGTAGAAAAGTTTGAAAACAAGACCCATAAAGGATAAAAGGCAAGCCAACAAATAAAAAGATGCAAAACTGTTATTCGTTTTTAAATTCTGATTATATTAATGCCAAATAAATGATGTGTTAGGGTCTGATTCATGATTTGCACTTGGCAGTTCAGAGAATTCATCAAAAATCCTAATACATGAATGAGATTGCCCTGCAAACAGGATGAGAAGCCCTGCAAACATACAAAAATCATATGTATTTATCCTGCAGTAGCACCTAGGAGTCCTAGTCATGGGTAAAGATCCCATTGTACTAGGTGCTGGGCAAATGCAGAAGAATAAGATAGTCCAAAAGAGCTTACAATCTATGGAAAAGAGAAATGAAACAGGAGGTTAACTAACCAGCTTGCTTAACCAACCAACCAACCAACCAACTAACCAAAGCTAACATCTCTCTCTATATATATAATGGAGCCTTGCTGAATTTTGTTTGGTATGGGAGAATGACAACATGTGGAGAAATCTCACACCAGTCTGTCTGTAGTATTTGCTTCATTATTACAAGTAATGCACCACTTAGCGACTGCATTTTGAATCAATATAAGTCAAATTCAAACAAATGTATTAGGGATGGGAGGAAAGAGTATGTGGGAATCTGAAATATCGGAGAAAAAAAGTAAAAATTTAAGAAAAGCCCAAATGGCATTTGCATTAACGTAAGAAGTTAAGAGAAATTGGTTGGCAATAGCATGAAAGAAACACTGAAATATCACAGATGTATGAACAAATGGAGAGAATATGGTACAAATGGATTAAACAGATGTCAAAACACCTTCTGGTTCGAAAAGTTCCCCCTCCACTCTGAACAATAAAACTGACACTTCTGATGAAAAACATGCATCACCCTGAAGACTCAGAAGCAGGAATATTGGTATCGGATCTACGTCACACTATAAGAATTCAAAAAACAAGAAGACAGAATTTCGTCTACAGTTATTTCTATGATTATTTCTTATTTGTCTCGTGGTAGCAACAGCAGCCCCAGTTATGCTAGGATTTCTCCAACTGTTTAGAACTCACTATAAAATTTTCTCACAAAAACAATGTGGAAAGCTCAGGAAGTTTAAACGGGCATGGGGATGAGGTTCTTTGCATTTGTTGTTGTTTGTATGTCTCCTTCCTCTTCTGCAACTGCAACAGTTGTGTTCAGTGGACATTCTGAACTATAACCCAATCACATTGAGAGAGAGAGGGAGCAGCTGGCAAGGTGTTCTCTCTGCACATTTGGAATTCCTTACCACCTTATTCTGACTAAATAATACCCTGGGATTTCAGGAAACAATTGATATGATAATGGTTGGCACTCTATTCTATCGCTGGCCAGAAAAAAATTTTCACCCGAGCCTGGACATCAGGAGGGACAGCCAGTTGTTTGGCTTTCCTGTTAACATTTGTAGGAACATTTAGAGCCTTGGGTAGGAACTTTTCTTCTTACGTAAAATGAGAGAAAAACATGTCAGAGCTGTTGTTTTAATTCCACCTTTAGATATAAATAAATATATTGTGCCATTTTTTTCTCTTTTACACTTCTATAACTTACTGATGTCAGAGGAGTTGCATGTAACAGAATTTATTCTATATATCTTTACATTTCTGCACCAGTGGAAATTAAGTGGAGCATAGGACGTTGCCTGACCTTCTGCATGTGGGGGAATTCCACACCATAATGAAAAACATCACACAGCTGAAAAACACACCCAGCTGAAGCCCACTATAGTTCTAAACATAATGCCTTATAATATCATATAATAACATCATAAACTGAGGCTAAGAGGAGTGATGATATAGCAGAAAGCGTGATAGCGTAGGACTCAAGGAGATCCACGTTCAATTCTCAACTACACCAGACTTCCTCTGAGACCTCCCTAGGCAATTATATTTTCAACATATTTATGGCATGAAGTTATATTTACTAACTTTTGCATTTCAGATATTTCTGTTTTATACTTTGTTTAATAATATTTTGCTCATAATGAATCTGTGCCTCTACTCCACATCTGTAAAATGGGAACAGTAGGACTTTGCTATTTCACAGACATATTGGGAGAATACATGCATTTTAAGATTGTCAGGTCCTCAGACACTAACGGACCATATAAGTACCAAAGATGGACAGTAAGGTTTTAGGCAACTGTATTCCTCTGCATGTCTTTTTAAAATTAAAAGAATCTAAAATATTTCACATTAAGAATCAATAGTGAGTATTAACTGAGAAGCACTCTCAAAATTTTGGAGAAAATGTAGGAGTCCCATTTAGGGTGGAATAAACTTCAGCCTCTGAATCTTCTTTCCTGGTTAATATTTACTTTATTTTATTATTTCCAAATGAACCATGAAAATAGCATTGTGATGGATGGAAGTTAACTAATTCAGTTAACTAAATTGCCTGTAAGGGTTCAAACCATAGACAGTGGGTCCTAGAAAGTCTCCAGGAAAGCTAAGAAAGTAGCAAGTGATGGCAGGATGCCAGAAGAGCAAATGAAAACAGGGCATTGGTTTTTGGATTGGAAGCAGTGACCTTCCTGTTACAGTCTTGGGGGAGAGAGGGGGCGGGGGGCGCATCTTCACGGCAGGACTTAACTCAAAATAAGCTATGCAAATTGAGTTGTGTCAACTGCTTAGCTTATTTCAAGTTTCGGTGCTGTCTACAGAGCACTTATTTCAAAAAAGAGCACTCTTCTTCTGACTTCCTTTGTTCCTTATCAAATGAGGGTTACAGGAGTCAGAGTAAGAAGTCCCCCAGCTTGACAGTATTTCGACATTATGTAGAAACAACGGCCGGCTTTGTACACGCGGACTTTGTTATTTCAAAATAACACTAGTTATTTTCAAATAAAGTTATTGTGTAGACATAGCCTGTGTGATCAGAGCAGTGCCTGGGAGACAAGAATTGAGCCAGGAAGCAGGGCATGGAATATCCAGTGACATCCATGCCTTTGGAAGGACTAAATCTTGGAACAACAGATATCTGAGTAGAACAGAGAATGCTTAGTAAGACACCAACAGGTTATATTATTTGGATGATGTCTGCAGTACCAATCCAAGGCCAGGGAATCTGTGACCTTGGGGAGTTTTTAAAATAGAAGTCTTCAATGACAAGTTATTTTGAATTCTCTTGCAAGCCCTCAAAGTGCCAGAATGGGGAACATCCTTGACAAACATAATAAAACAATTCTCTCTCTCTCATTTATAGATAGATAGATGAAGAGAGAGAGATTCATTCTAATCATGAGTCAGATATATAATTGTTGTCAATGTCTATCAAAGGTTATTACACTTGTAAGCTAATTCAGATCTAATTAAAATGAATTAAACATAACTGCTGATGGTAAGTTGAAGGTCCAGAGTGGTGGTCTCAAGCAGGAGTACATATATCCCTGAGGTCTGTGTGGGGCTTTGAGGGGTACATCAAGTAACCTAGATATTTAACAAGTTTTATAATATGCTACATAAAAATCACTAACAAAGCTAGTATAAACTAAAATTTCACAGAGAATAATTTGTTTATGCTGCTTGAATACTACACACCAAATTGTATCACACTATTTATATTCAGATTGTTTTACTTTATAATTATAGAGCAAAATGAGGAAGTAAATGATTTTTCAGTAATACTGTGCTGTAACACTTAAGTATTTTCATGTCAGAGATTATACTTTTTAAGTGAGGTGAAACTTCTGGATACCAAGACAGATCAGACTCTTTGAAGGGGTACAGCAGTCTGGAAAGGCTGAGAACCACTGGCCTGGAACATATGCATATTTGGAGGAACAAATCAGATATGTATATATATGCATAACTTTATATTAGCATAAGATATCTACTTTTACATTTTGGTGTCAGGTTCTAGAAACTGAGCTAGGCTAGGGCCTACTGTAATTTTTTTTTTTTTGATCAGGCAACGCTTAAACTCTTATATGCCAAATAGCCCTGGTCTACACTAAGGCATTATTTCGAAATTTCTCGCCCCCATCGGTCAAATTTATAAGTACAGCATCCATACTACCAAGTCCATTATTTTGAAATAATGAGCCACTTATTTAGAAATCTGTACTCCTGCTTTCCTCAGAGAATAGCACTAATTTTGAAATAGCTATTTTGAAATAGCCTTAGTGTGGACACTCAGGTGCTGCTATTTCAAAATAACTAATCCCCAGTGCCTCCTGAGGCTCTAAGTCGAGGTGGCACATCCACATTAACAGAGCCTGCCTCAGACTAATTTCGAGGCTGCCCTGTACTGGGGACACACTATTTTGATTTTGTAAATTCGGGAGTTAATAAATTGAATTTAGTTATTTCAAAATAATTTCCTAGTGTGGACATGCCCACTCAGTGAAAAGGAAGAGTAATCAAAAGCCCATTATGTCTTTGAAATTACAGCCTGTGAGTGTCAAACCATATGGGTGTTGACTTGGGATTATTTACTTAGCTGGGGCACACTCCATACCATGATGCAGCAAGGTTCTGCTGAATCCATCCATGATTAAACAAACTTTCCCACAAGACACTTGGGATGTTTATTTATTGGCATCTGAAATGCTAATCTATGCTTTTTCACTTAATTTTCAAGAACAAGAAAAAAAGAAGAAACCATCTGAATTTATTCAGTGAGATATGGGATCGGGTGAGTTTATTGCTGAATATTTCTCGTTAGATTTCCTGAAGAGTGGGATGTCTGAATGATCCCATTAGACAATGAATATTGTGTTTATATTTCTGTATGCAATACGAAGAAGTCAAAAGAAAAGAAAAGAAAATACTATTATTTTAGTGTTATTTAGTGAAGTCTGTCAGCACCCTGACAAAGCGCGCGGGCACACACATGTCATGTATGTCAATATGCTCTTTATAAAACTAAAGATTTCTATATATTTACAAACAGTACAAGTATACAAATTTACTCCAGTTTGAACGCTGGTGTACAAGGTTTGAACCTTAAAAAGAAAAGTCTCCACTTAAAAAGGGGGGGGGGGAAGGCAGTTCAGCTCTTTTATACATATGGGCATATCCTTCAACATTCCATTCACTTCCAGTGGTTAATGCTGATTTACACCAATGTAAAATTCAAAACCACTGAATTTTGTATGTTAAAAATTGTATATGTATAGAAAAAACTACGTATTTTGACTGAAATACATACAAGTGAGAACAAATGAATTATAGCTTTTAATTGTCTTATTGGTCACATATATATATAGTAGCCCAGTGTCTGAGAGTCTGTAACGCTGAAATGCTGGCT
>CM057846.1:139980912-140003710 GCA_030068395.1 Apalone spinifera
CGTGGAGGAGAGACCTGAAAATCCCGTCTTATGACGGGCTAATTGGCTAGTTTTCAATAATATTGCTGTGAGTAACTTGCACCATATATATATAAAATTACCCCAACAATAACCTTACCACGTGTAGATTTTTTTTCTCTATCTCTTCATATTACTATGAGGCACATTACTATGAACCAAAGAGTAGCAGACCCCTAAATTTGGTCATTGAATAACCTGCGCTCAATAATACTGATCATAGGGACCTCAACCAGAAAATTTAGCTAAACATTTACTGTCATTTATTTATATGTATACATTTAAATAATTTTAAAATATGCATTTTTCATTAACTGCTTACTGTCAGAATGAGTCACCAAAAACTAATGACCTGGACATCTTATGAAGTGCTATTGTAGCCTTGACTGTCCAAGAAAATCTGAGGAGTATGATCAGACAGAAAATGTGAAAAAAATCAGGAAAGGAGTGAGAGGTAATAGATGCCTGTGCCAAAAAAAACCCAAATACTGGAGCTGTCCCAATTGGTCATTCTACATTACAGAAACAAGGTGAGTGAGGTAACATGTTTTATTGGACCAAATCTGTTGGTGAAAGAGACAAGCTTTCAAGGCGTGGGAAACATACTCAAAGCGAGCCTACATTTAAAACTCTGCAACAGCAGAGCTGCACCCATGCAGCAGTGCCGCTTTAGCACTTAAGTGAAGGCACTGATACAAAAACAAGAGCGCACGCTCCCATGAGCATAGTTAATCCACCTTCAGAAGAGGTGATAATTATATTTACAGGAGAAGCTCTCCCTTCAACCTAGCATGGTTGTCTTTAGGTGTTAGCTTGGTATAAAACTAGATCATAAAGGGGTGTGGATTTTTCACACCCTTGAGTGACATATTTGTACAAATGCAAGTTTGTAGTGTAGACTTAGCCTCATAGTGTCACAGCTAAATACAAGGTGGAACAAATAGTTTAGTATAAGTAGTTAACATATATTTCAAGGGACCGTGCAAGGTTAAATGGCCCCTTTACTCCTCTCCAGTCATGGGGGGAAATGAAAGAGGCAGAGTACCAGTGGATTATAGAATGCTGAAATAAGTCATAAATCTAGTATCTCAATTTAGCCCATGATTTTTAATGCCTAGCAAAGTTATGGATTTAAACTCCCAGGCCAATCTTTTGAAAGTGTTGTATAGGCCTCCTTTGAGGATGAGGACTAGTAAATTCAGCTATGGAGTGATCAGTCAACTGCTTACCTGTTCACATCCTTATTTCTAAGTACTTAATTTTTTTTATTCATTTTTTTAATATACTGTCCCAGGCTGTTCCTGTACTGCAACCACAGCCTCTGAACGACTCCCACAAGTAGTAGAGGCAGTGCTTTCAGTGGCTAAAGCAGGGTAACTGAGAATCAAGATTTGTGGGGTGAAATTCTGGTTCTATTAAAATCCATGGAAAAATTTCAATTGAGTCAGGATTTCCACCTGCTTTTATTACAGACTCTGATGATATGTGATGGTGAATGCTTCCATCTATATGCATGACAATTTACCCATCTGTAAAATGAGTATGCTAATACCAAACTCAGACTGACTTCGCTGACCAGAAGATCCAAAAATTACACAGTAGTTCCTATGATGAACCACCAACCTGAGATCTAACGTCAACTTTACATCTGTCAGTATGTTGTAGGCTTGTATACACTTGAAGTATTCTAAATGTGTGTGGTGGGAGAGGAGAGGAAGATTTCCAGAGTAGATCACTGATCAATCTCTGAAACATCTGTTTTAGTGCTACACACTTTGAAGACTATTTACACTGTGTACACCATGTCAGTGCCTCTCACTCTTCTGTGCTACTTTACTTTGTTTTTGTCCCCTTTGCAGACTTGCAGAATTAAATGTGCACTTCACACAGCATTAGAAACGAGATTTCTTAATCCTTGTGCATGACTCACCTCAAAAGCAGGAGTTTGGCTTCGTATCCCCAGGAAAATGGGCAACATTTCTCATTTAAAGTGAAAAATACACTCCAATCAGTGTTCTTATTTTTTAAAAACATACAAATACAATGCTTAGTATCTCTTGTCCAAATCTTCACTTGGTTTGATATTTTTTTCTGGTTACCCTTCCCTCCCATGTCCCTCTGAAACTATCTACTACATTGTTGGCTCCAGGACTGCTGACGTTCAGTCTCTCTGGCTGCTAAACTAGGCTAATGAGCAGCTCCTGACTCCAGCAGATGTTTCTAGTTTTAAGCCCATTAGGAACTTTATGGGGCATTTCTTAAGTCTTTCTCCCAGCAACGGGATTTCTAATGGGAACTTAAAACTAATTTAATAGGTCAATAAAATGGTGCACTTTTTTTTCCTTTTTAGACTCCATATTTGTGATATCAAACACTTAAATACTGAATTCTGTTTCAGAGCCTCAAGACTTCTGAACAGAAACACAATCAAAGGTAATGCTGGCTGACTAGATTCTTGATTCTAAAGCATTTCGTCTCCTCTCTTCCCCAAGACATTTTTTTACTCGTTATTTGTCCAGACTGTCATTTTAAATTCCATATTGCACTTTAGGCATAAGAAACACAGGATTTTGTGCTTCTAAAACATCCTAATCATATCAGTTTAATAAAGTCTTATAAAAATTATTCAAAAGTGAAACCTATAATTAACTTCTCATAAATTTCTTTTTTCGTTCCTTCTCTCTCCCTTTCCTTTCATTCAGTGTTGCTAATTTAGTGCTGGAACTGAACTCACTGCCGTTCTCCAAATTGTTTAGGATCACAGAGCCCTGAATGTGATGATTAGAGCTGGCTGTCAGGTCCATCATGAAATAAATCCTCAAGAAGAACATGGACCCTGAATATTTATGTGCACATCCATAGACAAATGTTTTTCTCATTATTTGTTCAGGGTGTCAACAGCATGTAATAATTCTTATTGGAAATAGATGCCAAATAACAGGAAATTCAAATGATCAGTTATTATCTACCTAGCACAGTACACCATTACACCCACTCTATGCAGATGTCTGACAATACATAATACTACTACTAGCTGCTAGAAAAGACTGCAACTTACAGACAGCCAAAAGTCAGTCACTCAGTCCAATTCATTTTTGAGATGCTGTTGCTCAGATATGAATAATTTCTGTATGCTCTATGGTAAAAGTATATAATCACTTGCAATACTGATCCAATTTTAGATAGTGATGAATTGTCTTCAGAGTGGCCAAATGATGGTGACATGCATACCCACAGAAAGGAAACATCTTCCAAAAACTGCTTTACTCAAAAGAAGTTACAGTTTTAACTAAATTTAAAAAAATCCTCTTTTACACTTATGATGATACTACATGCCCAACACATGTGCACCAATACTGGCTGGGAGAAGTCCTCAGGATATTAAATGTAGCTGGAATGAATGAAGGCAAAGGATAAATCTTTCTAGAGGTGTCTATACAAAGGGAATTAATCCTTTGGCTTGTCAGACCTATCCTCAACTTGCCCGCATTCACTGCTGGTCAGAGCTTGCTAATTTTGTCCAGCAGAATGGACTGTACATCCTACTCTGAGTGTCTAGGCCAAGTAACAAACTCACCATTCATACTTCAGTCTAAAAGATTAGTGACCTTAGACCTAAATGCATCAGCTTCCATGTATTCTTGAACCACAAAACCAGCTCAGTGACATATGTTAGTAAGAGTCCGACTGCATGGCAAACTCAAGAGAGCCACTAAAATTACATCTTCATCAAGCAGGCATGGATACTCAGACTCATGTTCCATGACAGCACTGGGAAAACAGCATGCCCATTCCAGTCTATTGTTTAGACAGCTAAGTTATTTTACAGACATTTTGCATAAAGATGCAGTCTCTTAAGTGAAATTTCTTGTTTGCACAGAACAGTATTTCTGAGAGTATGTGATAATTGGTAGAGCTCAAAATGTGGTAGGTTCTATACAGACATATAGGAAGATACTGTCCCTGACACAGCTTACAGCTTTAAATTATCTCATGGCATGTCAACACAGCAGGGCTAACATCAAGTTAAGCGACGCAACTTCAGCTACATTAATTGCGTAGCTGAAGTAGAAATAGTTTAACTCTGCTTTTGGCGCTATCTATACAGCAGGACATCGAAGGAAGCACACTCTTCCTTCGACTTCCCTTACTCTTCATGAAATGAGATGAAATGAAGAGTAAGAAGCCTGTTACTTCCAAATTATTTCAAAATAACGGGCTTGCTGTGTAGACATGCACTCAATTATTTCAAAATAACGTGAGTTATTTTGAAATAAGTGTGCAGTGTAGACATAGCCTTAGTGTCTCCTCCAAAGGCTGTCTCTACCATTTAAAGGCATATTGTGGAGGACTCAGGGTATATCTACACTACAGTTTTGTTGGAAAAACAGCCATTTTTCCGACAAAACCTAAGTTACGTCCACACTGCAATTGCGTTCTTCTGAAAGGAAATTGAAAGAACAAAGGAGTTTTTCCAGCACTGGTAATCCTCTTTCTACAAGGAAGAAGCCTTTTTCCGAAAGAGCTCTTTCACAAAACGGCATATGTGGACGGAGAAGAGGGAGTTCTTTCAAAAGAAGAGGAAAGAGGAAAAAGTACAGGTGTCCTGGTGGCCACTCTGTCTGTACTGATCACAGCTTAAATGCAAGATAGTGTCCATTCAATGTGGACGCTCTCTTTTGAAAAAGCAGATCGTTTTTCGATGCGTTTTTGTGTGTGGACTCTCTCTTTTGGAAGAAACTTTTTCGGAAGATCTCTTCCAAAAAAAGGTTCTTCTGAAAGAAGCCTGCAGTGACCTAGAGGTGGTAACAGGTCCCCACACAGGCAGGTATTCCCTGTGGATACAGCTCTCTTGGAGGTAAACTTGGAACAAATCCCTATATGTGTCCTTGTCCAATCATACTGTATAATAGAACAAATTCTGAAATCTAAGCTCTGGAATCAATGGAGATAAGGGGGCTATATGAATAAGTCTTGATTCCAAAAGGGCCCTGGCTGAAATTTCCTCATAACTGGATTAATTCCTAATACTCTTTTGCCTTCCTAAGAGGATAGGCCCCACACCTCTGGGAGGCCTGTCCCTGCCTGTGTCCATTTACAAAAGTTTCCACGATCAATACACCACAGCCTTTAATTGCTTCTAAACTAACATAGGGACATCTCCCCATCCCATTTAAGATGATCTACTAGCTGTTCTTTATATTACATCAGTCTATCGAACTCTGTATGACAACACTATAAATTATTATTGTGTTCCGCATTTCATTCTAAGATAAATACTCTCAATATTGGTCTCTCATGAGCTATTCCTTAAAAAAAATTAATTTAACTTCAAGCTTGTTATATTTCAATGTAGGTCAATTAAGGAAATTGTGAAAAAAAAACATATGTCAATATAGTAGGAGATATAAAATTCCTTTTGTGTTATAATAGGAGCAGCTACATAAGGCTAAGAAAGACCCTCAGAGTTTCACAATGGTTAGGACCATTGGAACATGCAGTAGTAATTTCACACAAATAGGCTCTGTTTTCCTTCTGTTGTTCAATGAGTATTATGCACACATATTTCATTTATGCTTGAAGGGAATTATATGTTCATCCACTTTGCTCCACAAGTTTTACTGGCCTTCTTACCTAAATTTACAGTGAGAACAATTGTTCATGGGAAATCTTGTTAACTAGAAAATAGCAAACAAAGAAACAAACAAAACAAAGTTGAAGGTACTATGAGCTGAATCATCATTCACAAGTAATTTTTGCTTTGTATATCAGTTCCATCTGAGTAAGACTGAAGGGATGATATGCCACCTACGGTCAGGCAACATGCAGGAAGAAACTACATAGCTCTTCCAGTGCACCCCAGTTCATTCTTGACTTATAGTGTAGCTACTACTGTGATGGACGTCTGCTCAGGACCGCTGACAAGTGGGAGAGAAGGCTAAAGGGGCCTGGGGCCTGCTGATTTAAAAGGGCCCAGAGCTCCTGGCTACCACCACTGCTACCTCAGCCACAGCAGCAGCTAGAGCTCCAGGACTTTTAAATAGCCACTGGAGCCCCTGATGCCTCTGAAGGGCAGGCTGGGGGCCCCTTCTGCCCCAGGCCCTGCCCCTTCTGGGGGCCTAGAGCAAGCTCTCCCTGGACTGGTTGAAGACTCTTGTCAGTGCTGCTTCCGGTAAGAAGAGAATGACAGCTGTGCATTTAGTGGTTTTATGAAGCACAAGAACATACTGTAGGAATGAGGCTAACATCCCAAACCTATTTGCACTTCCAAATCTAGGCGAGAGTTTAAAATTGGGTTTCCTGAAATAAAAAATCCAAAACCACTTAAAACTCTAATTTAGGATCCAATATCACTCTTCCTGATGTAAAAGTTTCATCATTAGGTTCAGCATCGGGCCCTTAACATAGAAGTCTTGTGTTACTCAACCTACCTCCTTTGCTAGGATAGGACTGTGATGTACAGTATTTCTTATAGTGGTTTGTGAAGTCCTGTTTTAAATGATGGGGCTTCCTTTATTTTTATTGGCATATTATTCCACAGACTCACTGTTAGGAAAATTTCCTTGACATTTAACTTCAATTTTCCTTTGTTCAATTTCATCTCCTTGCTTCTTACTACATGTGGACCACCCTCTCCCTCTTTGGTTTTTATTCCCTTCCTATTCTGTGTACAATCATCTTACATTTCCTGGTTCTAAAAATCTGTATCTCATTTGGCAACAGCTATTTTCCACATCCTTCAGAAGTTACTGGCAACATGATTTTCCATCTGTTAAATTTTTAAATTTACATGTTTGGTTTCTGCAAATCATTCCTTTGGACATGCCAACAAATTTAGATGAATTCTGTTCTTTGAACAAGCAACAGACTGTGCTATAAACCCTGCTTTTGAGCATTTAAAATAATTTCAGGTTTCAGGGTTTTAACATATATTGTAGTTTTTTATATTTCCCATACTCAAGGGGGCAAAAATTAGAGTTATTTTCACTGTTGCTTGATAGTGGTATTTCCATTGTGCTAGCTTATTTCCTTGTGTCACAGTTCAGGGCAACTGCACCTGTATTCCCCTTTTTATGGTCCAGCAAGGATATCCAGTCTAGGCTCTGGCTTCCTTTCTTGGGGGACTCCTGTTAGTCTCTCCCTTTTGACTATAGTATTTCCAGACTGCACAGTATCCTGCCTAAACTGTGAATTTTCTCACCAACTCAGATTGCCTCAGCAGCCTTGCTTTATTTTTTTTTCCTCAAAATATAACTATGGAACTGTGATTCATGCACAATGTAAAATATGCAAAAAACCAACCTATGATGAAGACTATAGATGTAAAATAATAGCAGACTTACGAAGATACCCATAGATATTAAAGGCCAGACTCTCCCTTCAGATGTCTAGCAGACTTGCATTGTTATTCTCTCTCTCACAGACACATACCAAATGTTATGCATTTGAGGCCGTCTACACACACCTGAGATGAGTCACAGCGGTGTCTACCTCAGTGTGTCTGATTCACATGTATAAAGATTTTTTGTCTCTGAACCCGTGCTATAAAACAACATAGGTTTCAATTTACAGCAGTTTTGAAAGCATAGGCATCAGCAGACAAAAAAATTCCCTGTTTACAGCGCACAAGGAATTTGTATTTGAATTTTTATTGCTAAGCTAAGTGTAGAATAGCACCTGAGAGCACTGGGCTCTTTACTTTTCACAATGAGTTTATGCTTGTTCAGTAAAGAATTGTAGAATTTCAAAGGGCAGCACCACCTGGAGCCTGGGGTCAGCTGGGGACTCCGCACAGCATTTTCATGTAACCCAGGATCAGCTAGGGAGTTCCCAGCTGAACCTGGGCTCCGCATGGCATTTCAAATCGGCAGCGCAACATGGAGTCAGCAAGATCCGGAGTCAGCAAGATCCCTGAGTGCACTTCCACTTTGAAATGCGCAAGAGCCCCCGCTGGGGACTCTTGTACATTTCAAAGTTGCCATGCCCACGTGCAGCCCAGAGTCAGCAGAACTTCCCGCTGGTCTTCGGCTTCACGCAGTGTTCCACGTTCCTCCTTTGAAATGTACAAGAGCTCTTGTACATTTCAAAGGAGGAATGCAGTGGTGCCTGTCGACTAGTCGACTACTCGACTAGTAAATAAACTGCAATTTAACATCCTTAAGTCGGACTGGTGCAAGTTTCAGTCCCCACTCATGCCATTTCCCCGCTATGCCTCTACTTCCCATGCCTCCCACCCCCGTGGAGAAAGTGCTGGGGAAAACTGACTTTTAAGCTGGCTCCTCCCAGCACCTGCTCCTACCCCGCTTCCCTGCTTGCTGCCTCTCTCTGATGGGGGAGGGGGGGAAGGAGTGACTATTTGAGTCACAACTTAACTACTCGATAAGAATATGCAGAGACTTCACTGTATGAGGAAGAACTGGACCTAGCTGCCCATGGTACCAAAAGCTGAACTTATATCAGAGATAAGTCTGTAAATCCTCTGTTTATTAGTAGACAACACCAGGGACCTAGATCTCCTAAAGGAGCTCGGCTCTATCAAGGAATGGGTTTCCAAACTTCTGTGCTTTTTCCTCGGCAATGGACATCAGTGACAACTTTCCCATGCACTGTCAGAAAAGGAACTCCTATCTGAGCTAAGGGCACTCAGTGCCAACCCTGAGTGGAGAAGTCCAGAGGGTGGATGAAGAGTTGCTTTCGCAAAAGTGTGATGCAGTCTCTCCTCTTTAACATTTTTTTTGTCTGGGATTTGAAGACCCTGAAAATTTGTCAACAGCCTTTTACACAACCTTTACCAAGGAACTTTAAGCACCCAGAATGAGGGTCATTCACCAGCATAGCAAAATCCTAAGTCAAGCACCTATGTGAGGGACTGTGAAGTCCACAGATGTTCAATACTTTTTAAAATCATTTGACTTACTGAGACAGCTAAGTATGGACTAAGCCTGATTGCCGACACCTAGTTTTGAAAATCCTAGCCTGGGTACAGAGTTTCAGATTCTCCACCTCAACACATTCAAAACAATTTATAGCCAAATAAATAGGAGAAGCTATTACTGATGCTGCAAAGCTATTTCATTTTGGGCCATAACTTGAAGAAGGGAAAATTAAGTAAGATTTATTCTGCAGTATATCAATAGCACTCTTCTGCACAAGCTCCACCGTGGTGTCCCAAAATACTGTGCAAGTATGTGAAAATCTTATCACTTCTCACTCACTGGAACTCAGGAGTTAGAATGTCTGGAACAATCCTATTTTTTCCGGTATTTTATTAGCAGCCCATTTCTAAAAAATGCCAGGTGGCAAGATGCCCAGAAATCATTTGCCAACTAATATTGAAGGATTGGGCACCAGGCCATCCAGACAAAAAAAGTCCAAATGCTTTAACTCATTGATAATGGACTCATAAATCATGAATTAAATTCAGTAACCACACTACTAGAAAAAGTTTTTAAATATTTCTCCATAAACGACTTTCATACTGAAATGTACAATGCAGGTAGCAAGAAAAAAAATACTTGCCTGCTCCCTTTTCCTCCATAATGTAGACCACATTCAAATAAGAATAATCGGCTGTGATTTCATTAGGCTTTCAGAAAGCTGGAGACAAAAATGGGACTTTTGGATCTCTGTAAGCATCACCATTGTACATTTGTCTGCTACAGTTACAGTACAAATGGATTTCATTTTACCATGAAAGTTGCAAAGTGCAAAAATAAATCCAGCTTTCTTCCTCACAGAATCACAGAGTTCTTTGGTACAGTGCTAAATTCCCATAAAACAACCAAAAGGGGGGGGACGGGACAAGGGAGGCAACTTTGGACTGCTCTCCAACTGCTGTCTTTAGAAGGTATATCTCTGTTATTTACAGCCTTCTTTCTATTCTTTCAAAGAATAGAATCAGTAGAAGGGAGTCATTTTTCCATAGCCTTCCTCTTACACCCCTTGAAAGACCCATAAACCCCACACATAATTATTACATCATTTCCCTTTTGGAATATTCAGTTTGTTTTAATCAATGGAGAATATAAGGTATCAAATGTAGAAATCACATTTGGAAACTGCCATCTTATTCCTATAATGTAATAACCTCCAGACATCCCTGCAAAAACTCCTGTCAGAAAATAAGAATAAGAAAGAAGTTCATAGACATTTGCCCTCTATAAAGAAATAATATTCTTTGTATGATTAGATACTTTGGTTGAAGCTTAGTTTGTATAGTTCAATTATAGTTTGTTGCTCATAAGAATTGCTTGCTTACTCAACCTCATTCCCACAATCGCAAAGCAGCACAAAAGAATTTAGCCATGCAACCCTCCTTAGCATCTTACAAAATGCCATGAAAATTTTGGAGAGTATATGAATTTGTGCAACCCTAAGCACCAGTTTCTTCATCCACAAATGTAGATAACAATAATCATCTTCCTACTTCAGCCAGGTGCTCTAAGGAGGAATCTAATGAAAACTTGCAAAGCAGAATTGTAGAGAAACATTTAAATTTTAGGACTAAATGTTAATTTCTGACTGTTAGTCTGTACACTGCAGTTGGTAATGGGTTTAGGAAAGACAAGTGACACCACACTGTCATTCACTGTATCCTAGATGTAGGAAAACATACATATCCAGGGCAAGATTTAAGTGCGTGCTTAAGAGCTGGGCTAAACAGGGATGGACATAGGCAGGTGTTAATTTGGAATGATTAAGATTAATCAATCAGATAAGGACTCTGGCCTCTCTAACTGATATTCATGCTAGCTGAGAGAATTTTATACAGAGAATTTCAATAAGCCGAGTAAGAGTAGGAAACATGTATCCCATGAATATCAAAATTCCAAGGAAACTGATCCCTCTTTTCCCTTGCTGACTTAATTTTTCCCTTTTTTCATGCTGTCCCTAATTCTTGGAACATCTAACAATCACCAGAGTACACTGCTTGCTAACACAGTACAACTTGAGAAAACCCAGTTATAGATTTGTACTGCATTTTACCCTCCTGTGGCTTTATGGCTAGTTACCACTGACAAAAGACTGTGCTGTTCCACTGTCTTAAGCATGTAGCTTTGTCTGCTTCCCACAGCGGAGAATTTGGCCCTTGGTGTATAAACATTGCAGGGCACGCACTTTGTTATGTGTTTAACACTCTTGACACTAACATCACCACATAAAGGATCAGGTCTAAAACACAAATATAAATAAAAATTTCTGCATTTTTCCTGCAAGTATGACAGATGTCTTAGCTCAATACATTATGGGCCAGTCTAAGTCCCTTCCTCCTCATACACATTTCACATCTTTGCCATCTGAAAAAGTCATCTTAGATCATGTTCCAGAGGACTCAGTCCTAATAAGAGGATCTCTAAAATAATATAAATATTACAAAAGTGATGAAATAGTGAGTCAAAGTGAGGATCATTTATTTTTTGTATCCATCAGATACAAACTGACTCTAGTTGATATCCTTGAAGCTTCTCATAATGCAGTCCATTTAGATGAAAGGCCAGAATGAATTGACTTTTGTTTTCATGCCATTCTCAACAAGCAGAACAGAAACAAAGACACTTGACTACTATTTCATGTCTGAAATCTTTGCTTCAAAGCAATAGAGAAAGCATAGTGTGGGTGGCCTTGACACCACAGCTGCTGTAAAACAAAATCCTTGTATAGTAGACACAGATCACAGGACTCAGTCAAGAATATGCCTGGTCAATGATGAAAATGAGTAGAGGAGGAAGAGTAGGATATTGGTGCTCCAATAATAAAGTGACACTTGAGATTGCTGACTCAGGAATCTTCACTATTGATAATATGAACAGCATCTTGAAAGAGCTCATTCACTGCATTCCAGCAGCCCTCCAAAATTCATACTTTGGGTGACAGTAACTGAACTAATAATGGTGGAAAGCATTATAATAGGCAGCAAAAACACTAGCATTAATGACATGTCTTTATTCACATCCCCACAGATCAACCCATGATCGTAAGGACCGCCTTGATTACATAGAATGAGAATGATGATGTGGCAAAAGTTCAGACCACATTTTCTATATGAATATTTCACAGCTATTTATTCAGGGCAGGTGTGATTCTATTAAAGCAACAAGAAGAAGCAAGTGCATTTAAAACCCCAAAG
This sequence comes from Apalone spinifera, assembly GCA_030068395.1. Classification (NCBI taxonomy): domain Eukaryota; kingdom Metazoa; phylum Chordata; order Testudines; family Trionychidae; genus Apalone; species Apalone spinifera. Next base: position 139,993,058 of record CM057846.1, read on the forward strand.
CCATACCATTCTTGTCAGTGTGCATTACAATAATAAAAATAATTGAAACCTTAATTTCATAATCACATAACTATGACTTTTGCCACAGACCAGAAACCCTGTAATTCAAAGATTCAGCAGCTGATTTAGCAAATATCGTTGATTATCAATTGTCTCAATTGCTGTTTAGGTATATGACAGTCTTGGCTATTTAACCTATTTGTTGATGTTAGGATTGTGATATCTGAGAGACAAATGTTATTTGTTTCTGGAAAATGGCTATTGGATCTGAAATGGAAAGAACATGCTTTGGTCAGTTTACACTAGAGATGAAGGTGTAATTTCCAAATTTGAAAGACTACACCAGTTATGACTGATCTAGTGCACCATGAACAGTAGTGTAGCTGTATTGCTGCAAGAATTGTACGTGGATGGACAGTTTGTCCTAACGCTCATGCCACTATGTGAACACCTACATTTTTCTGCACGCTAACTTGATCAGTGCTTGTATGGGTATGCTTACCAGAGCTGGGAATTTTACCTTCTGCTCCAGTGTAAACTAGGGATGTGAATGATTAATCGGTTAACCAATGAGGAGCAGAAGAAGGTTATCATGGCGGACATCCAAATGTCATTCAAGAACCAGACTCCAGCCTTCTCCAGGGCCCGAGCTCAGAATGTCAAGACATACACCACGATGGCAGACACCCTGAAAGCCCAGGGCTATTATGTCCAGATCCCTGACCTGCTCTTGGGAGTTCTGGGTGCAAGGCACCCCCACAACGAGCCGGTGCTGCAAGCATGTGGTATCACTCGGTATCAAGCTGGTTCATGAGGCAGCTGATGGGGTCCTGCACTATCCAGTGGTCCAGAGACATTTACACAGAGCATGTCCAGCGCCACCAACAAAACCAATATAAGTGAACAAGATCACCGAAAAGAAATGCACTTGGGGAAATCACGAGCTTCCTTCCCGACAGACTATATATCTTTCCACAGGAGATACATGAGACCACCGACGGACTAAGGGAGGCACTCTGCTCATGTGCCTATAAGCTTTACTGACACAAACGTTGACATTTTACCCTTTATGAGTAGCGTCCCTGTGGGCACTTATTTACTGACACTTCAAAAATTCACCACCTTAATCTGGGACAATGCTGGTTATATACACTATGTAGCTCATTAACTGTGTAAACCGATACTTGTAATTCTTCATAACCTAAACCTGACCCTGGATGTACAGCGCCTTCTTTTTTAACTTATATCTGTAAAGTTTATTTGAAACATTAGCTTTAATAATCTTTTCAATCTATTATGAAGGTGCCTATAGCAAATCTATAGTTAAGAGCAAGTCTAGATATCCATTACAGCCCTCATTTTCGCTTTCTTTCCCTCTCTTTCATACAAACACCACTTTTTTGATTGTGCAAATTGATCACTCCAATCTGACAAGCTTAAACTAGGACATGAGATTTTTTTTTCATGAGAATTTTAAAAGTGCAGTGTTGAAGTTATTGGGTATTTTAAAATAGCTTGCATTTTAAATTCTGTCTCTCAGGCATTATGTTTTTTGGGCTCCTGTGTATCCTGTGGATGTAAATTTTTCCAACCAGCATTGCCCCTCTCTCCATAAACACACTTTTTGCTAATTATTATGGCTAGATTTTTGTTGATAGTAAAAGCAGATGTTTATGGCCAGATGTGGGATGTTTCTCTGTGTACAGTGGCTACTATGTTACACTGCACTAGTATGTCTGTGACCTATACCATATGTATCACTTTGGTTAGTAGGCATTTTGAATCACATTAACAATGAAGAGCAACTATTAAAAGTCACTTTAAAATTAAGGGTTTTTTTTCACAGATGTTCTACAAAGTTTGCTTAAAAATTGTTCTTAAAACATCCATTTTACAATACCTATTCCCTACAGCTAACATATGTTGCTATCTGGATTTCCTATGGAATATTTATGGTTGAGGACTAGATTTTCAGAAGTATTTAGATGCCTAAGGATGCACATAGATGCTTAGTGGGATTTTTAAAAAGCCTAAGCACCTAATTCCCATTGAAATCAAGCAAGAACATGAGCTTCTCAAACACTGCCCATAATGTAAGAAAGACTTTTGTTTACTACATCAGACTGAAGTTCAAGAGCTAGTTCCTACATCACTGTTTTTGAACAACAATAGATTTGGTACCACAGTCATTGCAGAGTCACTGGGTTGGAGGCCATATTTCTCAAACATAGGGGAAAACATGCCAACTAATTGAAAACTAAATGAATTGAAAGACCACTGTCCCATCCAACTTCATAGCAATATACCATGTAATAACATTTTGCCACACAGTTAGCCCTGAATCTTCGAATGAGACCATAGGGACAAAATGCTAGTTAATTAGCATATCAGCTTCCTACACCACTTGTGGAAAGCATCAGAATTTCCCCATCGTGCATATTTTCCCTACCTAAATTACTTATTACTCTTTCTCAATTTCTTTGTTCAGTTAATGTCGATGAGAATTGAGGAGTAATTTTCTAACCTTATTTTATAGAACCCCTCTGGGCTTTTATTTTAAACTTCTCTGTCACTCTGTAGCTGTCACATTAACTTCATGTGTATTTCAAGTTTTGATGCAAGAAACATCAGACTGTAAGTTCAGTCTGTGAATGAAAATTTCTACTATTTTCTAGCTCAAAGGGAAATCAAGGTTCCTGATTGTGCCTACTGTGAATCAACAAGAGAGTTACAAAATAATGTAGAATCCAAGAAAGGAAAAGGAATGAATGGAGTCATTGTTGTTCAAGCATGTGGGGGTAGTGGGTGGAATCAGGGAATCAGCTTTCACTGAAGATGGAGAGAGAAGTGGTTTGATTTGCAAACTGACTGAGGGGGTGTTCCTTTATCAGAATAAGACAGTTACTTGTTTCTGTAGCTGGTGTTATTTGAGATGTGATCCACATGACTACTCAACGTAGGTATGTGTTCTCACCATATGCAATAGTGCCAGAAGACTTTTCCTTAGCAATACCCCTTAGGGAGCTGGGTCAGGTACCCCCCGTAGTGATGCTTACATGCTTCTGGCTCCCTCTACCCTCAGTTCCTTCTTGCCGGCGAACTCTTAACAGTGGGGAAGGAGGGCAGGATGTTGAATGGACATGAGCAACACATCTCAAAGAACCAGTTACAGAAATACTCTTTTCTTCTTCAGTAGTTGCTCATGTCCATTCAACGTAAGTGACTGCAAGCAGTATCTCTGAAGGTGGGAGGAGTTTACTAACATACCAACTGCAACACAGCTCTTCCAAAGGCCATATCATAGAATCATAGGATACAGGATCAAGCACCATCCCTGATAGATGATCTTAAATATCTCCAATGATGGAGATTCCACAACTTCCCTAGGCAATTTATTCCAGTGTTTAACCATCCTGACTGTTAGGAAGTTTTTCCTAATGTCCAACCTAAACCTCCCATGTTGCAATTTAAGCCCACTGCATCTTGTCCTAGCCTCTCAGATGTTGCATCGGGACATAGTGTGCAAAGGTGTACCAAATACCTCACTGCAGCCGTGTAAATTTCCTCAATAGGAACATCAGCGAGGAAGGCTGCAGAAGAAACTTGTGTTCTGCTTGAGTGAGCCTTGACAAGCGAGTACTTGCCAACTGATAGCAAGTCCGAATGCATGAGATTATCCAATTGAAAATCCTTTGTGCAGATACTGGGAACCCCTTTTTCCTCTCTGTGTAAGCAAGAAAGAGCTGGGGTGACTTACGAAATGGCTTTGTCTTGTCAATGTAGAAAGAGAGGGAAATGCAGAAGTCCATGGCATGTAGCCATCTCCTTGTTCGTAGCAGGTTTTAGGGAGAAAACTGTGAGAAAGATGTCCTGACTCACGTGAGAGACTGAGCTACCTTAGGTAGGAGGGTAGGGTGTGGTCACAGCTGGACCTTATCTTTAAAGAAGACAGAATGTGGCAGCTCTGAAGTCCAGGCATGCAGCTCGGAGATCCTCCTTGCCATCGTAATTGCCACCAGGAAGAGCACCTTCCCAAATAGGCGCAGAAGGGAGTATGTGGTCATGGGCTCAAAGGACATTCCGGAAAGCCTGGAGAGGACCAGACTTAGGTTCCACTGGAGAACGGGAGGCCATACAAGTGGGAGGAGCTGCTCCAGACCCCTCAGGAATCTGAATTTCATGATGTTTCTGGATAAGAGAGCTCTGATAGCCACGTGACAGGAGGGCCATCCAGGAGCAGAGCCAGGCTGAAGCCCACAGCAGCTCCTTGCAATCCACTGCAGCAGGATGGGACAGGGATTGGCAGCAGCCCCCAGCAGCCTACGGCGCTGGGACTGGAGCCAGGACAGTGCCCGGCAAGACAGGAATGGGCCCATGAAAGCCCGCCAGAGCGTGGGGCCAGAGATTTAGGGTGCCCACAGAAGTAGGGCCAGAGCCCGAGACCTTGGCAGCCCCCAGCACCCTGTGGCAATAGGACTGGGGCCAGAGCTGGTGGCAGTAGGCAGCCTGGCTATGGTCGAGGGTTGTGGGGGACCCCCAGGGTCAGTGGGCAGGGGGCCATGGTCCAACCTGTATTTTGAATTTGATGTGAGATTGTCTCACCAATAAAAGTATCATGATCTGAATGGCAATACTTTGTTACTGTACTTAAAACATAAAATAAAAGGAATTTATAAGGAGTGAATGGCAATGGGTACCAAGGGTGTCAATCAAAAATTAATTAACAGTTCATTGCTACATATATAGTCCCAGTTCCCTCAATCCACTGTTTTCAACCTATGGACCTTCCACTATACCTTCTAATTATTCCCCTCAAGTCCCACTTCAGTTTGCAACCTTCTTCCTTACAGAAACAATGAAGTACAGTATTAACTTTATAGTATGGTTTTCAATATGTTAGTCAATGATGTCTAAGAATTCAAATTTGCTAAACATTTCAATTATTCAAGGGATTACCTCCCCCCCAATCTCTCTCTGCACACACATTCAGTTCCCAGAATGTTATTATAATTAAGGCTCTGGTAGCACTTTAAAGACTTTAAAGTTAGTCTTTAAAGTGCTACCAGACTGTTTGTTGTTTTTTAAGTTTATCCTGTACAGACTAACTCGGCTACCCCTCTGAAGCTTTTGATAATTAAAGCTGTTATCCAAATTCATATACCAAGCCCCAGCATCATACCTGAACATTACCAAAAGGGCTGGAAACTTTGTTGTAGAAAACAGTACTCTTGGTAATATGAGGCCTATAGACAAAAGGACCTGGTTCTAGATTCTGACGCACTGGGGTCTAAATGAACCCAAGTTACACTGCTGTTCAGCACCCTCTGCTAACAGTTCATAGACAACAGTTTTAAAACATTTTGCATACTTTTGCTTATTAGCATGAATAATAAATAAAATTTGCATGTGATAAAAAACCTTATAAAATCAGAGTAAACAATCAGGTCTAGGAAAAAGTTCTCCCCGCCACTATATCAGGAGTAAAATCATGCACTATACAAAAAACATTTTCCAAAGAGGATGTCGGTATAAAAGGGGAAAACACTGAGAACATCAAAATGTTTGATGGGCAAGAAGTACTTTCCAGCTAATATTGGTTTTCATCTTGACATGATTATAATTTGCCACATCTCTTGCCCTGATGCATAATTATTGATCTTCTCTTTCCTCCATGAAAAGACTATAGTTCAAGCAGTTCCAAAACAGAACTATTAGTTAACAGCTGACATTCTATTATGCCTATAGGCCAGCAAGAGCCTGCAGCTGCTAACATACCTCATGCACATATATTGAAATAGCTCAGCCTAATGCATGGAGATAGATTGTTAGACTCTACAAGTGGTATACAACCCTGAATTTATGAGAGAAAAACAGTATTATATTGTGCTTCGTCATGCTGAACTGGGAATAATGACTGACCAGCAAGTGATATGAAATACATTTCTGAAGCTAGGAGATGGATGCATGGTCATGTTACTGGGAGAAACCAGTAGAAACTAACACACTCTTTAGTCTCAACCTTTATAACAAATTGACTAAAGGATTCTCAGATACACTGATTCTGATGTTGATAAATGACTGCTGTTAATTCTCCTTCATTCTCTGCTCCCAGTGTATTCCAATGGACAGATTGTACAAACTCTGCCTTTAAGGTGGTAGTATTTCTTATGAGCTGCAAAAGCAAGGAACGCTGTATACACTGACCTCTCAATGCAGTTCAGTATCTTTTAAATGCTGTTAATTACATATTACAGTGTTCTATTTCAGCTTTCAGGGCTTCCCCTGGGGAAGCAGTGTTGTCTAAGTAAACCCAGTGCAAAGGACAGCTGCAGACCAAGAGACCAAATCCTGCTCCCATTGAAGTGAATGGAAAATTTCCCACTGATTTTACAAGGAACAAGATTTGGTCCCATACATATGTCATCTATTTTTTAATAAAAGTTTCCTACCCTGACTACTACATGTGAATATTTCAATTCTTGACAAATGTGGATTGTTTTACACTATTTGGAAAGCATGTTAACTGCACTTTACCTTGGATCATAAAATGGGTGTAGGAATACAGTAAGCTATACTCTCTGCTTATTATAAAAATAGACCTTGTGACCTTCTCCATGAGTAAGACACATCACACGAAGACCTCAAATGTACTGTATAATTAGAATATCCCCACAGTCCTCTCTATCACCGTGCCAACTAAATTCCTGATCTGGTTTCTTATTTAACCTTATCGTGTGCATTTCACTGTCAATAAAAGGCTTGTAATTCAGAGTTCCTTACTGACTCAGAAAATACAGTCACTAAGGGTTAACAAGCTTGAATGTTCACAAGGTTGGTTCTCAACTGGGTGAGTGACACTGACTATAATTAATACCAAATTGCTAGTCCACCTGTTCTGTTTTATTAAGAGTGTGGGTGCTCTGGTGTCCAGTAACAGTGCAGAGCATATTTAGTACATGAAACCAAAAAACGTCCAATTGCATAATTCCCTACAGGAAATCAGTCTCTTACCATTACGATTTAGCCATACCAAGCAGTTGCTAGTGGGACAAAAATAGCTTGGCACTAATACAGAGCATGTAACAGAGTCAACGTTATCATACTATAAGATAAAATATTACAAGAAAATTCTGTGCTAGTTCCTTTGGTAAAATTATATGTTCAGTTATAACAAGACACTGAAACAAAATATTGCTAGTTAGCTATTGTATAAATGTGTTTAGGGTGCTAATTTGTATGTATATCACTGAGGTTGCATTTGAAGAGAGAAAACCTAAATCTATGGCTATTTGAACAGAGAGATTTATACATAACCATTCTTCCCGTTGGGCAATTGCTGCTGCTTCTCTGCAGGAAACAAGGATGTTATTTCATGGGCAACAGCCTAAGCAGGCAATTTCTACATCAGAGACAAAGTTTCCAGGGTATAATTTCGCTACCCCCTTAATGACTGTATATAAAACACATCAGTTGAGAAACTATTTGGATACCCAATCTATGTTAATAATAATAATCATATGCAGTAATAAAATATCCAGTCTGAGGTATTTAAAACACCCCCATTTAATTTTCATTACCTATTATAACCTTTCTGATAGCTGGAAATTTAAAAATTTAAGCAGTTGGACAGAATTTCATAAAGTACCCATCCCAAACTTATTTTATTCTCAAATTAAAAGAGAAACCTGTTATCTACTCCCATGATATAGTGCGTACCTTATATAACTGCAGGTCAATCCCAATTATCCAAGTCAGTTTCAGTTTCTGCAAATCTGATATAACATGATTCCACATTTCTTAGGGAGCATATTCTTTTATTCAGAACCACTGATCGGAATGTTTTGGAATGATCTGAGAAACATTTGGATAATCAAGGATTACTTGCCATTGTTTACCCTAAGTTTTCAAATCGCTGCATGGTGATTTTGGTTGCAATGCTTTTCCTAAACACAAAGAGTAAGTCTACACCTCACGCTTATTTCGAAATAAGCTATTCCAAAATAGTTATTCTGAAATAGCTTATTTTGAGACACCACATCTACACTTCAGGGAAGCATCAAAATTAGTCCGAGGCACACTTCCCTAATGTGGATGCACTACCTCGATTTAGAGCCCGAGGAGGCACTCCGGAGGAATAACTTAGAATGGCCCTGGTGAGGGACTATTTTGAAATAGCAGCAGAGCGTCTACACACGCCTTATTTCGAAATAGCTATTTAATAGTCCTTATTTGCCGTAGAATGGAAGTTTACAGATTTTGGAATAACCTGTCCATTATTCTGAAATTATTTTGAAATAACAGAATAACATTAGTTATCTCAAAATAATGGTGCAGTGTAGATGCATCCAAAGGGAATCCAGTTTTGTAGGCTCTGAATTAATATATACATAGCATTTTTACTTGTACTTACTTTTTAAAAACCTATTTAAAGTTATGTTAATACAGATACCTTGGGTTTGTCTTCTTGAATGGAACCTTCTGCCTTCTAAGTTTAACAACTAAAGCTTTTGGACACCTATATTGTTCTCCAGCAATTCAAACTTCACATATACACGACATAAATGCTTTTGACACAATCAAGATGCACACATTTCTGAGCAATAATGCATCTTAAAGCGTAGTTCTTCCAAAGTTACAGTCAGCATTTTGTAACTATTTTATTCATGTTATTCATTTCAAATTACCATTCAGCATGTTGCAGCCTGGGAATTATGCAGGCTAAATTATGCCTCTTTAAAGACTTATGGGTATCACTTGAAAATTATCCTGCAGTTGACCATGATAGGAGATACATACTGTACTTTGCCCTTTCATTTCTGCTGATCTCTGCACAGCTATGGGCATGGTTTCTATGTCTGAACTTCTGCCAAAGATTATGAGTATTCACACATACACAAGCTTATATGTGATCTGTGTTTCCAGATTTCTGCGGCTATTATGTGCCTTTTTCTACTTGTCCAATCCAGAAGAGGCAGTCCTCCTTTTTAATACTGTCCATAATACAACAACTACAATAAGCATTTTATGACGAAAAAATACTTAGCTGACAATGCCTTGTATCATAAAATCATTTTGATCACAAAATGGACTCTTGTGTACACAAATGTGACCCAGTATATATGCAACTCAAAAGAATAAAATCATCAAAAACTGTGATTGTTTATGATCTCCACATTCAGCATTCAAGCTACTCAGCACTGATAATTATGAACTCATTGTCCTAAGAGCTAAACTTTGTGGCCTATTTCCATCCAATTTTCAGATTCATTTGCTTGCTGCAGTCTTCTCTTAAATAATTTTTTCTCTTCCACTAGCTTTAAGTTTTGAAATGTGTTCTGAGACACTTTGAATGAAAGATGCTATGTAAGTGCAAAAGTCTGCTTGATGGGTTACAAACTGTCTCTGTATTGGAAACTATCCACCCCTAAAACATTACAGGAGGGTAACCAATCCTCTGCCTCACTCAAACTAGTTTCTCTTAGCTCTCAATTACACACTATTTTTGTCCTCTCCACAGCTAACAAAACAAAGCAGCACGCACATATTTAACAGTGTTCCATAAAAGCATCTTGAGGAATGCCTGTGGGGAGATCCCTTTGCTCTTCTGAGGATTCTGTCTTGCAATCATTAAAATGTATCAATATATTTTAAAGCAGCCCAGTGTTCATCAAGAAAACCCATTACAAAATTATCTTCCAGTATAATGGCAAGGTATTCTGGGATATTTGAACACACATTTCTGCATTCTAAGGCTGTTGAAATAAATGGATTATCATTAAAACATGTGAATGTTGTCAATAACATTTTTTCCCAGGTGCTTTTTGTGCTACTAAAGAATTTTGTTACAGCTTGAGAGAAAAGTTCCATATGCTGACTCTGACAAGGGTAATTCTTCAATACTATTAAAATGCAAAAGAGATGAGAAAACCAGATGGGGAAGTATATCAGGGATGAGAGTGTCACATCAGGGAGGACGGAAAGCTTCAGAAAGAACCTGTAAGTTGTGACTTCTCTTTGCCCTAAGTTTGGAGCAATCATCTCTCATATCTTAGCCTAGCCACAAATACAGCAAAAACAAACTCATTAACTGATGACCCAATGAATTATAGTCTTGACATGTGTTTATTAGAAATAATATAAACATAATATATGGAAGCATTGTAACATATAAACTAAGGATGTTAAGTAACAGTTAATTGACTAGTTGAGTAGTCGATGGAATTTCTATCGACTACGTAACTAGTCGATAGTCACTTCTGCATGCATCCTTGGAAATGTACTAGAGCCCCCACTGCCGCTTTGAAGTACCCCCTCTCCACACTCCCTTTGTTGCCTCTAACTGATTGCATTTGCTTATTGGATAGTCGACTAGTCCTTAACATCCTTAATATAAACCCCTCCTACAAATATCCTGATTCTGGTACATAATTCTGGTTCACCAAAAAAACTTACCTGAGGACTTAATTGACAACATTGGTTACAATGATTATTAATATCATTGTGAAATGTATATACAGATATTATAGGAGTTATGTTTGCATAATGAAAATATATTCTTAGATTTTATCACACAAGAGATTGGTTTCCTGACAGACAAAGGGGCTACGTCTACACTGGCGCGATTTTGCGCCAAAGCTATGCAAATGAGGCTTA
>CM057846.1:140003810-140037157 GCA_030068395.1 Apalone spinifera
CTCATTTGCATAGCTTTGGCGCAAAACTGCGCCAGTGTAGACGCAGCCAGGATGTTTATTCACCTCTCTGTTAGCATGTAAATATGGCATTGTAAGCAAACACAATGGTGGCAAATTTACAAATGAAGAGAATAGACAGCTAGGAAGTCAATAAGGAAGAGTGCACAACGGAGAAGAGGGGAGGAAACTTATCTTGAGATACACCTCAAATATTTGCCAGAATATATTTGAGAAACAGAGAAGACAACCTATCATTCTGCACCTAGGAAGTAAACAGGCATCAGGTTTACATTCACAAAAATGATCAGACTTAGTTGAAACGCTGCAGAGGATGTTTATGGTTAGAAACTTCTGCAGGTAAGAGTTTAGCCTGGTGAGTTAAGTTTAGTCTCTAGAAGGCATGTTATGATTTTGTTTAATATGTTACTTTTACTTTCTCTTATCCTTACTGTCTCTTGAATCTTTAATAATAAACATACTGTCATTTTCACTATAAATGTATCTCAGTCCTATGATATTAAGCAAATTGCTGATGTGCTGAATCATTCAGACTGTTCACTCTTCGCTGAAGGACTGTATACTGTTCCTTGAGGGACAACAGCTCTGGTACTTCTGTGAAAGTTCAATGGAGATGGGGCTGGACACTAGAGGAGAACACTTCAAAGGGACTCAAGGGCTATGTCTACACTCGCGGCTTCTTGCGTGAGAAATATGCAAATGAGGCTAAGCATGGAATATTGCCGAGCCTCATTTGCATACCTAATAAGCCGCCATTTTGCAGAAGAGGCTCTTGTGCCAGAAGGAGCTGTCTACACTGCCCCTTCTTGCACAAGAAAAACCCTCTTGTGCAATGCCGCTACGCTGATTATTTTCAGGAATAACGGCAGTGTTCCCTCTAAGCTGCATGGTAACACAGCTTCACAGGTGATTAATCAGTCCCGCCCTATCAGTCTACTCCATGCAGGGACCCTGAGTCTCAGACTGGAAGGGGCTGATGAACCACCTGTGCTGAGGCGCAACTGTGCTGAGGCGCAACTCAGAAGGAACTCTGGACTCCAGGACTGAAATACACTAATTATTAACCTCCATAGCAAAGCAAGGGATGACATATCCCAGAGCAGAGGGCTTGAGTGGCTAACAGGCGAGTTGTGTCAGGGAGTTACACTCAGTTAAGGACCAGCAAGTCTCCTTCTTGTAATAAGGTTATTCACAGCCATGTTTACCGCTAGAATCATCACAAACACACTCGTCACTTGTCCCCATTTAATAAAGCGAAACTTAACTCAAAATCTGAGGAGGACTGGCTGGAGCAGGTGGCAAGGAGGTATAAAGCCATTTACCTCCAAGTCACTAGTTCTTCTCCAGGAAGGTCACCAGTGATGGATGGCTGCTCAGATGTTTATATGACATGAGTTGCTGGTCTCATTGATTAGTTTCAACCCGCTACCACAACTGGTATTCATTATCAACCTCAGCAATTGCTACAAAGAAGCCACAAAATGAGTTCATATGGAGAATGAGGAATGCCCTACAGCAGTGGTCCCCAACATGGTGTCCGCGGGCGCCATGGCGCCCGCGGGGGCATTTGTGTGTGCCCACCAATTGCTCGGGGCTGGCCCCGCCTCGGGCACGTGGCGCATGCACTGTGCCGGCCCCAGGGGCGCTGCACATACGCGGCGCCAGCCCCGGGCGCATGGCTCATGGGGAGCACCGGCCCCGGGCGTGCAGCGAATTGGCTTCCCCAGCCGAGGCATATGAGATCAGTCGGCAAAGGCTTCCCCAGCCGACAAATCCGCGTCTAGACTGCCGCGCTGTGTTGGATCAGCTGATCGGCGGCACAGCGCGGCGGCCACGTTTATTTTAATGAAGCGGGGATTATTTAAATCCCCGCTTCTTTGACTGATCAAAATGTTGTTAATTAGTTTTCAACTGGCATATTTTGTATAAATATCATCACAGTACCATGTATGATGTGAATACAAAAGTGGCTAGACTCACAGAAGGGTTGTGCCTGAAATGACGTTTACAACTGAAGAAAAGGCTCTCAGGATTGTCTTTGTTGCAACATCTTTTTATTCATTCCTATCAATGCTGTTTGTGTTTATTCTCTCATTGTAGTTCATTTTTTCCCAATTGATCCTTTGGCATAGCTACAACTGGAAATTAATGCATCATCACAAGCTTCAGATCCTGCTCCACTAGAGCGGGATGTAGGTAGCCTGCCCTGCCAGGGAAGCTAAAACTCCAGTCCATCTCTACATCTGATAGCCTTTTATCCACATTTGTTCCACATCACCCTAATGAAAGAGATTTTCAAATCAAACTCATGTAAGAAGTTGTGCTTATTCCACCTCAACAGCAGGTCTCAGGGCCATACTTCTGTGCCAAGGTATTTAACAAAATTACCTAGTAATGACTGGAATAGTTGGCCCTTTTTTATCACCTTGGGAATACCTCAACAGTGGACTTATTGGACAGGGGACTCTTAGTTTTCTCCTCTCCCACTTCACATTTTTTTCCTTATGTCTGATGAGCACTTGATCACAAGAATAGGCCTAATAAAAATGGGCTCTGGTCCGTTTCTTTCCCTTGCCTGATCAACATAGAACAATCTATTCACACAGTGGAGACAAATTTGATTAAATTATGATGTCACTATCAAAGTTATCACTTAGGTGATCCTGCACATCTGTGATGGTTGTGACAGAAGAACTTTGAAATAAAGCATAACAAGAAGCTAAGCTGTGTGGAGGGAAAACCTTGTTTACAAAAATGTAAACAAAAATATTACAGAAAGATATATATTTTCCATCAAGAATGAACTCTCTGATTTTTGCATTTTGGTGAAAATTTTCCTTTGAAGAATTCAGCCACAAACTTACAGTTAATATAGCAAAAGAAAACAAAAACGCTTCCCTGTAGTTAGAAATACAGATGTTCTGCAAAAAAAGACCATAAGAGGAAAAAATGAATGAAAAGAAGTGATGTCTTTACATTCTCTAATTGCATTTCAGCTATTGTTTGATTAGTTTTCTGGCATTTGAATTTTCAAGTACAAATAATACTGTATTAAATGCACAAAAAGTGGAGCACAGTCAAGTAATCTTGTTCAGCTGGCAAACCACATTTTTTTTGTACTGCTTGAAGATCCAATGCTTTGTGAGGCACAAGAGAAAAGCATATTGATCCTGGCTCTGCACATTTATCCCAGCAGCTACTAGTTTTAAAGATAAGACCCACGTTGAAAATAGCAAAACAAAAACCCAAAAGAACAAAAAAACCCAGACTCGTTTTGGTGAATTATCTGGCTTTTTTTGACTGAATTTGACACAAATCTCTTCATTAAAACAATTTTATGGAGTGCAGAAATAACTGGATTTAATCCAGTGATTTGTAGCTTCATCAATTATTCTTTTCCAATAGTTACTGATGTGTGATTTTAAACCTCTCTTGTCTGTCTTGTGAAGTGCTGCTTGTAAACAACTGTTTTCATTCCTTTAAGACACCACATGCATTTCTAGTAGCAAAAGATTACTATAATGCCTACATTGCTTTAAACAAATTATGTTTTATTTTTAATTGCCTGATTATCATTTGAGATGCCCTTTGAATAAAAGCTAGAAACACACTTAAAAGTTATGGGAAAGTATAAATTAGGGCTTACTTAAAACATATTTATCCCAATCAAGGACAGTGTTGGCAATTTGCCAAGAGTTCAAGAACTACATAATTTATTCTACATGTATGCTGCATAAATTGAAGCCGTTTCAATTTTATCTAATCTATGGAGGCTCAGCCCATGGAGATTATGAGTCCCATAAGGCAGTGCTCTCTATGACTTACCTGATTAGTTGACTATTTTGATAAAGATGGAGCACAGCATGCTCGAATCTAGTTCCAGGGCTACCCCTCTACTCATGACAGGCACTGGCCACATTTTTTAATGCCCTGGGCCACATATGTACAACAGGAAGAGAACAGGAACCCACTCAGAGCAGCTACTTCAGCACTGTTTTGTAACATGCTCCTTTTAGCCAGCTTTTATTAAGTAAATGACTTAGTATATTCTGCAGCCCCTATAACTTGCAATTGGTCTGCAAGGGTGGATTGCGGTAGAGAACACCTCAGGTACGTCTACACTGCAATGCTATTTCAGGATACTGGAGTATCCCCAAATAGCTATCCCATGTCTTCACAGCAAGCCCAATATTTTGGGCTCCCTATTCTGACATCCCTGTAAACCTCATTCTACAAGAAGTAAGGGACATTTCAGAATAGGGCTTTATTTCACAATTCAGCTCTGTATAGACAGCACCAAATGATGAAATAAGCTATTTCGAAATAGCCTCGAAATAAGATACGCAATTTGTGTAGCTCAAATTGTGTATCTTGTTTCGAGTTACTGTGCAGCGTAAATGCACCCCTCCAGTTTGAACATGGATAACAGCAGCAAGACTCAAGGCCAGAAAAATGCTCATAAAAGTAGATGAATAGAAAAAAATCACCCATTGATGTCAATTGGGAATTCAAGAGCAATGGAGAAGCCAAGAGTTTCCCTGAACTGCAAAACTCATTGGCGAGAGCTGTGTAATCTATCTGCAAAGCCCAAGGAATTTTGTGTGGATATTCTGGGGGAAAAAATCTTCCACAGCTGAAGAGAAAAGTCACCACTAATAGATCAGGATTTGTGAGCAACCCTACAATATTAAATTTGCAAACAAGGAATAGACTTAAAAAACTGATAAAGAAATATGGTCTTCAGACACCCAAGAACTATTTTCTTCTCGCCCTTCACTCACAAGCACACACACACACACACACACACACACAAGAAAGCATTCTAGCAGTATGCTTTCTATCATTTTAGAATTTAAGATATGTTAGCAGACTCTAATATAACAGCTTCCTGGGCAGACTATTTTGCTCAGTTAAAAGTCCATTCCAAAATGTTTCCCATTCTACAGTGAGCTGAAGTGTTGTGAAAAATTGAAATTTTCCCCCCAAAGAATTGGCAGCTAAATCTCAAACTGCAATTTAAACATGTTGCCCAGTTGCATATAAATCTTATCTTACTGCCCATAGATCAGGCTTAGCTGCATATTTTTTTTTATTCTTCTCTCTTTCTCTTCTGCAAAGTCTTACTCCTCATTAACCACTGCTCATGTGCCTCTGTGCCAACAAGTATTCATTCATTGAAAATATCTTTAGAATATACTACAATGCTTGTCAATTTACCTTTTTCTTTCTATTGAGTGGTATCTCGCCATATGCTCAGTCTGCACCAGATTATTATGGCGGTTATATTACAATTGACTCTAGCGGGACAGTGAGGTCACTGGAGTTACAGTCACTTTACAAAGAGGACTGACTATTTCTCAGGATCCTTTAATTCAGGGACCTGAAAATAGCTCTTAGTTTTAAGAGTGTCCCTTCATTTTAATTCATATTTTTTTAATTTTTAATCTTTCACTGATGTGTTATAACAGAAGAGGGCAATATGCAGCAATCTGTGGCTAACAGGAGCTGCAAGTGGTCACACCTGCAGACGCACAGGTGAATAGTGTCTGCTAGCCTGCCAGGGGCTGATCCTGTGTCTAGCCCATAGGCACTTATTACCCACCCTTGTGCTAAAAGAAGATAGGTAACTCTCTCCAGTTAAAGGACATATTGTGGGTGCACAAAAACACAGGAGTTGATTGGGGTTTTCTGTGAAACCCAGACAATGGTTTTGAAATAATTAATATGCCAATATACCAAACATGTTGTACTCATCTGTGCTACTACATTCTACACCATGTACACTTTAGTCTCTAAATATGCCCAATTTGTGAAAATGAGACCATAGTTCAGTGATGACAAGAAATCCTGGACTATTTAGTATCATTCCTGGATAAATAAAAGAATAGCCAAATAATGAGAAAAAAATATAAGACTACACGTGAAATTTATCTGACTGCTTACTTCATCTTTAGCTACACTGCAAAGCTCTGGATTAACCAGAAACAAAATTCTTTCTTCTGTTATTTCCAAGCAATGGTTTCCTGAGGTCAACAAATAGAATAGCACTAGGCATTAGAGAGCTCTCCCACAAAAATCAGCATGGGTGCTTATTAACCACAAGACACTGACTTAAAGGAAACTCAGTTAAAAAATGTGACATATCCTACTTCTACTAGCCCAATTGCTGGCTCTGTAGTTTTCCCCCAACATCCAGCAAAAGTGTCAAATCATTTGGAACCAGAAGCAGCGAAAGAGTTATAGAGACTCCCAAGTACTGCCTTTCTGTAAGAATCATACATATCATCCAAGAGTGAGCTTAGGGTTTGTCTACACTTGCAGCTCTGTAGATGCACTGCTGTAGTGGTTAGTGAAGATGCTAGCTACACCGACAGGAGAGATACTCCTCCTTCCGCCCTCCCTCCCAAAAGACATTAGCTAGGTAGATAGGCAAAGCCCTCCCATCAACACCGTGCTGTCTACACTAGTGATTAGGTTCATATAACTAATCTCAAGGGTGTGGAGCATCTGAATGATGTGATGATACTGACATAAGGTGGGTAGAGTAGACAAAGCCTTGGGCAAGGATGTAAAGCTAATCCTAATTTTTTTCTATGGGTGATGAAATTTCTTTGTAATCTTTTACCTCGTCTTCAGACTACTCTTCTTCTCTTCCACAGTTTACATGTAACTCTTACATCCCTAAGAACTGCTAACGAAAAACAGCTCTATTCAGGAGAGCTCTGAAGCACATCTTAATTTGAAGACTGAGTTTAAATCCCACCGAAGGCAATGAGATTTAAGCAGATGTTTATTTGCTTTCCTCACTCAGGACCCGCAAGTATGTCTACACTGTAATTTAACACCACATGGCTACCCCAAGAAAGAAGGTCGGAGCTGCCAGGGCTCAGGCTATGGGGCTGTTTATCTGAGGTGTAGGCATTCAGGCTCAAGCTGGAGCTAGACTCTAGACTGAATGAACAGGTCACTATATCATTCCACACAGAGCTTTTTCTTTCAAGCTGTTTAAGTTAACAAATCCATGAAAGACACCAACTTACTTTGAAGAATAGGACGCCAAATATTACACCTAAAAAATTGTCATTTGCCAATAAGGAACAAAATAAAGTATGACTACTGAGTATCTAAAACATCTGTTATACAGTCTTCCTTTTCCTTCAGTTAACCTTACTGATGTAGTCCCCCACATCTGTCTTTTAAAAAAATGTTAAGACAAACTTAATTTCTCCAAATTAAACCCCAACATTAAATAAAAAGGAGGGTATTGTAACTAAATGAAACTCACACAATTTGGGACTCTATCTCTAGCAAACTTGCAGATTCAGAAGGCTTATATGTCTCAGAGGTTTGAAATCAACTTCAGCCCCTAGAATACCAGCAATTCTGAGGATGACAGCCAAACATATATTCTGGAAGTTACACGGCCAGGGTCTGCAAAGTGTTAAGCTTGACAACTGTAAGATGAACTACACCAGCACAGAGATGATTGGAAACTACTTGGTGGTTTTGTTAAAGAAAAACAAACACCAACACAAGGAAAGTTGTCAAACCAAACAAGACAGCAGTTTTTAACCAAATGTGGCACAAACACCACACAGCTGCAGCCCATGGAGCAGCCTCAGGGCCTTGGAGGTAGGATTGGATGTGACCCTCCATCATAAATAAGTTGAGAACTACTGGTAAATTCCTTTTAATATAATAATTTGAAAAAGTTTTTCACAATAGTCCATACGTCATTGGTACCAAAGAATATAATGACAAAACTAAAAGTTATAGAAATAGCCCATGGTCTCTTCTAAAGCCTTCTATAACAAAACAGCCAAAAATCCCAAACAACTTGGGTTGCCAGGTGTTCAGTATTCAACCGGACAGTCCGTTTTCTGCACCCTCTGTCCATGTACAATGTCCTGTATTTTCTGCTTTTCTGGCTGGGCACCCGACGGAAGCCTGGTGGGGGTGGGGGAAGTGGCTGGGGAGGTGGAGCCGCGATCACCGATCTGCACGCAACCAGCTGAGCTGAAGGCTCCCAGTGCCAATCGCAGCCCCGCCTCACCAGCCACTCCCTCCGGCCCATACCAGGCTTCCGTTGGGCACCCAGCCAATCTGCAGCACCCAGCTGAGGGCTCCCAGTGGGAGCGGGTAATTAATTTCGTCCCCTGCTGCCCCGTCCTCTTTGGGAAGTGTAAATTACTTCACCCCTTTTCATCAGACAGTCTGCCCTCTGCTCAGAGCCCAGCCAGACATTTTGGCCCGTGAGTGGGGGCAGAGTACGGCTCCTCCACTTTCTCTTCACAGATTTTCAGGCATATAATCCACTTCTTGTCATGGCCAGAATATGGGCCAGGCTTGAATCCCCCTTTATTCCCCTCCACAGCTGAATAAAGAATCTGAGAGGCTAGCTCAGCCTGGCAATAGGGTTGCCAGGTGGGAGCCCTCAACTGGTTGCATGCGGAAGCCGGGCGGGGGGAGTGGCTGGGGAGGTGGGAGGTTCATGTAGTCAAAATATAGGATATAGACTGTTGATTGTTTATAATAAAGTTCCCATTCAGTGGTAAGCATAGTTGTGGTGGTTTTTGTTGGGTTTTTTTGCTCAACAAATTTTTAGCACGTGTGTTCGGTATTCTTTGGGAAACCATCTGGCAACTCTACAAACAGCAGCCTGTATTTTAAACAGTGGACTATAATTTTCATTTATAAACTTGAATATTCAAAAGTAAATCACCTCCTCCAATGTTCTACATTATCTGTAGAGTGGAATCAGGCCAGGATTCAAGGTTAAAATAATTTATGAATGCAGCATACACACTAGCATACTTAGGCACTGAATGCAGTATTTCTGAAATGCCACATCATCTTCTGTTTGCTAAATATTAAATATCAGACAAAAACTAACACACAATGCTATGTTTTTGAGATGAGCCATTAAAGCATTATGATCTGGAGTTGATTTAGGCAAGGCTTTGGAGGATTGGAGTTCAAATCAACAGAACACTGGAGACTACACAGCTCCAAGTCTCATCATCTGTTTGTGTGATATGTTGAAAATCTCATGAGAATGACTATCACTGCAAGACTGAACTAGAAGATATACTCTTCTCCACTTTGGACCTTAATTGAAGTCAAACATAGGGGTGAACTCTGAGTCAACTATACCATGGATTTAAAATTCAGTTCTCAGACAATTTCTGATAAGCATGGCTATTTTCTGACTCAAATGGCTTTCACACTATCTAAAATCATCTTCTTCACAATAAGAACATGCCATAATCTCTTTAGGCATCTTAATCATACTACAAAACACAGATTTCTGTTGTATATTAATATTCATAGCAATGAGTGAACTGTGTTCACAGTTTGACTTCATTTGTAAATCTTGGCCATTCAGAGTCTATTTTCAGTTGTTTCAGTCCTGTCTTGTTAGCTTGGTGAGCTTAAGTGCTCAATTTTTTCTATTAAGAATAACCCATTTAATTAAACTTATAAAATAATTAAGTAAATATCCCAAAACAAATATGGACAATGATTTTTTGTGTGAAATGTTCACTGCCCAACACACCAGCCTGATGTTTTATACTGTGAGGGTACTAGATATTCATGAAAATGATGCCTAGCATTTTTGATTAAGCAACATCTTTAAAAATCTCTTTTTTTTAAGATGGCAGTCCTACAAGAAAAAAGAAATGGTAAACTATTGTGCATCAACTTGACAAAGGCCATTTAGTCATGATCCCAGTCCATCCTTTCCCCACTCTTCCTAATGAATTGTCAATTCACTAGGGAAAATGGCGTTCACTGTCCTCTTTTCTGCTGAGAGTCAATTAAGTTTGGCAAAGAGAGACTGTAACTTCCATGCAGTAAGCAAACCTTTTTTGTCAGACAGTGAAATTCATGTTGACTAAACCAAGTAAGGATTTCTGAGTGAATGTCAGCCAAAACTGTTAAAATCACTTACAAACAGATGTAAAGTAGTGCAATCTATTAAAAAAAACCCCCATCCAACTAATAGTCAAAGTAAAAAAAAAAGGCCTACTCTCAACCGTTTATACCCAGACTGCAAACATCTGATGCACAGATTCACTAGAGTGAACCATGAAGGAGCTGCTTACTCCACTTACAGACATACTGGATTTGAGAAGGGAAATATATGCGAAACTAGAACAAAAATATGATCCCAATTCTAAGGGCTGCTTTAACTCAGATGGGACTGAAGAAATCAAGCACAAACTTTTTCTATATTCATCTGTCTATACCGTTGGTTCCTTAAGAGACAGAAGATGAACATTTTAATGCAACAGACTATAAACGACACCCCCTTTGTAAAATGGAATAGGACGTAACACATGCAGAAAATCTAGTTAATTTCAAGATAAAATATTACCAAAAAGGGGGTGTCGTTTATAGTCTGTTGCATTAAAATATAACACTGTTTTTTCATGCTTTTTCAGATGCGCCACAGGCTACCATGAATGTATAGTGTTTGTTCTGCTGTATCATGAGTGTTACCCATGAATATACAGATGAATCAGCAGAATTCTGGAGTTGGGTTTTTTTTAGTAAATCTATGTTAGCAGATTGCCTGCCATAGGAGCACAGAAATATATTACAGGATCATGCATTGTGACCAAGTATACATAATTTTCACCCACAGAATATTAGTTTTTAAAAAACAAGATGTAAAGTCCAGGGTACGTTTCTAATAATTTACCACTGGTCAAATATTGAAGCAGTTGATAGAATCCTTTTTAATATGCTAAAGATGGAGGAAAAACAGAACCTGATCAGCATTTCTATTCAAAACGACACTTAAGCACTCTCTTACCTTTAAGCACATGCATAAATCCCACTGAAGTCAATGGGATTTAAGCATATGTCTAAGTTATGTCCAGAGTAGAGACGAAATTATGTATTTACTTATGTGCTTTTCTGAAATAAATGTATGCCTAGCTGGAATGTGAACGGGACAAAAACGATGCAGAATAATCTACAGGCAATAATCAAGTTATTGGGTGTATAAGATTAAAATCATTTATTAGAGGAGCAAAGATCAGTTGGGTTGCAGGTTTTCCACCCTGCCACTCAATAATATGGAACTAGTTAAAAAAATCTCTGATTAGTTTGTCCTTTCAAGTTGATTTCCATCTGTCAAGCAATCCTGTCATCTCATTATCCTAAACTTTAACACTGAAGAGTTGGCAACAGTGATTAATCCTCTGCATTAAAATAGCAGCAAATTTTTTTTCAACATAAATAAAAGATTTTCCACATACTGTAGGTATTATAACAGCAATACATCAATCCTCCAGCCCACAGCTTCTTTCTACAACACTCCCACTCACTCCTTTTAAAAAAAGGTAATTTAAGTCTGAAATACTGCACCTCCTGTGCTATTCATCCTGGAAAGCTGCCAGCTTCCCTTTTCTATCACAGCCCATTTATTTTACTTGAAGTTTCCCACAATACTTTCTACAAAGAAAAGTCACAGATAGAAAGAGAGTATCACTGCCGGCAATGCTCAGTCTTTGGGGTTTGGTGTATGTACATGCTCCGCTGTGGAGGAGCTTGCAGTTAAGCCCTTATCAGTCATATCAATCAAGAGCAAAGCACCTGGACAACTTCTCCAATAATGTTTAGGATCCTGAATTATGATGGTGGGTTTAAGGGCACCATAAAATTACATTCCCATTTTGCTCAGGGCTTAACAACTCTTTCCCCAGAGTAGGGTTTTATAGTAAGGTTTTTCTGCTGCCTTCTGAATCCATCAAAACAGCCAGTAGACAATAAAGTTGTCTTTCCAGTTGTGTATGGGTACTTAGAACATTGTAAACTGTGTAACATTTCATTTCATCCAACCGCAGCAAGGACAAAGCCTTGAGTTCGGATTCTGACAGATCAAGCAACGCAATCTGGTCGAGTCAGTAATTGGACAGGAGACATCAAAGGTACATCTATGTGCTGTAGAAATGCTGAAAAAACTTCTGTGCATGCTGCACTTTCCTCTGATGCAGAACTGAACCTGTGCTTCTGTGTGCTTAGGACACGGTGCTGTCTTTCAGACAATAAAACCAAAGCCCAGCCCCATGTGTGGTCATGAAAAATCCATTTTTTTGAAAAAGCAGAATAAACTGCCTGTTCAGATGTGGATGAGAAGCTTCTGTAATAGTTTTTTGTATTAATTTGTAATGTGTGTTGGGTCTCCAGGGACTGGAAGGCACTATCAAATTTACAGTAGTATAATAAAAGGGAATTGCAGTGCATTCTGGTTAGAAGGATTTCTGACAAAATGCCCCGTTTTCCTTGGACTTCATTGGAATTAGTGTACCCATAGTGCCTTCTACAACTTAGGAACCACTTAGGAATGAAATAAGAGGGCTCAAGGCAGATAAATCTTATTTTTAAAAGAAAGAAGAAACAATGCTGATGGTAGCCTGACATATTTCTCACCACAGAACTCCCTAAACAATGGCAAACTGAGAGAGAAGAGAGAAGCAGCAAATCAGCTCTGCCTCTTACTCTAAGCCTTCCTAGCAACTCAGCAGAGATGCAGAATACTATACATTGCTGTGATTAGCATGTCTTCACAAAACCATCCAGCTAACAGCATAGGTAGTCATGGAGGACACCGCTTCTTTCAAACACTCAGTATAATCAGAGCTTCTTGTGCCTGTCTGAAAGTTGGAAACATTTTTAATAAGTATGTTAAAATCTTACAATAGCTTGTAAAAGAAAAGGTTAAATTTTATATCCCGGGCAGTACTCTCATTTGAAGAGGCAGTCTCAGGAAACAAAACAAAACAAACAAACAAACAAACAAACAAACTAGGCAGTTGAAAGCCCTTTCAAATTATGTTTATACAGGGATAAAAATCCTGGCTGACGTGGGATCGCTGATTTGGGTTTGCAGGGTTCAGGCTGAAAAAAAATCGTTGTGTAGATTTCCGGACTTGAGCTGGTGGCCAAATCTGGGACCCTCTGAGGATGGAGGGTCTTAGAGCTCAGGCTCCAGCCTAAGGTCAAATGTCTGCACAGTGATTTTTAGCCCCACAACCAGAGTCCAGTGATTCTGAGCCTGTTTACCCAAGCCAGCTGCAACTGTATTGCAGATCTTCTATCCCTGTGTAGATGTACCCTATATGTTCCCATCACTGGATTATCACTCTATTTCCGTCGTGACCTTTCCCCCACTCTCTGCAATCCATTATCTAAAACCCAAGTCCAAGTGCAGCCATTAGATTGATGTCCTCTGTGGCTCAAAGCCATTAAACACTTTCACTAGCTTGTTTTTCCCCACTCTGCCTGCTCAAATGAGCAACTCACTGGATTTTATTTAAGAAGAAAGGCAGTTCTATGATTATTTTTCATCAAGAATTCTTACCAAAAGCCCAGTTATGTCCCTTAATTTAGATTTGGGCCTAATGCTCTTCAAGCTTTGGAAAGAAAGTCCCACAATGATAAAAATAAATCACTTACAGACTTCACTGATTCTGATTATTTCATTTATTTATCAAAAGAAAAATGTGTTGGCAAAAGAGAACTTGAAAATAAAATGATTTTAGTACAGTAACAGCTTTGGACAAGCCAACTGGATAGAGCAGAGGGGACCGTAAGCAAACAAACAAACAAACAAAAACCTCTATCTTGTAGAATGTAAATTCAGATTAAGCCTGGTGAATAAAACAGCACGTCAAAGACAAATCAATGCAGCCAACAAAAATGTGTGTAGATTGCCGTGTTTCTCATTATTTAAATAGAATTATGGTAACTCTAAAAAGTTTCTAAATGAGAGTGACAAATTTAATTTTCAGAACTCAGCATGTATAACATGCCATATTGTTTTAAATGCAACACAATTGACAAGGTAAAGTCAGAAAAACACTAGTATATGCAAAGAGGACCAACAATTTTTGAACTATAGAACTTTATTCTAGTAGGACAGGATAGCAAGGCTACATTTTTTTCTCTTCTCCTTTGACAATGGCTGACATTTCACTAAACAACCCTGAAATCACTTGTTCCTAATACCGAGAACTGAAAAATCAGAAAGCATCAGTGTGGAATTCCTTAATCAAGTCATAGCTTTATCATCCAAAGATTCCAAACAGCAATGCATCTTAGAAGCTAATTCAATTTTTATTCAGAAAGGAACTTCAAAAAGGAACACCCTTTCTCCCCCCCCCCCAACAAAAAACCAGCACACAAGTAGATCACAAAGCAAATTATTTTAAATATGCAAAAACATGGACTCCTGCTTAGCTTACATATGTGTTATTAATTTGACCCTTTAGTTATTGGGCTAGAAGACAAAGCAAATATTTAACACCACAAGTTTAAGTTAGTGCAACCTACCTTGCTTTGGCCAAAAAGAGAGGAAGAGCTATCCAGCTGATGTTTGTAAAAAGCTGGAGATATGTTGCAAAGATTGCTTGCAAAAACCAAGCAATTGCCCAAGATCAATTCCAAGCCCATGAAAGGGACGGCTTATTAGCACTACAGAGTTAAATTTCTGGATCTCTTTAACATATCTTCCTGTAGTTGTCAACATTCCATTTCAAGTGCCCTGAAAATGCGAGGTGAGATACTATACTTTCAAAATAGAAAGTGAAGCAACATGCTCATTGCCAGTTAATATATACTATCGTTCCCACTTATAGAACCATGCTCACACAGTCAACATAGTGCTAGCAATGCATGGACATCGCTGACTCATGAGATAATACAGAGATCAGCCTGCCAGTGCAATAGGTACATTTGTAGTATCAGGGCGTATACCTACTGCTGGCTGCAATCACTAGAAGGTAGTAACATGATCACTTAAGAGATTTCAGCAGAGTAGTTTGTGTCGTAGTTTTAGCCAACAGAGAGCACCAAGATCACATAGATTTCAGTATGACTCTCTAGGGCCACCCTTTCCTGTACCCAGAATGCGCAGTTGTGTAGGGCACCTGAAATTTGGGCACCACTGAGTCTTATTGTCCATCCACCCACCTCTCCCTATCCCAGTTCTGTGGCTCTACTTCTTCCGGAAAGTATCTAGTTAACTTAAAAGTGAAAAAGCCTGCCAGAGCTATTAGCAGAACACTGAACCTGTGAAAGAGCCATTCAAGTGGTAATGAAGCCATTGAATAGGCATTTGCCAAGCCCAGGTATAAATACTGTCAGTTTCTGAATTTACTGTGTTAGTTTCCAGGACCTTAGTTTAAAATTTGCTTTAAAGCAGTATATCTCAAAGTGGTCCGCGAAACCACATTGAGAAACTTATTAATTGGCTGTGCTGGTTTGTTTAGTTACTGAAGCCGTGGCCACAGAGCCTCATGGCTCCTATTCACTCTGTTTCATCTGAGCGGTATGGGCTGACCATTGCTCCCCCTGGCTTCCCTTGGCTACAACGGCCAAAAGGAGCCAATAGGAGCCCCGAGGCTCTGTGGCTGCAGCATCGGAACTAAACAAACCACTTTGAGAAACACTGATTTAAAGTATGTCATTAGTGTGTTGCTGAAGATCATAAAATCATATCTCTAAAAAATCATTACACACACACAGGGCTGCCATCAGACATAGGGGCACCAGTTTAACAGTAGTGGGTAGGGCCCCATGAATTATAAAAGATTGCCCTGTGACACCACATGAAATGAAAGGGCATGGTGCACAATGCAGTAGTAGACAGCCCATTGTAGTGTGATATTGTTTAAAAATACTGATAATGCAATGGAAATGGGAGAGATGCTCTAGGAATTATTATTTCAGGGGTTTGTGGCCTGTGTTCTCCAGGACGTCAAAATGATCACAATGGTCTTCTCTGGCTCTAGAATCTATGGACTTCCAATAACTATATTTACACTTTAAAAATATACCCGTCTGGATTCTGATACCCAGTTCATTGAACTCTGAGTCCTAAGAACTCATAAAATATCTATCAGGTCAGACTCCTCGCAGAACACAATGAGGACTATCTAATATACTAGGGACTGCAATGTGATAAACAAATCCTGCAGTGGACTGCAAATATTTAAAACACAGTACTAGGGCCAAGTAACCCTGTCCCTCCAACAGTACAGAGCATGTTCCAACAGGAGACAGTGTTAAAAAGGGAGTAACTCAGCTCAGAAGCAGGAGGAGGCAGGAAGGAAAACAGACCTACCCAAAGGGAATAGAGAAGCCTCCCTAAGGGAACAGGATAATGAACTTGACTAGGGCTGAAGGCTGGGCTTCCTTTCTATTTCTGTTTTGGTTTTTTATGTTTGCTTGTTTGTTTGTTTCCCAGAAGCTGCAGGAGGAAAGCAGAGGTAAGAAGTGACTCAAGTGGCATATTTGAGAGGAGTCCCCATAAAACCCCAAACGCTGCTGACCTTCCTAGGGCCTTGGGTCAGAGCCTAATGGATGGATGGGCCTGGGCTGCCCTATCACTGCCCACATGACAGGGTGGGTGTTAACCACAAGACCATCCAAGCCACCAACAACACGACAGGTTGAACCTCATTAAACAGGACTGTGTGGTCCAGCAACTGGAGAATCCCTGTGGAAGGCTGGTGGCTGAGAGTCCTGCAGAGACGAGAGCTGGGTGGGCATGCTGCAGAGGGACTATCTGGCAGGGCAGCACGGCTGGCCAGGAGGCCACCAGCCGGCCCAAGGTGGGACCAGAAATAACCTCCTCTGGTTCAGCAAAATCCCTCATCCAGGATCGGTCAGGTCCCAAGGGTGCTGGACCATGGATGTCCAACCTGTAGTAAAAGACCTATAATTCTAACAAAATGCCAAACATGTGTATATTATTTCTGTCTGGTATTTAACACTCTGGCTGTTTTACTGTAGGTACAGAATGGAAAGGGAAACTAAATTTAGAAAATATCTTCTTTGACTTACAGTTCCTTAGCAGACCTAGAGTCTGACACTACTTGAATTTGAGAAATGTGCACATTAGTATATTTATTCAGAATATCAATTTGATAAAATGTATGTAGAGTAGCAGTTGTTACTACCTGCAATATCACAAAGTTGTGAACTAATGCAATAATTACAGAGATGCTGTTGCAATTCTAAAATGAACTCTGCAAAATATGATGCTTGAAGTGGTGGAAAAAAATATTCAGAAGTTCTGAAGTCTATTTACCTGAATAACACAGTGCACAATTCTGACACAATGGAACTCCACAGTGAACAGAACACACAAGTCTGACCTCTGACAAATACCCACCCTGGGCTGATTTTTCATAGCAAAAGCTGTGTGGTGATGTGTAACATAACCACAAATCGTTTCTCATCTCCAAAGTATTCTGACAGTACAACATCAAACCTACCCAGTCAGCCAGCGACCATGCAATTTCCAGTGATTCAGCAAGTCCTTTTTGTTATTTCTAGTGACTACAATGGCATCTCGTTACATTTCCCAAGCAACTGAGAAAACTCAAGTTTGGGTGGAAATTGCTGAAGGTGATTGTGTAATTTAAAGGCCAGTCACAGGGCTTGGCAATAATTTTCCATTTTCTACTTGTCAACAGTAAAGTAAGTGTTCTTTGTCTGAATAGTTGTGGTGACCAGGAGGTGACAAAAGCAGGAAGGAGAGCGTAGGCCAGTTGGACTCACTACAGAGGATAAATGAAAGTATATGAAGTCTAGGACTTCTGGGGAGAGGTCTGTCAGGAAAATACAAGGAAGTGAAGTCAGTTACTTCTTCCCTTGATTCCTCAACAAACTGGGTTATGGGAATAGTAAGGTGCAAAAGGAAACTCAGCTTTCATTTTTTGCAATTTCATGTGGCTTTAAGACATACGATGACCTTTCTGTCAGCTCATATCCCATTTTACAGCATTATAATAAGTGAAACCTATCATTCTTTTTATTTATTTGCTACTTAATACGATTTTTTGTGTCTCCTCTGTCCCACCCATCCCCACTTTAGGAGTAGCTACATTTTGTGTCAGTGAGAAACTGATATCTCTGTCTGAATCATAATTCTGTCATTTTCAAAATCACATGAGTCAATACTCGCTCCTGGGTCTAATTTACTACTTCTCCTGCCTTAAAGATTTTGGCATTAGTTAGTATAAGAAAGGAATTTTCATAAATGTACAAACACCTAATAAGACAAAGTGACATGAAGGCCTCAAGCCTACGGACTGGATCCAGCTAAACAGGTATGACATGTCAAGCTCTTCATCTCTTTGCAAACTCGGAAAGTGAGTATTTGCTTGAGAACACCTAGTTCTCTCTGTAAAGTTCACACGTTTTTAGACATGGGAAGGCCTTGGGGAACTTTAGACTTCAGAGTTTGGTTACAAGGGCCCACAGGTCGGCAGCCAGATGTGTGGAGTTGTTCTGTTTTTCATCTATCTTAGTTCAGGATGGGCCTTCCCTTGCAAGCAACACAACTCTCCTGAGACAAGATCAAAGCAAAATCAAAAGAAAATTATATGAAAATGATGACATCTCCTACAGGATCACAGTGATAATTCCAGGCAGGGTCACCAGAGGTTAGCATTCACAAGGATTCAGTTTCTGACCCACATTTATCCTGATTTATTAGGTAGCATAGTCAGGTGGTATTGGTCTAGGTACAATTTTAGAATGAAACAGAGATGAGCCTGAGCAGACAAGTTTTGATCAATAAGTTCTCCCAAAATTAAAATTAGTATTTCTGTAGTCCTTAAAAAACAAGGCCAGCAAGCCTGAATTTCATACATAGAATAAATATGTATGATAAAATAATGGCTATCAACCACTGAGATGTGTGATGAAATTCTTTCATTTCATATACAAGAGAAACTGCGCCAGACTGTCAGAAGTGATATCAATAACAGCACTATGATTAGATGGATTGACTTTAAAGCACACAAATAACTGACCTAAGGGAAACTGGATGACTGTTATTCTTCATATGGCCCAGACACAGGACAGAAAAGTTTCCATTTTGTATGCCCTAGCTATCATATGTAGAGTAAAAATAGGAACAGACAAATCATATTAGTGAGTTCCACATGAAGGCCCAATGCCATCAACTTCAAGGGCAAAATTCCGAAGTAAACTATACAACATGGATTGGAAAAAGGATGATGGGGGTGCCCATTTTTAAAAAAGGGAAGAAGGACAATCTAGGGAACTACAGACCAGTCAGCCTCACCTCAGTCCCCAGAAAAAAACAAGGAAGTTATCCTCAAGGAATCCATTGTGAAGCACTTAGAAGAGGGGAAAGTGATCAGGAATAGTCAACATGGATTCCCAAACTGCAAGTTATGCCTGACCAATCTGATTGCTTTCTATGATGAGGTAACTGGCTCTGTGGACATGGGGAAAGGTGGTGGACATGCTGTACCTTGACTTTAGCAAAGCTTTTGATATTGTCTCCCACAGGATTCTTGCCAGCAAGTTTAGGAAGTACGGATTCAATAAATGGACTGTAAAGTGGATAGAAAGCTGGCCAGATTGTCGGGCTCAGTGTGTAGTGATCAATGGCTTGATGTCTGGTTGGCAGTCGGTATCAGGCGGGGTTCCACAAGGGTTGGTTCTAGGGCTAGTTTTATTCAACATCTTTATTAATAACCTGTATGAGGGGATGGATAGCACCCTCAGTAAGTTTGCAGATGACACTAAGCTAGGGGGAGAGATAGATATGTTGGAGGGTAGGGATAGGGTCCAGAGTGACCTAGACAAATTGGAGGACTAGCCAAAAGAAATCTGATGAGATTCAACAAGGACAAAATGCAGAGTTCTGCACTTGGGACAGAAGAATCCCAAGCACAATTACAGGATGGGGACCTACTGGCTAAGCAGCAGTTCAGCAGAAAAGGACCTGGGGATTATAGTGGATGAGAAGCTGGATATGAGTCAACAGTGTGCTCTTATAGCCAAGAAGGCTAATGGCATATTAGGGTGCATTAGGAGGAGCACTGCCAGTAGATCTAGAGAAGCGATTATTTCCCTTTACTGCATCCAATTCTGGGGCCCCTATTTCAGAAAGGATGTGGATGCATTGGAGAGGGTCCAGCGGAGGGCAACCAAAATGATTAGGGGGCTGGAGCACATGACTTACGAGGAGATGCTGAGGGATTTGGGCTTATTTAGTCTGCAGAAGCGAAGAGTGAGGGGGGATTTGATAACAACCTTTAACTATCTGAAAGGAGGTTCCAAAGAGGATGGAGAGAAGCTGTTCTCAGTAGTGACAGGTGGCAGAATAAGGAGTAATGGTCTCAAGTTACAGTGGGGGAGGTCTAGGTTGGATATTAGGAAAAACTATTTTACTAGGAGGGTGGTGAAGCACTGGAATGGGCTACTTAGGGAGATGATAGAATCTCCATCACTATAGGTTTTTATGTCCCTGCTTGACAAAGCCCTGGCTGGGATGGTTTAGTTAGGGTTGGTCCTGCTCTCGGCAGGGTGTTGGATTCGGTGACCTCCTGAGGTCTCTTCCAAGGATTCTATGATTGAATAAAGGGGGTTGTTTTAGGAAGGGCAGCAGCAGCAGCTAATCACACTGTACGCAATAACCCAGATCAGGAAATAGTAAATAGAATCTGTATGGTTTTATCTTGGGGTCAGATCAAAATGGGAAAAGGCCAAATTTCTGATTCAGCTAAAAATGGTGGAAAACTCATGCAAACTACTGATCTTCTAAAACTGTCACTTCTAGAGTAGGGAGGTTAAAATGGTTAACCGGTTGATGGTTAAGCACTGTGGATTCCCACCACGACCATGTGGTCCCTCCCAGCCTAGTCCACCAGACGCTCCACGGCCAGAGCTGGCTGGCTGGTCACTGCTGGAGTCCACTGGCAAGGGCCGGTTAATCAGTAAGTGTACCAGTAAGCCTCATGCTTACTGATAGGCTTACCGGTTAACAGTTTAACATCCCTATTTCAGAGGGTCAAATCTAGTGATACCAACAATGTGGGACAATCATAAGAACAGCTCCCGAGAGTTTGGTGCCATCAAATCCAAAGTTAAATTCTAGCCTTGTTTTTATCCAAGAAACCAAATCCTTGCCTAAAACTCACTGTGCATGATAAAATATCTATTTAATAATAATAATGTCATCAACTGTCATATATGAAGACACACTGATCACTTTAGTACACAGTACTGCACAACTGGCTACTTAAAATTCACTGAATGTTCCCTCCTTATGGAAAGTTATTCACTGGCCACTGCAGGAGTCAGAGGACCAAAGAGTCTCTCGTGATGGCATAGGATGGTGTGGGAAATCCTACATTCCTAAAGTATCTTCTTAAGGCATTATTTAAACTTAATAATCAGTTTAAATCATTTAATGTCAGCAAACATCTAATGTAGGGTACAGAAGAGTACAGCTGTACTAAAGTAAATTAAGGAGGGTGGGAGGGGAGCGTCCTATGCCCTTTCAGGCACACTCATGTAATTCGCATTCAAGTCAGTGGAAAATAAGTGTGTGCAACTGAAAAGTGAACTGGCCCCTGAGTATGTTATCATGAATATCATAAAAATAGTAAAAAAAAACCCCACTGGATTAACTGCATCTCCAAAAATATGAACAAAGCTTCAGTCCAGCATGTCAATTCCAAGAGACAAGCAGCCATTCTTCTTTGGTTACTACCAAAGTATACTCTCAAACAGTGATGCTTAGACCTCAGGAGTTAAGGATCCAAATGAACAATAAGCATTATCCAAAAGAGCCACAGGAGTATGAAATCATTGTTCCATTTGTTATTTATGTATAAATAAATAACATTATTCTCACAGCAAAATGGCTGACTGTATTCTATAAATTAATTAATGACACAGTCAAAACATCTCAACTGGTTAATAATTAAATCACACAAGTGCTGCACAGAGCAGCAGGGGACACATTAAAGACCTGCTTGTGACTCCTAAGCCTCAGTCTGAGTATCACTGCTATAAGATTTCAATCTAGTTTATTGCTGTAATAGACCCTTCAAACAACCGAGAGAATAAACAAGGCTTCTCAAACAATTTTTAATCATTTTAGAAATGATAGGTTCTGAAAGAGAAGTGACTTACCAAGCAAACAGTATTGAGCACGAAGCACATAATTTGATAAAATTAGATTTTTCAATCTTTAATCGTAAGAGTTATCAAAGGTGTATTGTAGCATGAACAGATCATTTCTCTACTCCTGGCATGTAACATAAATTCACAGCTATGTCTGTGTATCTATCACTTCCCCAAACCACCTATCACCATCAAATCTAAGTACTGCATATTTCATAAATAAAGAGCATGGAATATCCCTAAAATGGCGTAAGTGGGTCATCTAAAACACAGTACATAAAATGCTTCGATCTAAGTCCTCAAGATACCAACACTAACTGTACTACAGTGATAATTAGAAAGAAGTGATAAAGCAGCAGTTTTACTCCACTGAAAATTATTACTGGTACTACAAGATGAATTTGCCATTTTTCCCCCAAAACACTCTATTACGAAGGTCTTCTAAAAGCACAACCCACTTGGTAAATTGCTAGGATTTTTTTTTTTTCACCCTTTCACAGGTTTTCCCTCCAGTTCAGGAAAATATCATCCGTTTAGGACAGCTCTCAAGCACTGTGCTCAAAGTTAAGCATATGTTCTTAAGTGCTTTCCTATACTGAGATGGATTTAAACATGTACCGGTACCTTCCAGAATCAGAATGGAAAGAAGGAAACATCATCTTGTTTTTGAAACACATGACTGGAATACAGAGGATCTGGGTTCCGTTCCTAGCTCTACCACAGATGTCCTGTATATATATCGGCAAGTCACTCAATCTCTCTGTGCCTCTGTTCTCTGTCTGTAATGTGTGAATAGCAACACTTCGCTACCTCATGGGGTTCCTATGGGAATAAATTCACTGATGTTTGTGAAGTGCTTAGATATTACAGGAGAAGGGGACCATGTATATATGGAGTCTAGACAGAGAGAATATAAAAACTGATCCCCTAGTAGCACCTCTTGTATCTATTATCACACTGAGCCATGTGTATATACAGGTCAGAAACACCAAAACTGATTCAGTCAAGCAGATAGTAAAATGGGTTTGAACTAGTGAAATCTATTCTAGTAAATCCATTTAATCTAAGGCAAATATATTCCCGAAAGGGAAAACAGGACACTATGTGGGGATAACCTGAGCCCTGTGTCCCCTTCCTCTTTTCCCTTCCCTGTGCCCCCCAGGCCTGGCCTGAACTACTCTTCTGAGTCTCTCCCCATTCAGAGCTGGACCAAGCAATTCGCTGGAATCCTTCTGCCCTCACCCCACCCCCAGCATGAAGCTGGCTTTGCTTTTCACCCAAGCCCTGCCTGATCCCTCCTCCCCTCTCACATAGAACTGACATCACAGTTTGCCCTCCATGTTCCCCTACTCCACCTTTTTAACAAAAGTAGGTGAGTGTCCTGTTCATTCTTGCCAACTGCTCAAGTCAGAAAGAGCAAAAGGGACAAATGCCCACTTAAAAAAAAATCAGAGCAGCCAGGAAATTAAAAAGGGAATTTCCCAGACAAAATGGGGCACATGGTCATCCTACTTTAAACTTCATTGCCCTGACTCTCTTAAGTGACAGCAGAGGTTACAGTTTCTTCATTATGCTGGTCTGGAAAGCACTACATTCATTTGTTAGCAAGTTTATTTAGGCATGCTTCTATTAAAATGAACACCAAAACAAACCTCTCTCTCTGGCTACATCTACACTGGTGCGTTCTCACACAAAAACTCTTTTGTGGAAGAGTTCTTCTGCAAAAACTCTTCCAGAAGAGAGCGTCTACACTGGCATGTGCTTTTGCACAAGAGATGTGCTTTTGCGCAAGATCATCCATGCCAGTGTAGACGCTCCCTTGTGCAAGAAAGCTCTGATGGCCATTTTAACCAAAGGGCTTTCTTGCGCAAGAAATTCATGTTGCCTGTCTAGACTGGCCTCTTCTGGAAGAGCTCTGGAAGAGGGCTTATTCCTGAGCGGGAGCGTCAGAGTTCTCATGCAAGAAGCCCTGATTTTAGACATTAGAACATCAGTTTACTTGAGCAAGAACATGCGGCCAGTGTAGACAGGCAACAAGTTTTTGCGCAAGAGCGGCCGCTTTTACGCAAGATCATGCCAGAGTAGACACAGCCAATGTGTCTCTCTTTTTCTCCGTCTCTCTGTTCGTGGTTGCATGTGTCAATATATACATTATGCAAAACAAAAGCAGCTTTGAACAACTGAGAATCCAAGCTGCATGGAAATAAAGAGTTCTGATAGCACTGTGACATCATAAAGTAGAGGGGGGAATCACATTCTGTAATATTTTGAAGGTAAACTAAAATTCTTAAAAAAAAATAAACAAAACCAGCTGAGATTCTAAATCCTTAACTGAATACACGAGCATATGTTGAAAAATACAAATGAATGCATTTATAAATGTCAACTCAAAGACTTTTTACCTGCCAAGACTGGAGGTCAGGATTATGTATTTATCCTGGAGCAGTTGATGACATCATTAATGCCTCATGGAATGTAAGGAATGCAGCTCTCCACATATTTTAAGTGTTAGTGATTAGGCCAGCTCTTACAGGGGGAAACAAAGATCCCAGAACTCTGGACTTGGCAGGTAAACAAGGGTCTAATTCTGGGAGATGTTGAGTATTTGCAACTCACAGAGCAGCTAATGAGGACCAGGTTTTCAAGGGTTCAGCGCCCATAATTGGGACCAGATTTTAAAAAGAGCTCAGCACCCAATCAGCTAAATTCCTTTCAAAAATCAATGCACTAAGTATACAGGAGTGGAGTAATTTTGGAAAATCTGTTCTGCATGTTCAGGTTGCTCTGCATTACTCAGAATAAAGGAAGGGAATGACTCTTCAACTAATCTTTCTTTAAACAAAGAAAGGGATTTTACACTAGATCTATTTTCACGCTATCATTTTTTACGCTAGATCTATTGTATGCTAATTACATTGGATTGTAAGGTATTTTCTTTGTTAAAAGCACTTTAATCTTTAAATTTCAAGCACACTGAGTCTGTAAAACATGGCTGTAATATTTACCACTGAATCTGCCCATTGCTACAAGATGGTCAGACCCCATGTTTTGCACTGTTTTATATCAACTATGCTTCTAGCCTTTCTGGTTGTGAAACAACCTTGAAAATGTGAGCAGAGTTATAACCAATGTAGTTAATGTCTGTTAATAGCCTGAACGAATAGGTCTGAAACATGTCAATCACAAATCAATGGAGTGTTAACTGTGTAGCCTATTAATGAAAATGTTATATCAAAATAAATATAACAGTAAGCATTGTACTAATCTATTAGTTCATATTTATTCATTCATAAATTTTTAATTTTTCATGTAAATGAAGCTATCATGGAATTTCCTATCAGCTACATGTTTAGTGAATGTTCATAAGGCCCTGTTTTTACTATTGCTTGCCTTAATATCAGATGTTGTGTCTAAGTTTGAATTGCTAACTTATAAAGCTAATATTGCAAGCTTCCACAAGGCAGATGCTTGAACCCCAAGTTTCACTTGAACTGTACCTTTTACTACCCTAATATATCAAGGGATTCTTGACACTTTATCCTATTTCACATATTTACCTCTTATCTATGCTGCAAATTAATGGATCAATATCAACCTTTAAAAAATACTTGTATCTGTTTTTAACCTATCATTGTATCAAGTAACCCTTGAAGATCACACTAATTTAAAACGATTAGACAAACTGATATTTTTAAGAATGTTTCAGATTGTTTACTTTGTGCTTTTTGAGAACATCCTGTTGTGTCATGGTTGCTGATGTCTAGTCAGTTTCCCTCTGTTGTTTGTGGCTCTTTCACACTTCTCAAAAGGGAGAGAGGAAGATTTTAAGTAAATAAAATATTACGGTAAAGTCACTAAATTTGACACGAGGACTCAGGCACGTGAAAGGCTTGAAACAGTTTTAACTAATTATTTTTATTTGACTAATTTTCACATGATTGGTGTTCCTTTAAAGTCCTACTCCAGTGTCTTCGTGATGCTTTCCTGAGACATGCTGAGCAACCTCAGCTCCTATTTACTTCAATGGGAATGAAAGATACTCAGTATGTTGTACAGGACACAGTCATACCCCATAGGACCACCTTACAGAGAAATGAAAGCAGAACAAAACAACACCCTAGACAATCCAGATTAAAAAAGAAATGGGTCACCCCACAAATGCTAACTTGATATGATCAGTAAGGCCTAGTCTGAATCCTAAAATAAAAATTCTAAGACAACTCTTAGCCCCCTGCGATAAATCTTTTTCTTTGTTAGAAAACTGGCCAGCCCTATCAATCAATATCAAAACTTGATCAGACAGACCTTGATCAAAGGTCAAGCTCTGCAGAAAATCTATCTGCTGCTAAAGGACTGTGTTTGAGGCCCAGCAGTTAATTATAACTGTGCCAGCAGCCCTAGAAGTGAGCTTCATGTCCCAATCTGCTGACCAGTATAAGAAAGTCCCAAGAGTCACACCCCATCAGGCAGCACTCATATAAACACCTTTCACTCAGCATGGGGTCTGACAAACAATGAAAAGGCCCAGATAAGCAAAACAAACTTTAACCAGCAGAGACTTCTCATGGCACAGATGACCAAACCCCCTAGGGAGAATTCAACTTAGCA
This sequence comes from Apalone spinifera, assembly GCA_030068395.1. NCBI lineage: Eukaryota > Metazoa > Chordata > Testudines > Trionychidae > Apalone > Apalone spinifera. The sequence continues at coordinate 140,030,406 of CM057846.1, forward strand.
TCTTTTAGAAATATAAAAGTAAAACAACACTACTTTCTTAACTATTAAATGACCATAATAGAAGAAGAAGAAGAAGAAATAATTTTAAAAACCTCAAAACATGGCTGTAAAACCCTCAAACTTTGTAGGGGGACACAAGGTTGGATTAGTACACTCAACACCTATTTCAATTTTTTTTTTTTTTGCTTTTTTTGTTTTTAACCTAACTAGATTTCAATTCACATGGTCTCTATAATATTGACCTGTAGTGAAATTTAGCAGAAGGGGTAACTAAGAGCACACGGGTCCACTCTTGAAAAGCTAATTGCAGGATGTGACTCTAACCCTATCCTATTTAGCGTTTTTGTAGGATCAGAAAAACTTTCACTACACAATAGGGGATTAAAAACTAACAGCATATGGAAAATATTTTGGTTCTAATGTCCCAACATCACTGTGTAGGGCTAGAAGAAGTCTTATGGACATTTTATTCACTCCTTTTCCCCTAATGTCTTAGCTGTAACAGACTAACATGCCTACCCTTCTGAAATATCTTAGCTGTAGTTTAACTTACTCTTTTCCCCTCTTTTCCTTTGTTCTTTGCTTTCCTGGTATTCCTATTTGTCCTTCATTTAGAGGTTTCTACTGTAAGAGACTAGGGATGTTAAAATGTGTTTATGTAGTTAAACATGTAACTGGTGAAAATATCATCTCCTCCCTCCCCGCCCCCACGCTGCTGCCCAGAGGAGGGGAGCCAGGACTCACAGAAAGCAAGAGCATGGGGGGAGGGAGGTGAATGTAACCATGAACATTAACCAATGAGTCTTAAGTGTGAGAGGGGGCTCTGGGCTGAGGCAGATAGTTAGGGTGTAGGAGGTGATGAAGGCTCTGGCTGGGAGTGATGGTTCTGGAGTGGAGCTGGTAGGGTTGCCATGTGTCCGGTTTTGAACCGGACAGTCTAGTATTTGAGCTTTCTGTTCGGGAAACAAATTGAAAAAAATATAAATGAGAAAATACAAATGTCCAGTATGTTCTAAATAAGATGTAATGTAGATTGTGATGTAATGTCAAGTGTATTTTTGTTGAAACCATCTGGCAACCCTAGGAGCTGGGGCTGAGGGGTTAGCAATGTAGGACAGGGCTCCAGGCTAGAGAGCAGGGCTGAATGATTCAGAATACAGGGGGAGGGCTGTGGGTTGATGCAAAGGGTTGGGGTGCAGGAGGGAATGAGGGCTCTGGGGTGGGCCCAGGGATGAGGGATTTGGGATGCAAAGGAGGGCTCCAGGTTTGAGGGGGGGGAATCAGGCCTGGAGGTTGGTGTGCAGGAGGGGGCACTGGATCTGGACTGGGGTTGTGGAGTTTGAGGTGGGACTGGGGAAGAGGGTTTTGGGAGTAGGAGGTGGCTTTGGGAGGGGGAGATGGGGCTTACCTGGGCAGCTCCTGGGGCAGCAATAGGCAACCTAGGCTTGTGATGGGTCACATGAGTGGTCCTCCTTCATCTCAGTGGGCAGCAAGATTGTTGTAACCAAGACAGTCTCCTAGGTTTGAGCAGTTTTATTAATTATGCTTGCATAACTGGAATTTGCAAGGGTGTGCCAACTGAACCATAGCAGCACTTTCAATGCAGAGGGAGCGTATGGGAATCAGCATGCACCTCACTTCACATGCCCTTGCTTTAGGTCTGTGTCATTTTAGTAATACTAGTAGGGGAAAAAAAAACTATGCAGATGGAAACCAGTGGAATAGTGGGCAACAGTAAACAAAATATCTCACGGGCCATACCTAAGCACCCCAATGGCTGCAGGTTGCCCACCATTGTCCTTGGGAGTGATGCTAAGGCAGGATGCCTGCCTGTCCTATGTACCATGCAGCACCCAGGAAGCAGCCAGCAGATGCAGCTCCTAGGTGGGAGTTGGGGGCAGGAGGCTCCGTGGTGCACTGTGCATGCTGCTCTTGCCCACCAACACTGTCCCCGCTCCCCACTCCACTGGCCGGGAACCAGCCAGTGAGCGTGTGGAGCCAGTGCTCAGGGTGAGGGCAACATGCAAAGTCCCATGCCGCACCACTGCCTAAGAAGTGGACCTGCTGGCTGCTTCCAGGGAGCATCATGGTTCCCCAGCCTATCTCGGATCTGCAGTACCGTTGACTGGATATTTAATGTCCAGAGTCACCAGGATCTCTTTTTGACCAGCTATTCCAGTCAAAAGTTGGAATCTGGTCACCCTACTGTAGGCCACTAAGTTACCCCCCTTTCCTCTCCCCACCCCCTACATCTCCAAAAAATGGTTTACTTCTGTTTTCATAAATATTTTATAGATTACTTGGTTCCATGAAAATGATAAAATCACATTCACAATTGTAAAAAATTAGACTGATAAATCTCTTCCTCTCTCTCTCCGATTTTCTTCCCTCTTTTTGGACTGTGCATAAACTTCAGAAGGAAAAAAGCATGATTTGTCATTAGATAATCTTGAATACTGTATACTTGGATCTAGTAAAAGAATTTCAATGGGAATTCTACATAAGGGTTGTTTTCTTTCCAGGTTTATGTCAGTTTCCTTCAAGTATAGTAACCCACATAGAAAAAAGCCCTAATGTGTTCAAACTTATTGTATTTTCTAATCTATCACCAAATATTACATTAGACCCTAGCTCTGCAAACTCTTACACCATGAATAACTTTACTCCCATGTGCAAATGCAGAACTAAGCTTTAGCATGGGCTGAATCCTGTGAGCAGATCCACACATACAAATACCTGCAATGTGAAATCTCATTCAGGTCATTGGGACAGGGCACAGGAGCAAGCGGCTTTGCACAAACAGGTTTTCAAATTGTATTTCCATAAACAAAATTGAAAATGCAAGATCAAAACTACAATAAAGTAATCAGAACTACAATCTACTAAGGTGTGTTCAACAAAAGTTTTTTTACTACGCTGTTCAAGTTTACTGTGAATATAGGATGGGTACTGGAATTTATATTGAATTTTGCTGTCTACTCAAATTGCAGGGTTTTGTGTGTTGTCTGCTTACAAGTACAAATAAGAAAGCAAGCCCACTCTTAATTCCCATCGACTTTAATGTGAGCAGAATTGGTGAAACATACAGAAAGCAAACAGCATTGCCAGCACTTGTGATTTTATCTTGAATTTCACAATATTAAATTGAAGCGGGGAAACCTGTTTTTTTATCTCATTTTTAAGCCAATCTCAGGATTTGCAGGACCGGATTTACAATTTCTTATCACCAAGAGAGGGCAAATCTAAAAACATAACAATAGAACATAATTATTATGCTGTACTAATGAAGTACATTACAAATGTATGAATTGCATTCATACATTATGTACATTATGAATTTAATGAATTAGCAAGCCAAGGACAAATGATCTTTAATTCCATGAACAGAGGGGATGCAAAAAGCAGCATCATTTGGCAGTGAGGCTGGTGCAGGATGGATGGTAGTGGGAGTGATTTCACCATGTGACCTCCTAATATCATGCATAATGTCACTTGTGGATGCTCCCCACAGAATAGTATGCCTTGGCAAAAAGGATGCTCGCCAGAAGTGTCTCGGGGCAACATACAGAACCCCAATGAGCCACATGTGGCCTCGGGGCTGTAGGTAGCCCACCACTGATGAAGAAAGAAGATACGTTATTGTTTATATGCAACAGTTTAGCAAATTATTATTTTACATCTGGACAAAGGAGAAATCAAGAAAAGAGATCAGAAGAACACAGAAGAAAAAGGAGACCGCCCACAAAGAGGATAGAATAGGATTGTCTGGGGAATTTCACTGAAATAAACCATTCCCACATGATAATCTGCCAAAACAGCAAGCAGGATCTCTAGTTTGATCTCTCCAAAAGGACAGAGACAGTTCAGAGCCCTGGGGACAATTTTTCCCCCGGTGTAAACCCACTGACTTCAGAGTTACATGAGGGATGAGTTTTGCTTAAAGAATCTAAAGATAGACCCTGACCAATTTCCCCCCTAAGTAGGAGTCAGCTTTGTGGCTGCCTGGGTTACAACATTGCTTTGGCTTCCTTATGCTGTTATATTCATCAGAATTTTTTTTACTCATACAGAACAGTTAAAGGATTCTAAAACTAGTAGCATCACCTGATGAACATCAACTGCTCTTCAAAGCATTTGTCTTAATATCCAAGCTGGTGGGTTTTAGCCCAGATGAGTTCATTGTGTGGTCTGTCTGATCAAATTGGCTGCTTAAATCCAATCATTCACAACTGAACGGTAATATTTTAACTGGGTAGGATTTGATCTTTTCCAGTGTATTCACTTCCATGCAACGCAGCCTCTGTCTGCAGCAAGCCTGAACTCCCCATGGACAGAGGCTCCTCCGCCTCCCACAGCTCACCCGGGGACAGTGGCTGCTGCCACCCACTGCCGCTGCTTCTTAATCAGAGGCAGCAACACAGGGCGGCAGGCAGCCAGCCAGTCTGCACGGGGAGCTGGTTTTTAAACTGGTTCCTCTTGAGGACCGGCTCCCATCTGATATAGAGGCGGTAGCGTGGGGTGGCAGAGGTTCCCTGCGAGTGGGGCTGGAGCCCACAGGCCGCTGGCACTGTCTCCTGGAGACAACAGAATAGTTGAGTAACCGATAGGAATTCATGCAGTTACTCGACTATTCAAGCACCTGATATCTAACATCCCTACTCTACATTTCTACATGTGGTGTTCTTGTTATTGGCTGACAGATGGGACACAACATAAATATCACCCTGTCACATATCAATAGCCTCCCAGTAATTAACACATATGTAACAGTTTAGAACAGTAGTTCTTAAAGTGCCATCTCCCAGCTGGGCTGCAGTTTGAGCTCAGTCCCCCCACCTCTCCCACGCAGTAGGGGAGCCTGCACTGCTGCTCAAGCCTCGCACTCAGCACACAGCCACAAGGCTGCAGCACCAGCTCCGGCTTCTGGCTCAGAGGGCACCGGGGGAGTGAAGAAAGCAAACTGACCCCTCTTACCCGGGCTGTGGAGCTACAGGTGGAGGAGCACCGCCCCACCCCCATCCATGAGAAAGTCTTGCCCATTGCTGGGTGTCCACCTCGCCTAGAGCCTACCAAGTTCAAGGTCCCCATGGTAACAGCGGCGCTTCCTTCCGTTGCTCCCATGGTTGGGCTGTGCAGGGGTGGGTTGGGCTCTCATGGTGAGCAAGCAGCTGGTGCCCTTCCCCTTCCCCGGCAGCAGGTTAGGCTGCACCGCGCCTGGCGACAGTGGGAGGCAGTGGCACTGGGGCTGAGGAGCCTGCACCTGCAGGATGCAGGTGAGGGCTCAGGGCCCTTCAGGGCTTTGCACCTGAGGGGACTTGGTCTGGGGGAAGGGCCAAGCCGCCTCCGCACCTGACCCCCAAGGGCACCATAGAGCAGACCACAGTGGGACTCTGCCCCCAGCGGGACTGGACACCCCAGGGTCACCCCCACCTTGCCGTGCTGTGCCCGGACTCCCTGCCCCCTCCCCTAGGGGCACCCCGCCTCCCATTTCTCTGAACACTCCTGAGCCACCCTGACCCCAACCCTGTTCCCAGGGGAACCCTTCTCCCTAACCCCCTGAACCTCTCTCAGCCACTCTGCCCCGATTTATTCCCGGGGACGCTTTGTCCCCATCTCCCTTCCCCTAGCCACACATCCTACTCCCAGCTTGCTTCTGCACCCTACATCCCACTCAGATCTTGCAACCTCTCCCCTTTCTGCACCCCACCTCCCTCCCCCCTCCCAAATCCTGAACCCCATACCTATCCCACTTGCTGGCAGCCCTATCCCATACACTGAACCCCTCATTTTTTCCCCACCTCAGAGCCTAAGGGGGTCCATAAAATTCATTGACTATGGGAAGCCCTGAACCTCAGTCCTCCCTGACCCTTCCCCTCACCCTATGGGTATGGAGCGCCAGAGAAGTGAGATATCTCAGTTGGGGGCCACCTCATTGAGGGTTGGGGGGTGGGGGGTTGAAAGAGGTTTTTTTGTTTCTCACATGTGCGGTCCCCAATTGACTTTTCTGTGAGTTCATGGCCCACAACACAAAAAGGGTTCCCACCACCAGCCATAAATAAAGAAAACATTGAAACCTTTTGTGTTGGACATAATTAATATTTTACTTTATTTAAATTGAAGTTTGACAAACAAGAGGAAGTTAAAACACTTAATCTGTTTAATAATTTAAATTAAACTGTGCTCCCTAGCTGCAGCACTAGCAAAATTGCTCAAGTATAATTATGTAGTTTTACGGTGAGCTTCCATTAGCTATTGGTGGTATGTGAAAAGGTTTACATTGAGCCAGGTGGTCCATGGACCAAAAAGTTTGGGAACCACTGGTTTAGAAGTATGGGATTTGTGATGACTCATTATATTACAGCAGCCCAAAGACATAATAGATGATTCTACATTCTGCCCTGTTCCCTTCAGTTCACCTATAATTAGATATTCATGCAGGATGGACAAAATGCAGTCTTGATGTAGTTTTTCTCCCTAAGCAATTATTTGGGCTCAAGTTCCTAAATTTTCAAAAGTAAATTGATTACCAAGTCAGCAGGAGGTTGTAGCTTGGGTATCAATTTGCATTCACTTTCACATTGCTTCTTTCATTCCATTATATAAGTCTGATGCCTATTTTTCTCCATCTTTTGCAGGATGTCTGCTTTCCATCAAGCACAGACACACTTTGGGACTGTGCTTCCACAGCTGCATTTTCTGACTGAGCCACATTTTACAAAAGAATTTTTACGAATGCAGTGCCAAACTTGTCA
>CM057846.1:140043758-140062275 GCA_030068395.1 Apalone spinifera
ATTCCTCATGGAATGAGATTTACCAATTTTGAAATAAGCCCTCCGCTATTTCGATTTAATTTCAAAATTGGCTTGTGTAGACGCTAGGAAAGTTATTTCGAAATAACAGCTGTTATTTGATGTATAGACATACCCTTAGCATGGTACGAGATACTGTCTCCGCTAGTTATTTTTGAAAGTTACTTATTCAACCGGTGGATCCAGAAACCTACTTGTCTTCCACTAACTCTTCAGGAAAGCCAGCTATGAAAACTATGACATGTTCCCTTGAGGAAGCACAGCCTTCAAAATTTCTACTCAGCCACTCTCCAGGGGTAAGAAATGTCTGTTTTTTATTCTTGATGGGCAAGTCAAATATTACTTATTTTCATTGTAATCATCACCTCGATGAGGGTAAGAGTCAATTTGATTAAATAGCAAAAGAGAACAGGTACATTTTCATTTTGAAAACCTGATACCCAGGAATTAGCCTCCCACTGAAGAGGAATTTCTAGGGTTGTTTGTGAAGAAATGTAAAACAAGAAAGAAAACTATGGTCTGATCCTTCAGGGACTTACGCACATTTTTAATTTAAACCATGTGAACAAATCCTCCCGGGATTGGGGCCCATATCAGTTATACGCTAAGACAATGCAAGATACCACATACATTGTATAATATTCTAAAATGTGCAAATGATAATGCAGTGTCCATTTCTAACTTTTCCAATAATGAGTGGATTATCACTACTTAAAATTGTTAAACTGCACACTGCTATGAGGACTCCATTGGGTTGTATGAGATTTCCAGAGTCATTTATGTGGGGATTGGGGAAACTCTTTCAGCATGAAGACTCTTGTCCATAAGCCCTTCATGTTAAAAAAAACACCAAAGGTAAAAATAACATGTAATTATTTCAAATGTGGTACAAGTGCCTATAATCATGAGGCAGTCACATAAATCCTATGTATGTGCAATGGCAGCCACTGAAAAACAATTCTTCAAAAAAGCCAGTTATGTAGTTTTATCTGAGGTGATGCAATTATTTTGTGCTCTATTAATACATACAGAAATAACTCGTATATTTCTAAACACGTATATTTCTCTGTAAAAATTAGTACAATCCTGAGTATTTTTTTAAAAAAGATGGGCCCAATATTGTGGTTGTTTCATTGTCCAAGCAGGCCCAGATTCAGATGCCCTGCAAAATACTTACGTTCAACCACATTATTTTAATGCACTCATCTCTAAGTCAGACACACAGAACTCTTAATAATACAAAATCAATGAACAGAATGAGGTTTCCCCTTATACAACATATAAACCATATGTCCTGTCTTCTCTTCTATAGTGAAGCATTTTAACATCAGTCTGTTGTGTTTATCATTGGAATTTAGCAGCTTGCCTCTGCATTTTGTCTTCCCTACTCATTATTTCACCACTTTTCCTTAATTGCAAGTGATAGCTAAAACATTTTAAGTAGCCGTTAAATTAATTCCCTTTGGAATTATTAATGCCTACCCAGGCTGGGAAAGATGGGGATTTTGTCAGCTACGTAATGAACATGCAACGAAGAAAGGAGCATTCTAACCCATCTTACATCAATGCTAAATCATGAATGAAAGCTGAATTTCAATACACATGATATACCTTGGCCACACATTACCTCAGTTCGCATTAGGGTAAACACAATGTTTATTTTGAAGAATCTCTGATTTATGTAAGCCAATTTAAGACCACTGTCGTTATTCTCATTAGGAGTCTATCTGTTGTTAGTCTTTATTTTGCAAAGTTATGAATGGCCCCAAAACAGTAACGGAGCCCAGTCACTGGCTCCTTTCACTCAACATTTACATATGCATGCACATACTAAATTTAATACCATGTTCTTCATAAACAGTCATACATTTTCTGGTGTTCGCTTAACATCATAGGCCCTCGAATGCTGTGTGAAAGTGTAGCTGAAACTCTGTCTTCTTCTGATTCATCATTCATTACTGTGAAACTAACGTCACTTTTTCATTTTCTTTTGACTTAAGTTACAAACATCACTCATATCCAAATACAGAATTAGCATGTAACTATACTAGATTTCAATACTTTTGCTACAACAACAGTGCGACACTATACAGAGCTGTAATAACATATTTGTCTTCTAGGAGATTTCCACTGTTTCTCAAGGATATTTTCTATCTTGCTGTTTTGTTTCTTGGCTCAGTTCTGGAATTTCTATTTTATCCCTCTCGCTGGCAGATCCTCTCTTCTTCTTTTCTTTTATCTACCTGCTGTTGTTCCCCTGCCCACTTGTTTCTCACCCCTCTTGCTATCTCCGTTGGAGCAGAAACATTTTTGCATCCATTGTGCTGAAGGAAACAGGCCAACTCTTAATCCTATCTCCCTTACCAGGGCTGCAGCTGCTACCGAGCAGCTGCAATGTCCAAGGGAGCAGCTACATCTGCTGTATTGGGGAGACTTCAGGTATATCCAAGATACTGGGCTCTCATAAATCCAAAAAGCTGGCTCAAAATATTAAACTAAGGGGAAACCAAGCCCCTTGTTTAGCAGGCTCATCTTCCTAGGCTGTATCTTCCCCGCTTAGTGCACAGCAACATTGTGGCAACAAGCAAGCTGCATAATCCCCAAGACTGTGCAATAATCTTAAAAATTCTTGCTTCCCATACAGATACTTTTAAAAAACAGTATTTACATAACACAAGAATCAAGCATTAAAATAGTGGTTTAAGTATAAGTCTCCCCATTTTGCAGATAAACAGGCAGAAAGTTAAGCAAGTCACCAAGGTCACACTGCAGATCAAATAGCACAGTACAGTAGTAATTAGAATCCAGGTTCTCTGTGTTAACGTCTAGGGAACACTGTCTAGTTTATAAAGGAGACCCCCAAGGCTCAATATAAGATAGGAGATATTGTGCTGTCTTCTGATATTTGTATATAGTTCTTACAGAGCAGTCAATTTCTGCGAAAACCAACAAAATAATTCATCTGTGCCAAACATGTGTAGTATAGATGGTGCGTCTTCAAACAACAATTCAGAACACTGGCTTCAGTGTTCACATGCAAATCCATTGTTGTTCTTGCTCATTAAGACAACACAGTTCATAGAGTTTGTTACTGTCTGGAAGAATTTTCATTGGAATAGATTAATCCAAGGATGCTGTTGCACTCTGGCATCCGTTGTTGTCCAACCTTTACTATAACAAAATCTACCTATTGACAGAAAGTTTCCTATCATCCTCACTATATGAACTATGCAATCAGGAGGCTCTCTGACAATATACTTCCCTATACTTGCAAGTTAACTTTTTTCCCTTACACTTTTCTCCCTTACTACGGACTGGGGCAAATTCCTCTCCAGTGTAATGGAGTTACACAAATGATGAAATCTGCATTTTATTTAACGCCTACATTTCAAGCGGAGCTTGAATTTAAAAATATTAAAAAATATTTAAAATATTTATAAATATACCATAGCTTTTCTTGATTTCATTGCTTGTGTATTGTCATCATCAGTGTTAGCAGAACAGCTCCCCTTGCATCATTGTGATCATTGCAGTGGCTTTCCAAAACTCAGCATAAATCTTTAGTGCCTGTTAATATTTTGCTCTTATTTTATTTCTCAGTAATAGAATGGTACAATTTTCAAATTTAATAAACAGGCTCTTTTTCAGATGCCATTCTCTAGCCAGTTATGGTTTGCAGGCAGAGATGTAAGTAGTGTATTAGCTTTGCACACATCTGGTCAGTGTCACTCTTCAAAGGAACTTCATCAGCTTGAAGGAGCGTTTCAAAAATTAATACAACAACTGTGGCCTAAAGGTAAAATCAATGAACAGTAATAAAAAGTTGGCTAGTAAATCTGCCCAGTACAGGTGTGCCTTTGTACTCAGTGTGCTTTATTGTAGACCTGGTATGTGGTTGGGTGAAGACTGAGGAATGTGGATTAAAGCAATTACAGATCAGAATTCCACCGTGCATTTAGTCAACCTCTGTTGACACCCTCTGGAAAAACATTTGAGTACAATCACACGATTAAATCACACGATTAAAAATAACTTCCGCTTCTGAAACATTTGGTTTGCGACCAGAGTCATAAAAGACTGCAGGCGTGGGAGAGTCAATTCACCAGGGATATCTCCCTGTTCTCTGAATTTCAGTGGTCAGCCCCAAGTGCTTCCTACTTCTCTCACAGGGCCTCCATATCCAGCAACCTCTCCTAACATGCAGAACTAACATGTTCTGGCAGTTGGAAACACCATGGGTAGAATTCTGCTCTTGGTTTTCTTCTTATAATATTCTGGCAGTCGCAGGGTATTTCTTTTTATCCTATTTAATCAATAGAGGGGCTGTACAGGCATAATGAAGCTAAGAATATGTCACTATGTCTTTAATTATAGATGAAAAATTTTGGCATTTCCAACTTAGAGCTAGTATGTCACAGCAAATGCTAATTCATAACAGCATGTAGTCTTGTTTTGAATAGTATGTCAAATATGGTGTACTGTGTTTTGAGCTCTTAAAGTATTTATAATAATTAGTATTACAGTACTGCGCACAGGCAGAACACTTTTCAAAAGTAGATCTCAAAACACTTTGGGAAGGAGATCAGTATCACTATCCCCATCTCACCAATGGGGAAAATGAGTCATAAAGTAGTGAAAGTAATTTGCCAAAGCTCACCCAACAGGCCACTGGCAAAGCCAGCAATAGAATCCAGATCTCCTGGATTCTAGGCCAATGCTCTAGCCACTAGACTGCACTGCCTCAGTATAAGGGTTATGTTCTCAAAAGCAAGTGTGAAAATCGTTTATATAATGGTTGAAATACGTCATCTATGTGTGAACAGAAGGAAAGACCAGCTGCCAGCAAGTGTACAGGTAACTTTATCTTCAGGTTTGGCTCTCAACCAGAGATCTTGGATTCTGTCCTGGATCAGATTTATTTATAAAACTGGAGACTTTGCTAATGTTCCACTGGCTCTCTGGACCTTCAATGTTTCCTTTAGCCTTCCGTTGGCTCTCTTGGCTCACTCCAGAACTCCTCAAGGCCTTTTGGCTACTTTCCAGCTATCTCACATTCAAATGGCCTCAGATTGCTTACCTGGCCTTCTTGGAAGGTCCTAAATAACCACTTTTCAGTTCCAGCAGGTTTTTAAATACAGCTTCTCCTCTCTATTTCTCACTTAGTTACACTTTCCCCCATGCACTAAAAGAGTCAGATCTAAGCCTCTGGCTTCAGTTCATGGCAATTCTTCTAAATGCATTTAAATGGCACTTGTTCTTTGGTCACAAGCTTCCTATTTTCTATTGTTAGATTGCGATTGACTGCGGTATTCCATTTTCCATTATACTCAGGTGAATGAAACATGAAATATGTTCTCCAAGAGGCGAGAAGGCAGCAGCAGCATCTTCTCTGCTCTAACTCCTTTCTTCCAAGAAACTCAAGTCAACTAATTAATCAGCATCAGAGTCTTCTTAAGCTACTGAATAACGTATTTCCCAAAAATATAAATTTAGGAGTGTTACACAAAAATTCCACTAAATATATTCAAAAATTGAAAATTCCTGTTTACAAAATATTCAAATGGGTTGTTTTCTTTAATTCCTAAGAGCATGGAAAGTCCTCGTAGTTAAGTTGTTGTGTCAAGATTTCATGACAAGATCCACCTCTTTTATGGATGTACCGAAACAGGACTGTGTGAACAAATGGATCTTTTCCAGTATAACAAATCAGATGACAAATGTTATCCCGTGTTTAATATTTTAATATAAAACATAATTAAATTAAATATAAAATATTATTGACACTGAGGGGATTCACAATCTTCACAGCCAGAGTCACTCAGTATTGCCAATCTCTCTCATTCCCAGACTATGATTTTTGTGGGTCTGGCTTATGAGATTGCCTTAAAAATGATGAGCCTTGAAAATATTAAATTTGGGATGTTTTTTATTTTCCGCCTTGGTTTTTGGATTTTTAGGAGTCTCTTTGGTCACATTTTCAAGTACTTCTTGGCAACTATGTGGGCTAGAAACCTTTTTTCCTAAATGGCAACTGTGATTTCACATAATCATATGACTTCAGAATCTGGGGTTTAAAAAACTCCACCAATTTCATGATACCTCACAATAAAATTGAGAGCTGGCCACACTGGGGGTTCATCATTCTTGGAACATCAAAACTACCATACTGGCTAAGACCAAAGGTCCATCTAGCACAATATCCTGTCTCTGACAACACTCCATATGAGACACTTGCGAGGAAGTTGTTAGAATACTGGAATATTGCAAATGTGGAATAATCTTCTCACAGTGTCCACTCATCACAGATGGCACCTTCTCCTGATCATCGTGGGAATTAGCTTTCTAGGTCTGATGCTCCCTTCCACTGCTTGCTGCACCTCTCGCTCTCACTCTCTCTCTCTCAGGCCAGGTGTACACTAAGGGGCAAAGTCGAACTAAGGTACGCAACTCCAGGTAGTTGGAGTGGACATACTTTAGTTCAATTTACCACCCTGTGGGGGGGAAGGGAATCAACTCCTCTTACTACTCGCAGCCCAGTGAAGTGCCAGAGTTGATGGAAGTGCGATCAGTGGTTGATTTAATTAATGTGTCTGTATTAGACTAAATTGACCTTCCTCCCACTAAATTGACCCCCCAAATCTCTGCAGCATCTACCTCCCAGTAAGCATAGATATGGCCGCAGGGTGCTCCTTCTTCATGACTTGGTCTCCCGGACAGATTACTATGGCAGTTTCCTCATTTCAAGGTACCAAAGTCTTTCCTTACTGTCAGTCTTCTCATGCACTGTCACTCTCGTGCTTCTTCCCCTGTGGCTGGTAGGTGAACCCAGGCCCAACCCTCTATTCTCAGGTTCCAATTCAGGGATCTTGTACCCAGCAGCCCAGGTCTGTTCCATCCTGGATCTTAGAGTGCCTTTTTCCTGAGCCTCTACTAATTAGGGCCTTCTCAGCCTTAATTCCCACAACTTGAAGCCTAATAGGTTGATTGGACCACCTGGCGTCCCTTAATCCCTTTGGATCAAGTATGGGGTGAGCATCCCACCATAAATCTGCCCCCAAATTGGTCTCATCCTAATCTCAAATAGTTAGAGATTGCTTTAAGCCCTGAAGCATAAAAGTTAACATTCCTTTCCAAAAGCCTATCATAGACTAAAAGAAATATGGATATTTTTGATAGCCATATAAATATCAGATCCCTTTTTGAATTTAAATACTTGGCCTCAAGCAGAGAAAAAATTCTGGGCCAGAAGTGATCTTCCTTCAAGATCTGCTCTGATAGAAAGAAAGAAAAAATGAGAACAAATCCTGTGAAAACGAAAGTGCAATGTACTGTAGCTAGCTACAAGGTAATGAGCCCTTCCTGAGGTGTTTCTGCTGTCCTAGTATCTCCAGTCCTGAGATATGAGACATTCGACAATACTATATTGTCTTCTCCTTGTTTCTTTAAGCAAGCTCCCTCCACGGAGCTCAGCACGGGGGAAGAATATATAAATACAGAACAGTGAGAAGCGCCAAATGAATTTGGCTGTGTCTCACAAAGTATTATTTTCTAGCATTATGCTAAGTACTGTTCTGAATAATTGTTAGCTGCTCAAAAACTAGGGAATTGTTTGCAGCATAAAGTGCTTTCTATCTCAACAAAAAAGTATGATTTATTATTATCTTCAGGTTTCTAAAAGGGTGTCACAAGGTGGAGGAAGAAAAATTGTTCTCCTTAGCCTCTGAGGATAGGACAAGAAGCAATGGGCTTAAACTGCAGCAAGGGAGGTTTAGGTTGGACATTAGGAAAAAGTTCCTAACTGTCAGGGTAGTTAAACACTGGAATAAGTTGGCTAGGGAAGTTGTGGAATCTCCATCTCTGGAGACATTTAAGAGCAGGTTAGACAGACATCTATCAGGGATGGTCTAGATAGTACTGGGTCCTGCCATGAGGGCAGGGGACTGGCCTCGATGACCTCTCGAGGTCCCTTCCAGTTCTAGTGTTCTATGATTCTAGGAGTATGCCACTGTAATACAAGAGAAGGAATGTAAAGCCTAATCCGTATGAAGGTGGTGCATGTACTGCCACTGCACCCTAAATTCCCAGAACAAAGACCTTTCTTCACCTGTCCACAGGGCAACACATTACTGAACGGAGAATGTAATTCTAGTCCCACTGAAATCAGTGGGCATTGTGACATTGAGTTCAATGGGGCCAGGATTTCACCCTGTTAGGACACTGGTTATCAGTCAGGTCTCTTTGACTTATTTATCTGCGTTATGTATATAATTCAAGCAAAATAAAGCAGCACAGAATTAGAATCTGATAGTGACTAATTAATTATTATAAATTCTTTGAAATAATTAAAAACCAGAAAAAAGGGTTAGATTCCAATGTCACTTACACCAGTGTAAATCTGGAGTAAACCTATTAAAGTGAATGGCATTACTCATGATTTAGGCCATTAGAAATTACATCAGAATATAGCCTTAAAATCTTGATCTAGTCACCCTAATAAACAGCTTTTCATTTTAATACCCATGCTTAAACCCCTGTACTAAAATAGTTATCTGCAGTTGTTCTTTAGCAATTGGCAAAGGGGGGATAAGGATTCTGCAACTCAACCCTTGACACACTGATTTAAATGAGTAAAAAAATTCTTAAGCAAACAACTTCCTGGCTTTACCATAGGAGGAAAAAAACTCTAATAGTTTTCCTAAAAAGGCACTCTAGTTCATGAGACACAAATTTCACTTACTACAACCACAGTACAAATGATTATAAAAGAAAATATAAAGCAGTGCATGGATAAAAAGCTCCTTCCTGCACTTCTGAAACTCACAGATCATGTAATCAATTTAGACACTGTTACTATTATCCACACATGAACTCTGTAGTGGTCGAGAAATTAACATGACTGGGTCCAAGCACAACAGAAAGATATCCTTTTTGCTTGTTTGTTTGTTTACAAAGGTAACATTTCAGGATGATGTGAAGTGATAGCTTGACCACTTTGGGTTCCTTTCTTGTTCTAGACAGCAGCTACATATAATCTGTGCTTACACAGCACTCTGCAAAGGATACTTAAGGTCTGTCGAAGGATCACAAAAACAAAGGACACAGCTTAAAAATAAACCTAGAGAGAAGCATGATCATCAATCTGATCCTCACCACAGTTTGAGAATGCCCATAGTCAAAATAAGAAAAGAGTGGTGAAGGAAGGATCATCCATTGATGAGAGTGCTAGGCAGGACTTGGGATACCCTCTTCAGTCACAGACTTCCTGTGTGACCTTGCTCAAGTTATTTACACTTTGTGCCTCAGATTTCCATCTGTGAAATAGGGAGCAACAGAACTGATCTGCTGCACAATCATGCTGGAAGGATAAATACATTACAGGTTGTGAGGCGCTTTGAGATTCACTGGAGAAATGCTGTGATTCTTTTTTTCTCCTCTTTTGTCAGACAGGTCCTGGAAATTAATACTCAAGGTGTTGATAATTACGGAGCTCAATTATTTACACTTTTTTTGTATGTGGTCATTTTTTCCCAGTGCACAATGACAATGTGTCACTGTAACTTGATTTGGTAGATTTTTTTTTTTTAAATGGAGGCAGCTCTATCTCCAAGTGATAGTACGTTATGGCTCTCTGGGCAGCACTGTATATAATTTAGGAGGCTAAAGACAACTATACACTGAAGTTGTTTGTAGTTTTCCATGGAACATGCGGCATACCAAAAGAACCATCATTACTTATCTGAATGCACAAGAGCTTTGAAAAGAAAACAAAAAGAATCCCTTGACAAACACCAAATTGGAACTCTGTTTTGATAGCCACTGGGTCGCTTATTATAATACTTCATCTTAAAATCCATGCACAAAAATAAGGACAGAAACAATACACATAATATGTGTATGCACCAAGAGTCTCTAAATCTTATTTAAGAAAACTCCCATGACAGAACAGGGTAAATGAAAGGCCATCTTGGTTTCAACAGCAGCTTATAAATGCTCACCTTTTTATGGTGATAACTATGGGTGCAAAACTCATAAAAAGAGTGAAAACTCAGACTGGGGGCCAGAAACCTTACATTTCTAGATAAAGGAGCATTAATTAAAAGTCAATTTCACTTTCCTTCTCCATGTCTTCCCTGCCCCCTCACCCCCATAGCAGGAGCTGTTAATACTGCTCTAGGGTTAAAAAGAAATTCATATTGCAATTGAACCTCTTTGGTCAGGGACTCTCTGGTCTGGAAACATCCATGGTCAGGCAGAACCACAGAAGTTGCTGGACCAGAGAGCCCCTGGATCAGAGAAGCCTAGCAGCCAGGAGCAGAGCCAGGAGCCTAGACACCCAGGATAGCCTTGCTGGCCCTGAGGCAGCAGAATCCTGGAGCAGAGGAGCCCCAGCGGTCCCGGCAACCCCACACCAGCCCCGCCATGGCAAAGCCCCACTGCAGAGCCCCAGCATCAGAGCCCTGGTAGCCCGGCAGTAGCCCCACACAGCCACAGGCCTGTAGCAGAGAGCAGGAGCGTCCTGCCACCAGTAGAGGAGCCTCTGCTGACAGACCTCTGAGAGCCTGGCATCCATCAGCAGAGGGGCAGAAGTGACCTCCCCTGGTCTGGCAAACTCCCTCATTTGAGACTGGTCAGGTCCTGAGGGTGCTGCATCAGGGAGGTCCAATCTGTACCAAATTCAGAATAACTGTATGACAGTGTAACTAACAGACTTTATTAGAGATGCCTGCTTCTTACATTTAGGTTGGATATGTATTTCTGAAACCAAAAAACAGTCTCTCTCTCATATTATATATATATACAGAATAGCTTGCAAGCAGTTGGGCCAACACTTTGAAACGGAAGTAAAAGAAGTTAAATATGTTTGTTTCTAAAATAAGGAGTTTCATTTTTAGAGGTGATGGGCACCCTGGATTCATTGACAGTTATAGGTGTTCAGCACTTCAAGTTATTTATTCAGATGCCTTACTTTAGGCACTAACATTTTAAAAAAATAGCTTTATTACTTAATTTTATATGGCACAGACACAGACATATTGTTGTAGCCCCTATTCTGTTTGCAAAGTTTTATTCTCTATTTGGAATGCAAAACAATGTTCTCATAAACAAATGACTGTCAAATTAAAAATAGTAAGAAAGGGTGAGTGAAAGACATATACAGTACATTCAAAATCACACACATAAAGGTTTGTAGGGGTATGACACTTTGGTTTGCATTGGTTGACAACTTTCACATTAATGAAAGCTAAAACTTCATTCTTCATTTCCCACATGATTTTTTGAAAATGGTAAAACTGTTTTACTTATGTGCCAAAGAACTGTAGCACCCTATAATACATATTTTGTAATTCTGCAAAATACAGCATATTAATGTTATTTATAGTCAGGCACGGGTGTATACATAAAACACAAGGACAAAGTCTCATTCTGCCTTCTTGTGCAGCTCCTAGTCTAAATGGAAGGTACTTGGACAAATGACTACAGAGAGAACTTGTAGTTTTGGAGAACAGCTAGTATGGCCAAGGAAGGCACAGAGATATCTAAAACAAAGAATCTTTTGCCCTGGGGACAAAACAGCTGAATGAGTAAGAAAGCCATTAAATTCTCAAGTAAATGTTCACAGAAAACTGAATGGATTATGGATAAAGAAAAATGGAGGTAAACACTAACATAACTTTATAACTTTTGTTTACATTAATAAATGTTAGCATTAAAATTGACTGGTTAAATTTGAAGATTAAAAAGTCACATGCAAATTTCCAGGAAGCAGAGAACTCATCAACTCCAGGTGGTTTGTGCAAAACTTCCTACAACACATGCTCAGTGGCTTTATTTATTCAACAGTTCAAAGTTTCATTCCCCTATCAACATTTGCCATGACAATTCCCTTCATTATTTCAGGAGAAATCTGATGGGAACATTTAATGTATTTTAGATTAATGTAATTTAGATTACTGTGGTAACAAATGCCATTCCCACCACTGCCACTTTGAGAATGGAAGAGCATAAAAGAAATAACATAATGTTCACTGACTCTCTGCCAGAACTATTTTGATTAATAGCAATTTATGATTGATTGGGCCATGGGGATTAACAGCTAGAACTACTCCAAAGGGAAGAAGCTAGCAATGCATGCAGAGCTTCTAATTCTAAACTCTTGGACCACATTATTGCCTATTACTTCTGATGATTGACCCAGTTTTCCTCCTGCAAAGGTCCAACAACATTCCCTGTCACCACCTCTGGAGCCAATCATTCTAAAGGCTGCCCAGTGAAAATCGAATGAAAAACACTGGGAAGGATACTCAAGAGCTGAGTAAACTGTCTTCATAGTACTCCCAAGCCTCTCCTGTACCAAGCTCACAAAAATAG
Organism: Apalone spinifera; assembly: GCA_030068395.1. Classification (NCBI taxonomy): domain Eukaryota; kingdom Metazoa; phylum Chordata; order Testudines; family Trionychidae; genus Apalone; species Apalone spinifera. Next base: position 140,056,146 of record CM057846.1, read on the forward strand.
AGTTTAGGGCCCAAAATGAAATCCATTTTATAGACCCACTGAATTAGTGCCACTAGACTACCGAGTTGTCCGAAGTAATTTAGCATGCTTCGCTGGGGTATCTGCACTCTAGAGATGTGAAAGGTTAACCAGCTGGGCTGGAGCACCCCTGTCCACAGCAGGCCTCGCAGGGCTGGAACAGCCCCTGCCTGCAGCAAGTGGGGAGCTGGTCCCACCCCCACTTGTTAACTAGATGCTCACCATGAACATCAAGCACAATTTGTTTAACAACAAAGAAATTAAAGCTAGATGAAGAGTTGTTTTAAAAAGAGATGAGAGAAAATTGCTTTAAAAGATGGATCCAGCTGGCCCACTGTCTGATGTGCTGAAAATTACAGATGAGAGTAAAACATCATGGGCAAAAATAAAGAGTAATCAGAACACACTTTAAAAAAAAGAAGAAATGTCAAACCAACCAATTTATCCATAAAACCAATAATTCTAAGTGACTTGTATGCCAGCTGTAATTTCTGAATTGCAAAACATGTTTCTTTCAAAGATACATAGTTGGTCTGTGAAGTCTGCGCTATTATTATTGCAAAACGGAAATGGCAGAAAAGGAATCACTAAATAGAAAGTACCATTGTGGAAATAAATATTGGCTTGTGGAATACTAAACATAGTCCACATCAATGTTAATGTTGCAGACATGTATTTATTACACTGTCTTTTTCAATGCTGAATTTAATTTCAAAGGGACATGATTGGAGCTGCACAAATATCCAAACATAAGTGACTTTTAAAAATTGAAATCAAATGCTAATCAGGTTGCACGTAACAGAATTTGCTCTATCATGGAGAGATCTTTCAAGAGAATTATACACAAACTACCATTGAAAAAAATACATTTGTAGTGGATACTTCAGTGCAATGAGCCATATTCCCATTCTTTCCTTTTATCTCAGATACCAACTTGGATTTTTTTTTAAATAAGATGATTCAAATATTAAAAGCATGAAAAAGTCTGATTTTTATTTTAGACAAAATAGTAGATTCCAGGGTAACAGCTATGGAGCCAACCATTGTACTGTATGCTTTTAGCTTCAGAGCACCCAGAACTTATTGTACTGAGTCAGATTCTCTCAGCCAAATTAATCCGTGATGTAAATTAAACCATAGATGAATTTGACCCTTTTTGTCTAAGGTGTGCAGGCTGGCTGGCCGCAGGCCATGTAAGTATCAACAACTACCTGTCATCAAAGCTGGAAGAAAGAATTTCACACTCATAGTAATATATTTATTTAGTACAAAGTATTTAGAATTCAGATTATGTGAAAAAACAAAGTAAAGTACACAACACCATTAGGGTTCAAGATAGATTTGTTGATGTGATTTATGTTATCTAAATGTTTGTTGAACATTTAATCCTCCCCTTTCCCCGGCTTTTGCACAGTATCATGTTCACAAAACCTATTCAAGTAACGCCTGAAAGTATTTTTTTCCTCTTCCCTTTTGGGAAGGGCTATATAAACTAATTCAGGTTGGTCTGGAGAGCTGCTTTCTCAGTAACAGTTCTTTTTAATCTCTCACTATATTATTTAGAGACTTCAATCCAACCCACATAAAACTTTTCTTTAGGAGGTTGAAAGGGGGACACATTCTCTTCTCTGATCAACAATGTAATTCTTGTATCAACAGTACAGATCTCTACTGCATGTTCAGCACTTCTTTGGTGCCTGAAACTTCCACAGATATGTCAATTCTGCAAACCTCTGGCATGCAGTATTGTCATGAAAATGTTATAGTGGTGTATTCACGCTATACAGATTAAATAAAAATATACAATTATACACAGACACTGTAGTTTCAATCAAAGAGGGGGCTGAGCCACAAAATTCACTCAGCTCTGAATTTCTCAAAACTCTGGGTGTTGAATTTCAAGGTTTGGATAGGCCCATTGGAGAAATATAGACCAGTTACCAAATTCAGATCTGGGTTCAGGTACCAATCCACCAACCCCAATGCCAAAGTTTGGTGGAGTTTTAATACTGGATTTTGATTTGGGACCATTTCTAGTTCCAAATGAAACAGCTGGAAATAATCAGTGAGTCTCCATAACAGAGCTTGCCTCCTAGCTGTGAAAAAAAGGAGAAAGAAATCCAGCTTTTGTATTTGTTCATGAGGCAAACAAAATGAGCTGTCATCCTTTCTCACAGTAGGAAAAGTAAGAACAGATTAAAATGAAAGCTCTGGCAGTCCTGATACCTGACATTCCCTGATGAGACCATGTAAGCTTTGTGTTATACAGAGAATCCAGGTTCCTCAATATCAGGTACGTTCATAAATATTTGATCAGGTTTATACCTAAGCCATTTACAGAACATGACTAGGCTTGACTTTTTTTTCTTTGTTTGTCTGAATACTGTTACAAAAGAACAACTGTTGGAACAAGAAACTAAAAAGTCTGGCATTTCACTGAAGGGCTCTCTCGTTCCTTATGTTTGTTTTCTAGCCCGTGTTCTAGTGAAAAGCATATCTGAGCTGCTGTCTGAGCCATCACTAGAAAGCATTCTGCGTCAGAGTGCTAATGTTCTCTGGAGTTTCTTACTCACAAATCTGGATACCACCAAGCACATAACAGCGTTCATCAGAAAAACAAAATGAAAAAAAAAAAAAACCCCACCCAAATCATTAATTACATTCTCCCTTCCAGAGATACATTATCCTTTATTCCCCCTCATGGCAATATCATCTGCTTACAGATGCTAGATATCAAGACAATGAATAATGAATTATTGTATCCAGTGTGTTATTCCAGAAGATCTGCCAGCAACTAGTGCTAGAACCAGCCAAAACTCCAGACACACACACTCATGGTCCTGTACTCTTTTCTATCAAACAGGCAGAATTTTGAGTAAAACACTTTGGAAGATACACACCAGTCCATCACTTTGATACCAAGCAGCGACAAAACATAAACAAAAACAAATTCAAGAAACATGGATACCAGAGGAGTGTTACGTTACAAGTCATTACTTTCCAAGACATCCAGAATCTACACAGGCTTTTCAGTTTGAATATTAACCATAAAACAAAGTTTATGATGACCTCTTCTCTTCATTCCTTCTGAAGCACATGGCGTGGGCACTGTCCAAGGATAGCATATTGGGCTAAATGGACCACTGGTCTGACTCTGTATGGCCGTTCTTACGTTCCTTTTTGAAAAGGCTCTGGGAGGCATAATACTCATTACTGAATTAGAGGCTAGCTTGTCAATGTTCTAGCCTATAGGGAAAGGACAGCAAAGCAAGTAGAGTGGCTCTCTCATTTGATAAAATGTGTAAACAGCATTTTAGAATCCAGTAAGTGCCCCCTGGTATCTAATGATCATATTGGGCAATTCCTAAAATTAGTTCCCAGGTCCGTGAAGGCTCACAACCTGCACAATTCTGTAATAAAGTACTGTTCAAAAGTAATGAGTTAGACTCACCAAAAAAAATAGGACCACTTTAAAAACCATGAGATTATTTTAATTTTTGGTTTATTTTTATTTGCCTTCTGATTTCTGAGCCTTTAGGGTCTACTCAGTGTACATTTTTTTACTTTTCTCTACAACCATGAGGACTAGAAACTTACTTAAAAAAACAAAACAGATTTTCATGAATCACTGGCTGCCAGGAGCTTTAAACAAAACACCAAGCAGCATGACACTTGTAATAAAATGGCAAGCCTTGGCAACTCTCTGTTGTGTTTCCGCTGCCTCTGGCAGCAGTAAGCCCACATAAGCTTATGCAGAGGCCTCTAAGGCTATATCTACACAGCAGCGTTATTTAGGAATACTTGACGTTATTCCGAAATACAAAGAGCATGTCTACACTACAAGCCATTATTTCAAAATAATGGCAAGCCGGAGGACTTCTTACTCCAACTCTTGTAACCCTTGTTTCACAAGGAATAAGGGAAGTTGAAGGAAGAGTGTTCTTCCTTCCACTTTCTGCTGGATAGACAGCTCCAAAGGCCGAAATAAGTTATTTCAACTTAAGATACACATTTGACGTAGCTCAAATTATGTAGCTTAATTCAACTTTTGCCCTGCTACGTAGACATGCCCTTACAGTGCCCTTACGTAGACATGCCCTTACAGTGCAAGGATAGCATATTGGGCTAAATGGACCACTGGGAAATCAAAGGAATGGATATGCTGGAGGCATGCTAGTTTGATCAAAAAGACAAAAACATGGAGCTAAAAAGGGTCAAATCCAGTAGAGTAAGTAAACTGCAGGTCCACTTATCTCCCCTCCTCCAGTAGCTGGCCATAGACTGACCATCTTATATGTGTTAAAGAGCACAAAGTATATTATATGACCAGTGAGGGGACAATACATTTTGCTCAGAGCAAAGACTCCTCCATTTTTCATTTGTTGTTGCTTTATTCCAATGTACAGAAAATAGGCCAGTATTTGTTTTATTATTCTAGTCTTAAATTACATAAATAAGGAAAAGGCATATAAATAAAGTACCCAAATAAGACAGATGAAAAAATGAAAGCTTCCAATACAGACATTAAAATAGCACTGGACAGAATGACCCTAAAGCCAGTCACCTAAAAAAAAGGAATGTTGAGGGAGACAGTGGATGAGCTTGTTAACTGCAAGGTATGTGTAATGGAAAACTATAGCCTACATGGTCAAGAAGGAACGATCTGACCAGAAAGACCTTGTCCTGAGCTTTCAAAATAGCTACGGTTGGTCTCTGGCAGGCTTGTGAGGCAGGTTGTTGAGAGATAGTGTCCCTGAACAGAAAAATGTCCCTCGGCCTAAACCTCTTCATGGAAGTAAGGGTGACAGATGCTTTCATCTGTCATGGGAGGAAAGTTCAACAATAAAAAACCAGTTTTTAAACACAAAGTTATAATTTGCTACTTTGCATCCCTTTACACAGCAAGAAGCCAAGGTGCCTTCTGCAAGGCACTGTACACAGAAGCAATAGCACAGGACAAGGTGTGTCTGTTTTAGCCAAGCCATTACTGAGGTAAACTTCCCCCTGGCTTCAGAATACGAAGACAGACACCTGAAAGGCCCCAAAAGCACCAGATTCACAAACTAGTACATCTCAAAAAACAAATACAAGTGTATGTGAGGGGAAGAGACTACAGTGGCAAGCTTTATATATAATGAATGATATGTATGTGCTCTATCAAATGACCACCTGAAATTCCAGTTGTGGTGATATATAATAGCTGTGCTATGCTTATGACACATTGTATTTTGCTATAAACCTGAATATAGTCAGTGGCAAATGTCTGTAAAGAAGTGCAGCATCAGTGTTCTTTGCATGTTGCCTTTATCTCCTAAAACCAAAACTATTCAAATGAATGACAACAGGTTGCATATGAAAAAAGGTAGGCAAAACTGGCATGAAATGATGGCTCTGAAACAAACTCTTCAACTGATCCTTAGCTTGTGCACCAAAATCTTTAATACTCAACTAAGAAAAAGTGAGGACCATACCAGTTGGAAATCAAATGCTATTTTTAAAGGGAAGACAGGAAGGGCTGCAATTTGTACTTAGGGGGAGGGGAGGTGTTAAATCACAGGCTTAGAAACACATTTATGATCACAAGTGAAATCATGTTCTTTGCTCAACAAAGACTGTAAAGATGGCTACAACAACTGCCCTTTAGAAAAAAAGGGGGAAAAGCAACAGGTCGGGGTTTGAGCAATGGAGCAGGCTATAAAGCCAACATCATACCCTTCAGCTCATCCATATGCAAGTATTTAGAAAGTAACCACTTCCTTAGCTGTAATTGGCCTGGCCAGTGCCTCTGCAGGAGGCCTCAGTTGAGTTCATAGGGAAATAATTTCTGCTTAGTAGCTAAGAGTCAAATACTTTCAGCATTAACCATGGCCAGAAATTTCCTAGGCTGAAAAAAAAATCCCTTGCTTTTTCATCCACAGTATGAGGGACTATATACACAATGGAACTAGGGTAGTTCTCCTTAGCATATGCTAGGGTGGCTGCATCACCTTTGCATAGCTTGGACTCTGCTTCATGTGCTCCCAAACAGCTACATGGGGAAGTAGGGGGGTAGTAGGAAGCTATGTCTAGACTGCAGGCTTCTTTCAGAAGAACCTTTTTTCAGAAGAGATCT
>CM057846.1:140065635-140081253 GCA_030068395.1 Apalone spinifera
GATTTTCCAAAAGGCAGCTAAGTGGTCCATGCAGTGAATCAGCTACCCCACACTGGAGGGAAGGGGAGCCTACACAGAGCCCCAGCCAACCAGGAAAGGGCTTAGAAGAAGCCAATCAGAGAGCAGCTTGCTGGGACAGCCCTATATAAAAGGAACTGCTCAGCAGAGAGAGAACAGTTGGGGCCTGACCTGGATAAGTGCTGTACTGGTTCTCAGAGGGGCACTTGGAGAAAGCAGTGCTGGGCAGGCTCAGGGGGGCAGAGGAAGAGGGACTCCAGCCTGGCTCCTGCCAGGCTGCATTCCTTGATGCAGGGGCCAGGAGGATGTAAGGGGTACAGGAGAAGTGGCTCAGGGAACAGGAAGCAGTAGAGGGGGAGAGAAGGAGGGCAGGACAAGCCTGCCGCCCGAGGGTGCCTTGGCCAGGACCCAGAGTAATGGGTGGGCCTGGGTCCTCCCCCTTCTTCTTCAGACAACATCCAAGCCACACAGAAGAGTAGCTTTATAGACTGTGACTTGCTCCTTAGGTGAGGAGCTAGACTCTGGGGCTACAATTGACCATGGTTGCAGCTGTACAGACTGAGGACTGCTGATACCACAAGAAGGTGGGAGTGAGAGACCAGTGTAGTGGGCACTGATGGAGGGTGGTACACTGAAGCTGGGAGCTACATGGTTCTGGAATGAGAGCATGCAGCAACAGTGGGTGAGACACCAGCCAGAAGGGAGCCAGTGTGACCAGCAGGAGGTGCTGTGGCAGTGAGTCCCAGTCCAATACCCTAGTTTGACCAACCTCAAACTGCGGGGCGGGGCGGGGCACACAGGAGGTGCTGGCTTAGATTGGCTGGAGCCCAAGCGCAGAGCCTATCCCTGAGCTCCACTGCCTGGGGCTGAAACCAAAACAGGAGCCTCACCACCCAGGCTTTGGCTTCAGCCCTGGGCAGCAAGGCTTAGGTTACAGGCTCTCTGCCCATGGATGAAGCCTTTGAGCTTTGGCTCCCCTGCCTGGCGTTGGTGGGGCTTAGGTTTTGCGTCCCCTCCCCTTCCCCCCAGGGCAGTGGGACTTAGTTAGGCTCCAATTTGCACCCCGCTCCTGGGATCGTGCAGTAATTTTCATTGTCAGACCATGGTGCAATGAAGTTTGGTGTTCCGTGGTCTCAAAAAGTTTAAGAAACACTGCCCTAGATTACCCATGGTAAAAGCAACCCTTCACAGCATCAACAAACTAGAAAACTGAGGTAACGATAGAGATAGATCTGCAGCCACACTCCTCCATACATGATATCGGCACCCCAAAGCTCTGCTCTGAGAGCATCTTCAACTTGGACAGTCCCTCACAACAAGACAATTCTTCACAGCTGGGATTTATGACTGCTTAGTCCTTAAAGTAAAGCATTCACTCAAGGAAGCAGTGGTCTTTTCACCAAAATATGTGGACAAGTAGCAAAGGACATTAATTTAGCTAAGAACACAGCACAATAGCTTTCAGCCTGCGAAATGCTTCTTTCCTAGCTCCTGGGTATGGCATCAGTCTACTTGTATTATTAGGCAGTGACTGACAGCATGCCACAAAATAAGGCTCTGTTCCAAGCTGTACATTTCCTTCAAACACATGCATTTAGAATATGCAAACGCAGTTGGAATGTCTGGTTAATGTTCAGACCACCTCGCAGAGTTTCACATGAGGATTCTTTATTGCAGAGTTTAGTAGCATTTAAAATAGGGGCCGGGACAGGAATTTAAATTTCACTGCATTTTTTTGAAGGGGGCATTAAAAGCTACCGGTGCTGGTGTTGAGTAGATAAGATCCCCGGTGGCTTCAAAAGTGTCCTGAGTGGAAGGGAGATCCAGGTCCTCCTTCAGTACTCTACACACAAGGGAATCTATTGAGCCCAGTCTCGAGGGTCTCATCCTCAGGGCCAAAGTCGATGGTGCATGGGGCCAGAGCTGCCACTCCCTTTGTGGTGTCCTGACAAGGGAATTTATTGAGGCACAGGATTACCGGTGTTTCAGGCTGGAGCGTGGCCTGTGTCCAACCTGGACCTCTTGTATGGCACCAGTGAGCCAACCTTGCAGGTCAAGAAATGGTACCAGTGCTCCTCGTGTTCCTCCTTCCTTGGAGCCCATGAGTACCACATAGAGGCTGGCACTCTGTGCACCAAAGAGGCTGGTGCCAGATCCAACATCCAGGAGGAAGCACCCAAGGAAGAAAAAATAATGCCAATGCAAAACTATTGCCTACTAACTATCTACTATAAGAACAACTAAGACTTAACTAACTTTATACGGGAAAAAGAGGAAAAACAGCTAGACTTGTATTGCAGGGAAAAAGAACGAGCACTTCAATGACTTTCACTGTAGCTATATCAACCTTTGTTAAAATGGTATAAAATACTATGTGGACGTGGTTATTTTGGTTTGAATGGCTTATTTCAGTTTATTTTAAGCCAGTTCCCAACTGATTTAAGCTACACTGAGGTAAGCTTTTTTAACAGATATCAGTCGGCAGAGGCCTATATACTATGTCATAGAGGTGCCACTCCACAACTGAACTAATGGGTACCTCTAGGGGAAAAACCTTCTGATGATCATTCATGCGGCATGCACACACACCTACTGGAAGGCACGTACTGAAACACACATAAGCAATCACTCAAAGAAGAATTATTTTTACCCTTTGTTATAAATGCAGAGACAAACACAAATCCAGATAAAGTTGTACAGAAATGTAACTAAATATTTTAGCAGATTTTTAGGCAGTCAAAACTGCTACACCGTGTTTCAGTCCACTGTACTAAGGGCTTCTCCACACAGAGAATAGTAGTGGTTTAAAAAAAGGATGATTTTAAACTGATTTAATTAAAATAGGTGCAAACCGCTTTGTTCAAAAGTGGCTTACTTCAGTGTAGCTTAAGTCAGTTGAGAATTGGCTTAAAATAAACTGAAATAAACCACTGAAACTAAAATAAGCACGTCCACATAGAATTTTACATCATTTTAACTGAGGCATGGTCTACAATTACAACTCCGGTTAATGTAGCTTCAGAGCTCAGGGTCTGAAATATCCACACTTGAGTGCCTTAGTGCTATTGCTAAGCCTCAGGAGCATAGTATGACCTAATTCAGTTAAAGCAGCACAATCTTCTCTTGTAGATAGGGCCCAACACTTGACCACTGCCTTACATGAATGGAAGTGTGAGCATTCGAGTTCTTGCACTATTAAATTCCCAATGCACTGAAAGGCAAACAATACTCTTGGTAATCTTACACTAACCCTCTGCGACCAAAATTTAACAAACCTATTCCTCTAGCTGCATCCACATTGAGCTGCAATGCAATATATATTGGTTCATTTTCAGAAAGACTTGGTTTTTTACACTGCCTGTACATATGTGTGCTCCTCGAAGCCACAGATACTGCTTTGTATCTGCATTTATACTTAACTGGATCCTGGTACTAAAATGGGGATCAGAAGCTTTCTGAATATTTTAAAGAAAAAGGATTTGCAGTTCTCTGACACAGTCATATTGGCCATAAGACAACAAAGCTTAACTATAAAACTGTGCCAGGACCATAAGGTATAAAATAAAATTTTCAGTTTAAGAGACATTTTCTGCTGTCAAATGGGAGTAACAACTTAAGTGCCTCTCACTGCCCAATTTCTCAGCTCGCAGTCTGGTTTATGAAAATTATGAATATTCTCACTAAGAAAAGAAATATAAAGGCTTCCCAGATGTGAGAGATCACATCATTTCGGTGTTGAAGTATCAACAAGAACAAAATAAAACATGTTTACTCTTGGAACTATTGCCATATTTTGAAATCTGTTTGGTTTTTATTTGTCATAAATTTGGATAAAGAGGATTTTTCTGCACAATATGTTGTTTTGGAGTTTCATTTTTTATTTTAAAATGTAAATATACAACGGGCTTGGTGAAAAGAAAATAAAGAAGGACATTCACCATTAAGTTAGACAATTTTCCAAGTTCTAGCTCCAAAGCTCAATAACTACTTTTGTATTTTATTCAAACAATAAAACATAGAAGGGGTTCTTTGCACCATTCTCCAACCAGTACCAGGAATCAATATAATTTGCTTGCATATACTCCTATCTCTCACGCAAAATAAACTTTTTCTTACAGACAATCCCTATAAATAAACATAAAATTTAAATGTTAAAAGGAAAATTGAAACAAAATGAATGCCCAGATTCACTATAATCTGTGTCATTTTTGGCCCACTTTGCTTCCAGGCAAAAAACCGCTGCTTAAAAAAAGGTCAAACTCCAAATCTCATAAAATTTACAAAACACATTTTTGAAATAAAACATCTCCCTTGTCTAGAAAGAAAGGTTTGTATATAAGAATAAAGTAAAGCTGAAAGGCAGAAAGGCTTTGAAACATACATTCAGCACTCACATGTCTGAAGCAAGTAGAGCACTTCACTTTTTAAGTTAAAAAAAAATATATATTTTTTTCATTCTCTAGACTCAACATTTGCAAAGTGTTTGGCTTCAAACTTCAATATTTTATATAAGAATTGTTGCCCTAATTGAACTACATTATATTGTAACAAGGACTATCTCTCTCTGCTCACGTATGCACAAACACACACGTTGTTCTCTTGATTAGCAGAAGCATAGTATTCTCTGTTTCTTCCAATATAAAGCCACATTAGTTGTTCTGCATGAGAATATGCATGCACACACTACTACTGCCTTTGAGAAGTTCAGACTAGCATTCTGAATTACCAAATTAATAAACTATGGTTGGATCTCATCATTTTTGGTTCCAATGAACATCTCAGAAGATCTGCAAGAACAAATGTGTCTAGAAAATGCATTGTCACGATCCACTAAACTGCACAGAATGCACCTTCATTAGGAATGATGACTGATGAGAGTAAAGTGTGAAATGTGCTGGTACAAACATCCAAATTAACAATAGAAAGCTAAGTGTTTTGAGCTATTCAGTTACTGAATGGCTTCAGCCAAACTCTTGAGGACTTTTCTGGTGTTCATTATTTTGGTTTCTTCTTTTCTCTTCAGACTTATTATTGACTGGTTCTGGAAAAACAATAGCACACAGGAAGTTGCAAGACAAAAGCCCTTTCAGCATTCTTTAATACTACCATGGTAAACTTTTACATTGTAACACAGGCCTTTGCGTCATCGATAGATCAAAATGTCTAATGCACATCTAATAGAACCCATTTAAAGTTACAAACTCTCCTTCTGAATACTAAGAAATTGCCATATCTCAAATATGAGAGGGAAAACTCAACAATGCCACAGTACTTGTGTTATTTTCAAAATCTGATGCAAACTTTATTTTCTTAAGATATCTTGGGAAGTGATTTTTGATGAGTGTTTGATCTTCCTGATGCTCCTTTGTTATTGCTGAGATTTCCCAATCTACAGATTTTTGCCATTTTTATGGATTGACAATTGGTATCACATCATAATCCATATCTATCCTGAGCTCAAACAAAAATCAGAATGCACTCAGATTAATTAATCCATTTCCCTTTTACACAAAAGTGATGAAGTAAAAGGCATATTTAAATAATGTTACAATTAGAGCTGACTGGAGAATTGATTTTATTTAACGACAACATTCAAAGTTTGCTTTCATTCTATACTGAAAGAAAAACCCCTTAAAATGTTTTTCTGAAGTGAAATTCTGTCAGAAAGGTCTGGACTTCTACTCCTCCCTTTCTCGTAGGGTACATCTAGACAACATGTCTTTTTCGAAAGAGGCTTTTTCAAAAGATACTTTAGAAAAAGACTCTTTTGAAAAAGCATCTAGATTGCACTAAGCGGACTGAAAAAGCGATCCACTTTTTTAAAAAAGAAAAAAGTAAAAAAAAAAAGCATCTGGAAGCACTTCTGCCAGGACACGGGGACAGCCTTTACTTCCGAGTCCCGCAGCATGCTCTTTGCAGAGACGTGTGCTTTAAAGGACTCCCCTGAACAGCCGTTGCTCTGCTCCTGCAGCTGGCTTGCCTACCTCCTAGAGGGACAGCAAAGCTTCTGCAGTGCTTGCTTTGAGTGTCCTGCTTTCTGGGACACCACAGCATTTTTTTTCCTGCTTTGAATTGTTTTGTTTTGGTTTTTTTTGCCATAGAGCTGGAGCTGCCCCTGGGCAGGCAATGGCCCCACACTGCCATTTTCTTCAATTTCTGCTGCAACTCCATGAGACCTTCATGGTGTTCATGCCAGGTCTGGATTCTGAACCCAGCCTTCAGCCACTCGTTCGGGCTGCAGCAACACTGTTCTTGCCACCGAACTTCTTCCATGAGAGGCGATTTTGGAGGCTGGAGACAAGTTCAGACTGGTGAGACCAGGTCATCATGGAGCGGTGGGACGACCAGGCTTGGCTCCGAAACTTCAGGATGTGTAAGGCCACCTTCCAGGAGCTGTGTACCTAGCTCGCCCCTGCCCTGCAAGGACAGGATACCCACCTGCGCCCTGCCATCCCCCTGGAGAAGAGGGTGGAGATTGCCCTCTGGAAGCTGGCCACCCCCGACAGCTACCATTCGGTAGGACACCAGTTTGGCATGGGGAGATCTATTGTTGGTGCCATGTTGATGGAGGTAAGTCCCTCTGGGGGGACAGTCCATGTGGGGTAGGAGGAATGTAACAGGAAAGGGTGGGGGAGCAATGGAGTGGGAGTGGGGGAGGGCTCCTGGCCTCACCCTGCCCTACTGCTGGGAGCGGCCACCTGGGGGGACAGGGACTCCTGGGGTCTTTGGGAGGGGAGAGGACACCTCCAAAGGACTCAGGCAACCCCTCTAACTTCCTATTCTGTGTGTTTGTATGTGTCTATTCCTGCAGGTGGTGAGGGCCATGAACTCAGAGCTGCTGAACAGGACTGTCTACCTCGGAGACCTAGACACCATCATGGCAGGCTTTGCTGGGCTGGGATTCCCAAACTGTGGAAGAGCTCTCGATGGAACTCACATCCCAATCCGTGCACCGCCCCATGGAGCAGCCCAGTATATCAACAGAAAAGGGTACTTATCCATGGTGCTGCAGGTGCTGGTTGACCACCGTGGACAATTCACTGACATTTGTGTGGGGTGGTCGGGCCGGGCACACGATGCTCGGATCCTCAGAAATTCCTACCTTTACCACAGGCTGCAGGCTGGAACATTCTTCCCGCAGCAAAACTTTGCTGTTGGGGACGTGGAGATGCCAATCTGCATTGTGGGCAGCGTATTCCCTCATGCCCTGGCTCATGAAGCTGTACACTGGGCATCTGAATGCGAGCAGGGAACAATTTAACATGCACCTGACCCGGGTCCACTTGCAAGAACCAGGGCAGAGAGGAGCTCCCCACCACCCAAGATTCTGTCCAGCTCCTGGAAATACGCGCAGTGGTGAGGCGCTTCCCCTGAGGTGGAGCTGTGCTCACGGGCCCTGGCATAGCCCTGCCTCAATTCCTTTACCTTGGCCCCCACCTGGTCCAAGGTTCTGGGGTGGTGTCCTTTTTGGCAGCCCCTCGGTCATGCGGGCGTAAATGTCTGCATTGCAGTGTCGGGAATGCAGAGCCTGCAGCAATTCCTCCTCTCCCCAAGTTCTAAAAGTGTCAGGACCTCTGGCCCTGACCAGGCTGGAGCTCGCCTCTTGGTGCCTTTAGAAGCCTCGTGGGATGGCTCCCTGGAAGGTCCTTGGGGATCTCGAGGGTCTTGGGCTTGTGCTATGCTTCTTCGGCAGACAGGCAGGCAGAGCCATGTGGTCAGAGGCTTCCTCTGGCTGCCTACCTGCCACAATGGCTGCCCAGGGTGCCTGTGCCTTTAAGAAATGGCTACAGACAGGAACAATAGAGGTTTTTCCTGCAGATGGAGTGACCATCAGGGCTTTTCCCCGGAGGCCTGTTTTAAAAAAACAACGTGTCCACACACGCCTTTTTTCGAGAGCTCTGTTGAAAAAGGCATTATTCCCTGTAAAATTAGGTTTACCACTGTCGACAAAACTGCCACGTTCTTTCGATTTATTGTCAAAAGAACGCGGCGATAGTGTAGATGCGGGGGAAGTTTTTTCAAAAAAAAGCAACTTTTTTTTTAAAACTGTGTAGTATAGACACACCCTTAGTGACTAGAGTTCATTCACTGTGGACCTCAGAAACTATCCCATCAAACACTTTCTGAAAATGGATACAATTTGATGAAACAGCATTACTCACCAAACAAAATGTTTCATCAAAAATTTTCTGACTAGCTCTAGTCTCAATTTAATCAAGAACAGCAAACCCTAAATTAAGGAAACCCTAAATTAAGGCTATCACAAAGCTATTCTTTCATGCCAAAAAGGAGAAAACCACAATATCCTAAACTAGTATTGGTATAATAAGTTATTATAGAGCACCCATCAGAGTAATTTTGATGCAGCTGAGAGCAAAGTACCATATACAATACAGGCTCCTGCACTTCAATCTTGTCTATGCAGGAATACCCTTGCATTCTGCACACAGCAGCTTTCAAAATCAGGGGCCTTAGCTTCTCCTAGTTTTTTGGTTTACATTATATTTAAAAATGCCATTATTTATACTTGCATTCTTAAAGTGTTTAATACCCTCATGAAAACTCAAAAATGTCATTCCTCACAAATACAATTATTTTATTTCTTTCCCCGGGTCTTTCTGTTATAAATTAACATGATTTTCTATTCAATTTCTTTTTTGTTGCTCTAGTAGCATCAACACAATGATAGTGTAGCTTGCCAGGAGTGGGTGGGGAATTTTGTTTGTTTGTTTTGATAACTTGTCCTCCCTATGTAAATATACCCTCTATTTGGTCTGCAACAGTAAGACATAAAGCAGTGTAGGTCCTACATTAAACACTGATTTGTGTCCTTGTTCCTTGGCAACAAGGTCGTGATTTTTTTTTCTGGAAAGGGTAAGATTAGATACAATGAAAGAACTATTAACACTGTCAAGGTCTTGTGGACCCAGGTATCAGTCAAAATAAGTAAGAAAGGAGCCCATAAGGCATGTCATATATCTAAAGGCCAAGCTCAACCATTTTGAGTACTTACTCGATGAATTGCCCCATTGACTTCAAAGGGACCAGTGGTGGAGCAGGGTGCTATTCCAATTGAATAAGGGCATCTGGCTCTATACATACACTAGTAGGTCCCTAAAATATAATTTCAAAATCAGGATGCATTTTTTTGTCGTTTTGGGTTTTTTAAATGTCATTGCTGGTTGTGGTTTGTTTTGTTTTAAGGAGGAAAACCTGCCAGAAAAAGTTATGAAATAAGAACCAAACAATAATCAAATATAAAATGCCATAATGCAGCATAACAAAGATTATATTTCATATGGGAAACAAAGTATAACAAAGAATAAAAATTTGCTACAGCACATTTCACTGCTGCTTCCTGTTAGCTGGAACGCTGAGTCACATGCAAGTTCCTTTGGTTCAGTCCTTGAAGGATGGGGGGGAGCAAGAAGAAGCAATATGTTTGTTAAAAGACAAATAAGGATTTATTCCTTCAAATTAAAAACTATTTAACAGCAACTGGTGAACAACAAAATGGCATAGCAACATGAACTTTGCTTCAATAAATGTGATGTTCTTAAAGAGAGGGAAAAGTGTGGGAAGGGAATGTTTGGTTGATCCTGAGAATGCAAATGGAGCTGTGGGCAGAAACGTAACACGTGTTCAGGTTAAGAAAATAAATCCACATTCAGAAGAGGCATGAGGCCAAGAAAAAAAAAGTTCTCTCAGTGAGGTAGGCAAAAATATAATCCACCTGATGTCTCTGCCCTGAGACTCCTCATGTTACGTACAGATCAAAAAGTGATGTTCCCAACAATACATTTATGTTACAATTAAGAGGCATGGTGTGTGCTTCCACATAACACGTTTAAGTGAATTATAGTCACCTGTTTCAAATAATATTCAAGAACGAGAGCAAAATGAATGGTTAGATCTCCAGCCTCTTTCCTAAGAATGAGTGAGTCTATGGGAGGGGAGTATATTTCCCTCCTAAAGCATGCACATCATTCTCATGGGAATGGAAAAAAAAACATAAAAGCATGACTGTGATTTGATATAATCAGCTTTCATGCTGAGTATATACCCGGGTACAGTCAGGAACTACTCCTCCAGAAAAGCCTGATATAGCCAGAAAGTATTGGCTTTCTTTGGAAATTACTAAATGCTCTACCTAGAACTGCAGACACATTGTGACAGGAGTGCAAGTATTAATTGAGTACTTGCTGCTATTTTAATGCATGGAGCAGATTTTCAGAGATATCTGCAGCTGTGCTTGTCAGCAGCTAAGCAGCTAAGTCTTGTCAATATGATGAGGATGTACAGTAGGGAAAGGGATTTGGAAAGGAGAGAAGTCCTTCACCCAGAAGATTACTATTGCTACTTTCATACAAACACATGCAGTATCCAGAATGCAATGCGCACGCCCTCATTGATTCAGCTACTTTCAACACAATGCAAGGGGAATTAATCAGATATCCTGTATTGTAAGCAGTTAGAGAAGTAATTTTTCTCAGTTCACACACACTACAATGAAGAGACACTCTTCATAAATACTCCAGAAAGGTAACAAGCCCAAAGCTAAATCAGTTTTCTAAACATCACTGCTAATTGAGTAAATGGCACTCTTTACTCTCAGTCACCCTGACTCAATGCCAGCCCATGATGCTAGGAAGTACTTTTGCTGAGGAATATTCTGCCTGCATGTAAGAATAAAACTGAGCTTGTGACTCTTTATTTAAAGATTCCACAGAACTGCACATAAAAGATATTGCAGCAATTAAACAGAAGTGCTTAGAGGTCTTTCCCAATATAAGCATGTATCACTTTGTTTAAAAAGGAAGAAAGAAGAAAAGGATTATCTAATTTTTTTCATATCCATCACAATATATTTCAACCCACTGTTAGCAAGAATTCTCTCTCGCTCATCCCCTCTACTCAGTTACAACATGGAAAGAGCCTGAAACTTTTTGATCTTTTCAGTCCAGTAAATACTGAAGAGCTAAACTATGCCACAATCTTTGTAGTGGACTACAGGTTGGACCTCCCTCGTCCAGCAACCTCGAGAGGGGATTTGCCGGACCAGGGGAGGTCCCTCCCAACATGGCCCATGATGTCCTCATGCCCCCAGCTAGTGCTCCAGCCTAGCCCCACTGCTGCCTGCCCAGCTATGGCTGCCCGCCAGGATACTGTGGCTCTCGCTGCAGTCCCCAAGCTCCACAGCCAGGGCCAGAACTCTGTGGCTGCCATTGCTGGGCCCCTGCTACTGCCTGGCTGCAGGGGCCAGAAATCCCTGCTACACCGCCCACCGGACCCTCCATACCCTCCTCCCTGGCTCCCAGCTGAGTCTCCGCACCCAATCGGGATGTTGCCAGACCAGAGAGTCTCAGTTAAGGGAGCTACAACCTCTACTATTTTGTAATTAATTTTCAGTGTAATACCTGAGACAGTATAAATGGGATTTCGGTCCACACTATTCTTTCTCTTACCATCCCTCCCCTTCACATTCACCCCATTCACCTTCTGGGAAAGAATATGTCCCGACAATAAATTCTGAATTCTCTTCCTGGAACCCTCCCTTTTGCCACTGTCTTAATTCCTCAGTTTTTGTTATTGTTCATCATTATAGGCTCTTCCCCTCCTCCAACATTGTGCCGTTTCTCCATATGCCAACCACTCTTGCTTTAATGGCTTTGCCACAAAATAAATAAATGCACTACACAGGAAAAAGCAAATCCCTGACTTGGCATGTGCATAAATGTACTGTTTTAAAACAAAATGCAATTGCAATTTATTTTTATCTTATTTGGAGAATCTTGCTTGTTATGTGAAATACACACCAACATTTACGAATAAAAGACAAAGAACTATACATTTTAAATAGTTCAGTGGATAATTGCCTGAACATTTGAAACTGTTTGTTTTTTTTTTCACATCAGGCCATCATAGACAGAAAGTTGCTATGATCAGCTAATAGAGTGAGTATCCAATCTCCTACTTTTTGGCACTTCAGTGAGGACTGGAGGAAAGTCTTCCAAACCACTGTAACTAAGGCTGTGTTACTTTTATATGAGCAGACTGACTTAACTCCTTTTTAATATAAATCCTTAATCCCCTTCCTTTCTGCATCAAAATTTAACTTGTTAAATGTGACAAGCAACATCATGAAAAATCACGCGTGCCCTTCATTTTTTGGCTTCTTCATGATTTATAGAAAAAACAGATTTCCCTTTCCCAAAAATACTTAGGGTGGGAGCAGGTTCTGCCTGTTGCTTGGGGGGACTTGTGAGTTCATTTGACTTGGGAGGTTTTTTGTTTTGTATATGTAAAGAAATTCAGGTTTTGTCTACCTGGGACAGCTTTTTGGCAACTGAAAATTAATTAAATGAGAACATCACAAAAGTCAGGAGACTGAAAGTTGAGCACTCAAAAGAGGATGAGATTTTTATTCTGTCAGTTTAAAACTATTTTTTGTTAACACAGCTCTAATGACTGGTGAGCATTTTAGTTAAAGGCTGTCTTTGTTCAAGATAAAGTATCCTCAACTCTTCTTCAATTAAGATATAAAAAATGCACAATACACATGTTCTAAGAAAGCACACCTCTGTTCCTTCCTCCAAGAGATCCTTCAGCAAAACCAAGTAATTTGATATTTCTGATATTTCTAGGAATAACCTATATAATAAAAACAAACAAAAATGCTTGTTTACACTTTATTCATCATAAAACAGAAAAAGAGAGGTCAAACCCAACTTTAAAAAATTCTTTGCAGGATTCTGTTAATATTAGGAGAACTAGCATTTATACATAAATCTATTCCTCACCCTGTCTTATTAAAAGGTAGAATTCTCATCTACTCAGAGGCCTGATTCCTGGGAAGGGTGATCACTTAACAAGAGACATTTGATCTTACTAGGACTGGCTTTAGAAAAGAACCCAAACTGGCTTTAGAAGAGAGCATTATATATACATATATATATTACCATAATGTTGCAGGCTCAGCACTTTAAGATGCCACCTCTACACTGCAATGCAGTGGTTAGCAATTAACAGGCTCTTTACCACTGTTATTCTGTGTTCCGTGGCTGAACTGTAGCGAGTTGTAGAGATGCCCTACTTACTGCAGCAATATTGTACTTCCTTTGAAGCTCACAATATAACTTGAGCTGCTCTACAATTCTCTCTTTTCAACCAGCTTTCCAACCTGTTGAGAAATGGAACCAGCATGATGGCCCCGACTGGGGCACAGAAGCTTTGTTTTCTCACTACAAATTTTTCCTTTACTTGAAATTGAAACCAAACCTTCACTGTAAGTGCAAGAAAGTGTAACTCCCTCCTACCTCTTTTTACTTCTTTTTTTTTCATTTTGCTCTGCATTTCCTGATTCCATACAAGATAGCCAAAATATTGCAAGGCAGGCAGCTAGGAACCACAGGAAATCTTGAGAAAAAGCCTGTTCTTCTGAGGTTTCTGGATTTCTGTGAAGGTGCTTGGATACTTTAGGTATTGTTTGGATACTTTTCCAACTCAATTACCAAACTTTTTAAAGGTTCAAACATCATTAGATTTTATCAGAGTCCAGGCAGCTAACCTAAACCCAACACAGTTGTACTGCTATTTACACTGGCATTACATGTGACTTTGCTATATCTGCACCAATATTATCTTTTTTTAAGAGCACTGTTCAAAATGTAATGGGTGTTTTAATTACTTTAATTTTATTTTATAAAGCAATCACTATTTCCAAATGCTTGGCAGCCATCTCCTTTACAAAGTGAAAGAGAGACATTTCTCATGATCTCTTTTCTGCACCAGTATTTTGCACGTTGCCTATTACTTGTGCTGAAATAAAATATCTTCACTGAAAATGTTATTTTGCTCCCAGTGGTTGAAAATGGCTTCAATTTTCAGCAGCTGGTGCGGGAATTCATTGGCCTGACTCACAGTATCTAGTATTCTTAGAGGATAAAATCAACTTCTGGACTCATGCTTTTTTGTCATAAAGGAGCCAAGACTTAATAACTGACTTCCAAGGTCTGAAGCTTGGAATTTTAATTCCTCTCCATTTACTAATTGGATTTTAATGAAGTGTACTTTTCATTGGAAAAAGAGATACATTGTATTTTAAAAGCTGCTGGTATTGTGGGAATGATGAAGGGGAACTGAGGCAAACGTTTGCAAACTTGGGTGGCTATATATATGCAAATAAAAAGCATCTGACTATCCCATCTACTTCAATGTGATTTATCCACATTCAGCTATAAATAACAGGGATATTAGCATATAGTCAAGTAAACAATATCAGAAACTGCAAGGGGAGGAAGAGAACGGGAGCCAGTGGCTGTGAGGAGCTGGCTGTAAGCAGTAGATCTCCAAGTGCTTTATGAAGAGATAAGTATCAGTCTCCCCATTTTGTGGATGTGAAAACAAGCATGGACTGGGGAAGTGACTTGCCCAAGATCATCAAGCTGGCCAATGACTGAGCCAGAAACAGAATCCTGGTCTCTTGAATCCAGTTCAGTATTTAAGCCACTATTCCACTGTGCCACAGTCAAGAAAAAAAGCCTATTCATGGATTATGTATCCACATCTACTTGGTTTACAAAGACAGCAATGGGTGGGGCACTTACTTTGGATTTTTCAGACATCCTAATTTTCATCGATGCACATCTGCAGTTGATAAGAATTAATAACTAGGTACAAGAGTGTTGGTGCGCTTCCGCCCACCCACCCTTTTTTTACTCATCGAAGGATGTCTCCACCCTTGTACTGAGATTTGTCTGTTTAATAAGCAATAAGCAATATTAGATAAATATTGTGATAGCCAATCTCAAGCAGACAGCCAAAGGAATTTTCGTTGGGGATTAATTTAGCCCAATGTATTCTGGCTTCCTCTGTCTTACACTCCACTCAAGAAAGCTGAGAAAGAAGTGGACTGCTGTTTCTTTACTGCCTTATTCATAGAACTTCCTAGGGGCCTGAGCCATAGGCAACTGAAATCAAGGGGAGTCTTTCAGTTGATTTCAATGAGCTTTGAACTGTATACATTCCCACATTTGCTCAGAGGAGATTATGTAAATTATTTGGTGCTTATGAAAGAATATTAACTTATTAGGGTCAATAACCCCTTAATTTTCCCACATGCTCCATTCAGACTGAGCTATCCCTATTTTCAGTGCTGAACCGAAAATAAGGGGCTCTCGAGATACCTTTTACTTTTATCTTTTAGCTACCATGTCACCTAGCTTTCCCACATCAGAAAACTGGTACCATGTTCTTAATATTTTTGTTCTTCCCAGCCAAATACAATTTTCATGACAAAAATGTTGTGTAAAATAAAGATATTAACTTATTACTAGGAGTGGGAGAGCAGCCCAGTTCCCAGAAATACATACCAATAATAATTATACTGGTGGGCAGTAGTGACAGCATAATGTCTCATCATAGGAGAAAGAAATGAGACACATTTACTACTTGAATGTACGTAAATCTACTTGAATCTACGTAAACACAGCCAACGCTCACCGGGTGACCCACTGACAACTAGGGACAGACATGAACCAGCTGCAGGAAATATGAATCAAGTTTCCTCAGACACAACATTTTTTAACTGTAAAAATGGAT